>CM055902.1:16570510-16650510 GCA_029582155.1 Panopea generosa
AAAACTAAATGTTAAAACGTATTAAACGTATTATGTTAAATTAGTTTTACAAGATGGCAAATTTGAAATGTTAAACTCTAAATGTTAAAACTAGAAAAACAATATAGTATTTAACTAAGACTGCACCCATATGAAAATACGGGTCATATTATCCTGTTTACTATCCATGTAAAAAAGGTTTATGGGTGATCTCTATATCGACAAAATCAACTACATGGATATAGTTTTATGTAAATGTACCATTGTCTGATCTTGTTATGTATGTTTCGAAATCGGACTTTATCAAATGGATATAGATTTTACCTAGTTGTTCGTATTGGACGACTTTTATGTTAAATATAATAATATAAATTTTGTCATAATTTTATTATCTTTATAAACTTGTGTGTATGTTCATATATATATTTATACAGTCGAACAAAGCCTGAAACTCCAATATATTAAGTCCTTTATGATATCGTATATAATAAAGTTGTATGATGATTATTTAAATTTGTCGCCCTATTTGTTTGTATTGCTGCTGTTTGATTATTTTTGTATGCTTTATTAAAAGCATATTAATTCAGTGTTACTTTCGTTTTTAAGATACACAGGCGGAGAGAGAGAGAGAGAGAGAGAGAGAGAGAGGTGGATAAAGTGTATATTAAACACTTGGACATCATCACTATTATCGACTTAAAATAACAAGGAAAAGGAATGTGTTCATCAAATCGTGGGTGTGGCTTATCTCAAGCAGTCCGACTCGACAGTGTAGTATTTACAACCGTTTTTTATTATGATCTGCCGATTACCAGCACTGAAAACCTTTCCTATTGCAAGTAAATTGTACAGTCTCTGAATGGCCATCTTATCTGCATGCATAATTAAGTTAATTGCAAACCGAATACATCCAATACAAAGCTTCATGCAAAGCAAGCATATAACACGACTCTTGTCATGGTCAGAGAGATAAATTTAGTGTAAATGGTACTTGGAATAAACGTGATAGATTAATGCATTTTTTTTAAAGAGAGAATAATGAAAATGGCGATGATTAAATAATATAACCAGGCCCGGTAATCCCAGTCGGTACCACGTCTCACTATCAATCCAGGGGTCAAATCCCCGTCCGACCAGTCCTCGTTATGATTAAGATATAACATTGCGTCTCATTATCATTCGTCTCTCACCGCTGATTCAAGTGAGAAAGTTATAAATCACTTGCAGAGATGAATGTGCTTGAGCACTGATTACAATTTGGTAGTCATGTTGAAATTTAGAGTGATTGACATGTACAGTAGTTTTGAGACTAAAACGTATTCGGAAGACTGAATGCATACAATTGTCTATTGTATGTAATTAAAAAGAGATAAATATGTGTATTCCATCTTCAAAATTATTTGACAATGCAAGTTGTAAAAAATCAAGCAAAATACTCAAGGTCCTGATAGGGGTCATTTATGTGTTTGTGTGAATATTGAGAGTCATTGCTATACAATCTAAGGTTAAAAGACGATAAGTTAACTTCTCTTTCCTGAGATCCTGGAAGGTTAACCAGTACTCGAGTACACCCGTCTCAGCAAGTAACGAATAAATTTCCCACTAGAATTAGCGATGAGAGACGTGACACGGAGACGTAATGTCTATCAATCACAAAGACTATGGCCGAATAGGATTGATAGTAATACGCTCACTACAGGGGGATATACTGGTTTTGACTATTATGAAGCAATTCTTGTTAGAAAATCGTATCTCATTCAAATAAAAACCATATTATATACATTTCAGTGTTTATCAACGAAACATATGTAACAACAAATGAGATTGGATGGGTACGGGATGGATATATATAAATTTCATTAAAGTAGACATTGATAGTTAAGTCTTAAAACCTAAGACTTTTAGACCGGGTTTCTCAAAGTTTAGCGACATCAGAGTATTTTCGTAGTTTTTGGTTCAATATATTCTACAGTTATTTTACAAAATAAACTGTTTCAAGTTGTGATTTTATCCTATTTGATAAAGTTAGATGCTGGTAAAACCCCTTTACGATTGCAATGTTTTGCTTTCTTGTAAAAAGTGCCTTCAATAATACACTACGATAAAAATTAGTTCAACGAAAGAGGCGATCTTCCAGTCTACTCCACGACTTTATTCTGTACTTTTAAATAAAACCTGATCTGAATTTGAATCTATACGACGTAGGGCCTATTACACATTAGAACTTTTCTGTAATAATGTTTAACATTTCTGAATCTAATATCATTTCGAAATCAACCATGATTGACGACAGGCAGAAAGCTATTATTACATTTGCTTCAAGGACTATTTTCATTGTTGCTATGCGATATGTTAACTAGTATGGACACTCTTGCATTTCAGCCTTCATAGCTAAAAGCAATGGTGTGCTTGTGTAACTTAAGTTATTGTCTGTGACATATACATGACACTGAACACACATGGAAAAATTTTTTGACTTTTCGAAAACTTGAAGAAAATACGGTATAAACAGAGACTGTTTGATATTAGCAAATCTTTAGTCTTGTAACACATATCTATATATAAATTATGATAACTGATAAAACAAATAAATAATAATAATTGATATGTTATTAACAGTTAATTGGATATAACATAAATTAATTCATTGTTTATTAAATAATGAATATGGTGTTTGTTTCACAGTTTGACATATTTCCATTTAATTTAGATTAGCATCAATACCACCTTAGCCGACATGAGTCGATATAGTATAATTCATGAACAGGCAATGTGACAAAACATCGACACATGTTCTTATATATTGAATTAATGTTCAAGGACGCTAGCTTGCCATCAAATCCAATACAATTAAACATAAATTTATCTCAATTACAAAGTAGACAGACATTTTTCCGACAGGTCGGTTTTTACCTCGTTCTGAACTTATGTTGTTTTGAACTGGATTTGTTGTTGTTATCGTCGTTGTTGTTGTTGTAGTTGTTAGGGAGCAAACGATTACTGCAATAATATATATATCCCGAAGAGTGTGTATATTTGAACTTTATATATTATGTATATTAACATACAGAAATCAATTACATATAAAATGAAATATCAATATTTTATACATATATGTTATAACAGAAATCAAATAGATGTTGTGAAACAGAATTCAAATACATATTAACATATGTTGTAAAACAGAATCACTTATCAATAAACTTTACTACATAATTTTAATAGCTGGGGAATTACTCGCTAATGTGAGAAATTGTGAAAGGTATGAGGTAAAGCGACTTAAAGTAATAATAGTGTAGTTACTAAATGTAATTCTTAATTTCTTAATAACATAATGATCATAATTGTTCGGTGAACAATATATTTTTAAACATAATTTCTTAAGTTAAAATCATTACATCGGGACAGTTTTAACTCAATATTTTAACCAGAAGTTTGAGAAAGAGTAATTTAATTTAAACAGAATATTTGAAATAAAACCTTTTGCTTACCTGCAATAATATATATATATATCCCGAAAAGTGTATATATCTGAACTACGAGACCATTCTATATATATATACACCTCTTCAGGATATAATTACAGGAAACTGTTTAATTTTTTGTCATTGTAATTATTTGATTTTGGTGTGATTGTCCTTAAGGCACAAATTAAACTAATAAACGTTTTATGTGCTTCTCTATAACTTATGATATAAAAAGTAAAGATTAATATTTACATTTCAACAAGTATGGCTAACATGTTTCTTAGTATTGCAATAATAAATGTTGAAATAATAAATATCATGTGGACACGAATCGCTCTCGTATCTGTTTTCTGAGTATAACCAATACCGAGTGGTGTGTTTGAGAGACCATGGGGCCCAAATCTGGAATCGAACCCAGCAGCCTATGTCTTGAGCGGTCAGCACTCAATTCATTGCACTACCGGCCTATATACGATTATATTATTTCAAAATATTTCAATGGATTGTCGATATCTTCGCAAAGTCATCTTCTTATACATCTTTAATCGTTTTCAAAATTATATTTTCTTCAATATTGAGAAACAAATTGTGTTCAGGTGTTCAGATACTTGGATTAAATGTGGAACTCATATCTGGTTGATCATATGGACGGTTAAGTGTGTGGCTGGAGAAAGCAACTTCCATAATTACCATTGGAATGTACTAAAACTGACAAGTTAATGACCTCTGATCTTGATAGAAGATAGAGTCTCGATTTATGGCCTAGTTAACCCGTAAAATTTCCAGATACATGTACTTGTTTTAGTGTTGTTTAATTTTAAGGCAAAACTTACGTCAAATGTGTAATTTAGTACTTTTAACAAATATGAAGCCATTAAGATATCATTTTTTATAAGTATATATAATTAGCATTCAAATACTTATGTTAACTTTTGAAGTTTTAGAAAAAAAACAATGGCTATACTCCTACCACATTTTTATATTTTCTAAACAAACTCGCACGAAAGCCCCCTCTTTTTTTTCTTGGTAAGAAAAGGATCTTATGTATAGGAGACAGTTTGCTATGGAAAAAGACGTTCGTTATTTAACCCCGGTGCAAAATTGAATCTGACTTACTGAGCAGTGTTGGATTAAACAAAATACGAAAAAGCAGAAAGTCCTACGTCAATTTTTCAATTGAATCAGTAATAACAATAACTTGGGGAATACTTAACCGAATCAAGTGCTCACCACAGATATCCATATAGCCGATTATTTCTGAACATTGTAAACACCCATTATTACGGTGTTTAACATAATATGGAACTAATGCAGAAACCCCCAATTACTTTTTAAATTGATGTGAACATTTAAATCACATATACATGAAAATAGTGGTTATTCTCGTTGTACGTTTTTATCAATATATCGCAACATAACTACATATTGTTAATATGATACTTTTATTTGCAAATGATTATTGATGGTTAACCAGATGGTCACTGTGACTAGTTGATAATAATTGTAAAAAGCGGACGTTTTTGTAAAAATAAAATCCCCTTTATTGCTATTTTGAGGAAATAACTTTTTGTAGATAAAAACGTCGCTGTTCAATATTGTTGCAAGACACAGCTACTATTCGAAATGATGCCCCTCATATTTCTCTTTACAGAAAAACCTTTACATTTACATGCAGGTTATGCGTAGCCAAGATGCGGTCACGTGTGAACACACACACGTTTACGAACTCTATCGATAGAGGTCAATTCGCGATCGTTTGCATAGCTTGAACAACGATGCATTTATTCCTGTTAATCTTCTGTAAAGTTTGTGTTATATTAACTGAATATTAAATAGAAGATACATTTTAAATACATTGTGACTTATAAAAATGAACTGGAATATCGTATTGTGCTTGCTTATTTTGACAAGTTGTATTACCTTAGTGAGATGTACTGGAGGGAAAACAATCCAGTTGGTGAGTTATCAGTGTTATATATATAATTTTCATTACTTAAACAAAATAATAAAAAAGCTCAAAACCCATTTGATTATCCTCAACCAAACCCTCCCTTCCTTCTTAACAAAACGCTAACGTTTAGATCAATTTTTTATAAAAAAGTGAGAGCTGTTGAACTTGTTCTGGCTTTTTTGTTAACGATTTAAAGCATGCTTATATATTTCAGTAACAACAACTCATAATTCAATATAACTTCATGTGAATATTAACTACCGTAAATGGTCTGAATGGGGCTAATTGGAATATTTTCATTTTGATTTTATGCCGAAATTATGGCCCTTTAAAACGTACACATTCTGTTAAAAGTTTAAGGCATGCTGATATTGTTCAGTAATCACCAACCTTATATCAATGGAACATTATATCATAATTTAATGAAATCCTCTTTTTAGTAATTATTTTAGAAATGTTAATCATTTGGAGATCTGGAGTATTATTAAGTCAAACATAATTTAAAGCATTTGACATTTGAAACTCGTAATACACGCTGTTGGTATTTTGATCCCTTAACCTCTGCCGAGTTGTCTTGGTATGCTTATTAGTACAATTTTGAAAAGATACTTGTTTGTTTTTATAAATGTTGCAGGTTTCCTTACTCCTGAGATGTACCATAAGGACTTGGAATATCACTGTTACATACCCAACGTCACGGCTCAATCTGGTGGAAAACGTTTTGGAGGGTTGCCATTTAGATTTGGAACACGATTTTATACACGCTACAACGTAATGGTTCAATCTAAATAGAAACTTTGAAAAAGTTACTTCTGACAGTTGCGGTCAGCAAAGTATGAAACATTTTAAAATTAATATGATTTGTGTTTCCAATCACTTTCACTCAGGATCGGTTTCATTTAGTTTAGCTGATCGTTTAATGTGAATTTAAGGTTACAAAGGTTATTGATATGTGTATTGATCCCAAGTAATATTATGCTGTAATTTTATAAACATTTAATATCACAAACGTTGCCCTGTTTATATCGCATATAAAAGGCACATGATTGTTAACACTGTGTGTCTACTAACTTTATAAGATAACATATAACAAATACAATATTTTTTCATCTAATATTTTCATTAATTGTCTTAATAACACCGTAGTCATTATAGTTGAGTTACCCAAGGCATTGAAATATTTTAAACTTGGATTCTTCTATATTTGTCATTTCATACATCTTTATTTTTAAAATGCTGCATCTATGTAAACATATATTGTTTATCATGTGAGTGAATTAATTAGTACTTTACAAAATTAGTTGTCAAAACCTATTTCACAGGAATATATCGATTTATCGATGTATAGGTAACAATAATTCTATACTGAATTTAAAAATAACGTTTACGATACTAATTATATATCATAAATGGTGGTAGGGAGCAAAATAATGATAACAATCAAGACAAAAATGAGTGATCTCACAACCTTAGATAACACGTTAAAGCAACATAAATGCACTTCTTTCCTATACTAAAATATAATTCCAATACTAAAACGAAAATCATATAGTCTTTAAAATGTAAATACCTGAAGTTATCACACAAAAATCATCACATCGAAATAATATCACATAGTATACATAATATCACATGAAGACATTTATAAGACATAAGTATTTATCTAAAAATATAATGACTCTTATGAAAATCAAATACGTCTTGATGTATGGCATAATGCCGTCACCCAAAAACTCATACGTTATGCATATGTAAAAAAAATACATGATTTTAAACGTACTTTAGACTTATTGAATTAAGTAGTATATTATATATATATATATATACAATATTATATATAAGCTAATTGTTCAAGTCTTGAATATCACTGCAATAAAAACTGCCGACTTAAAACAATTTACTTTTGTTTTGTTTTTTTGTGATAAATTAAAAAAAATATCAAAGGCAGAAACTAGGTTTTTATAAAATAAGTTCCATACTGTGCGTTGTACTAAATAGATAATGTTTGTAGTACTGCATTGTGTGTGTGTGTGTGTGTGTTTGTGTACATGTGTATGTTCGTGCTTGAATGATCTTGAGTCATATGCTGTGTGTGTGCGGGAGGAGGCGGGAGTGGCTTGCATGCACGCGTGCATACATGTATATATATTAAAACAATATTATGTAAAACAATCAAACATGAAAGTCATTGTTAATAAACGCGATATCTTGCATTTTGTTTTGGTAAGATATATGTATATTAAGGAGCCACTTAGACAACAATGACTTGTTTCAATTATGTTAATTGTTTAAATGCATTATTGTTTGATAAAAATATCATGATTTAGTCATTCCCATTGTATAAAGGTAATCATTGTCGCCATGATGTTATGTAATATTGAAATTATTTTCATATACTTATGCTGTTTATTATTTGTAAAATAAGGCATTTAATTCATGCAGTTAGAAACGTTGACGTTTATTCCACTAATTCTGGTTCGGGTATCAATAGTTAATACTTTACGGAACATATTATCTAGATATTTTGGCTCGGTTCCGTGAAAGATATAAAACACATGATTAAGTCTTAGTTGTTTAACTCAGTCATTGACCTTTAATAATTTAACTGTTTCGAATTCATATTCTTTCATATTTGTATTATTTGTTTAGTAAACATGTTTGGATAATGCCCTATATAACGTTGTGAAAGTGCACAATTAACAACATTGATAAATTTGCCTTCCGTGGCAGTGGAATAAATATATTTTATATAAAGTAGGTTATTATTTCGATGACGGTAGATGTGTTTCGAATGTGCTGTTGTATAATGTGTATATGCATTTCAAACGATACAATTGGTATCATTGTGTTATAATTCCAACATCATAATTCAATTATGCAGCATTGCATCGATGCCGGATATCAGGATATTAAGATTACGTCGGCACCTGCTGCGCATATTGTACGTGTTTAATGGTATAAAATGTATCTACATGGCTGTATAAAGAATATACATTGTATATGTAATATTTTTTCTTAATAAAGGTTGCATATAAACATTATGGACACACTTCCATAAATATTAATATAATACTAATTAATAAAGTATTTTTTTGGATGCAAAACATACTTATTTTCAATTTTGTATTAATTAATATGTATCTCCATTGATTTCCTCTGCCAATTCGCCAGGTTAAGCATGTGATTAAGAAGTTGGTTTAACACTCTCGAATTGGAGAACAAACTTTCATTTACAATTTATTTTAAAAACTATCAGTGTTGGGTTTTAAAAAGTCTCTAATATCGAATCAACATCTTAATTTCTTTTTTTTTCGCTGAAATAAAATGTGTTTTCTATAGTATGGTATAATTTTAGCGTATATTTTCAAAAGAAGGACACGAGTTTAAATACGATAATCAGATTAATAATACAGTCCAGAAGAGACTTTATTCAGTCACTAATGAAAACATCTAAAATAGATGAAAACATTCTAAAACTGTCGCAGTAAACAATCTAAGAAGTGTATCTTTTATAAACAAACTTACTTTTTACGATACTTCATTATGATTTGAATAGAGTTAATTGCAGTTTATCAAGATATGAGATATATTTATTCCGATAAATGGATATAATCAAAGGCATTTTAAATTCTTTCTAAAAATGTGTTGTACATATCACAGTATCGCAAGTGTTTCGTGCTAATTTTTAAGTTTAAGTATGTGTTTTGGAAGTGGTTTAAACATTTAAATGTCTCCCATAAGAAATAAATATTCTGTTTAAAAAATTATCCAGTCTGACGTGTTTAGATAATGGGTTCTCCTTACAGAACATGTTCTCATTGTATGTTTGTATATCGTTTTATCATTAATTTTGTACATATTTCAAGAAGTATAAAAATATAATTGTCTTTATATTATCTTTTCATTTTTAATTTCAAGTCCCAGAAATAATTTACTTTGTTCATAATATGGTCATATTTATGATGGAAAAGTATTATTGATTATACATGTATATGAATTATGATTGTCAGACTCGAAGGAAATGTGTTTTTTTTTTCTACTGATGTTTTTTTCGATATCTTTATCTTAAGATAATTTCGATAGAAAACATACTTCTATAATAGCAATTTCAGAGGTAATATTCTGGACGAGAAAATTTCTTCTCTAGAAAAAGGTCGTATTCAACGCACGTATCGAATACAGTGCATAAAAGAAATTTCTCTTATGTTGCTAGCGAGAAATTTCTTCTCTTCTTATGCAAGCGAGATATTTCTCTTGTCCTGTAACTTTGATTACAACGAGATAATCCAGAAGAGAAATTTTCTCTTCTGGGAGGGCCTTGCTTTTGCATACAATGCTTCTTATCTACTTGACACTTTTGAAAGATGCGTTCTTTCAAACGCGTGCATTTGAACATTATTTCTAGAAGAGAAAATTTCTCTTGTAAAATATTGCTGGTAGAAAAGAAACCGTCTCTCATCTTGTCAGCGAGAAATTTCTTCTTTACTTATGCAAACAAGACATTGGTCTTGTTCTGCATACTTCTCCGATTACAACGAGACATTCCCAGAAGAGAAATTTTCTCTTCTGGAAGGGCATTGCTTTAACATACACTACTGAACAGACATTTCCTTTCTACTTGATGGTTTTGAAAGAATCTTTCTTTCAAACGAGTGCAGTTTTAAACAATATTTCTAGAAGAGAAAATTTCTCTTGTAAAATATGTATTACAACAGCGTATATCATAAAAATATATTACTTTTTTGGTCTCATTCGTACTTTAAGTCCAATTCAGCTGATTTGTAGGGGTAAAACACACTTTTGGATTTTCTCTTTTTATTTTGGAGAGCATTATATGTGCTTTACAAATATTGCATAATGATTACTGGTCACAATGTGACCAATTCAATGCATCCTTAGTTCAGTTGTTTTTTCAAACCCTTGGCAAGATTTATAAATATATATATATATATATCTCATGTCTGCGTTAGAGTATTGCGAGAAAGATTGTAAAAATTCAGTGTATCGTGTAAAATCTTACTCGAAAATGGTTTTATGTATGCGTGGAATAATGCTATGTCTTTAAATCACAAAAACTTTACAACTTTATTTAAACAAAGATTTGTGGATAATTTTGTTCAACAATGGAGTTCAGATCTAGAATCAAATAGAGTATTTACATTATACAAAACTTTTAAAACAAACTTTGAATATGTACACTTTTAAATATGTTTTGCACCAGAAAGTTCCGAAGTTGAATTACACGATTACGCATATCTTCTCACAATTTACGAATTGAAACGGGAAGGTATTCAAGAGAAAGACCCGAACGGCATGGAAGGGTTTGCTAGATGTGTGACAGTGCTGAAATTGAAGACTAATTTCATTTTGTATTACTTAGTCCTATTTACCATGAACTTAGATGCAAATATATTCATAATCGTTATACCCGTACACCAAATATGTTTAAGTTTATAAATCTTCTTCAATTAAAAGATAAACCGTTAATTATTAAATTAAGCAAATTTATTTTATGAAGCATTTGTAAAACGACGTTCCATAATAAATAAATGATAAATGTGCTTCTCATCAAAAAACTTATTTTATGTAAAAAAAATTTAAGCATATGCAAACTGAAATTTAATTTATATAAGTATTGAAATATCGATATTAAGAGCGAATACGTGTGATGGGGTGCGAGCGTGTATATATGTGTTTGTGTGTATGTGATAATATGTGCATATTAATTACTCAACTTGTTTTGTATTTATGTGTTTAATTATTTACATGTTATTACAACATTGAAATTTGTTAAGCTACTAAATATAGTGTAAACTGTTAAGATAGTCTTCTTCTTCTTCTTCTTCTTCTTCTTCTTCCTTCCTTCCTTCTTCTTCTTCTGTTAAGATAGTCTTCTTCTTCTTCTTCTTCTTCTTCCTTTCTTCTTCTTCTTCTTCTCTTCTTCTTCTTCTTCTTCATAAACAAGGAGCATGTGACGACCCAAACAACTACAGGAAATTACATTAACAAGCTGCTTAGCCATATTATTTACAAATGTGATAAACGAACAACTTAAGAGATTGGCCGATGAGAACAGTAGAATATCAGATGTACAAATTGGTTTCAAATCCAAACACAGTACAACATATGCTATTTTCATATTACACTCACTAACTGAAAAATATCTCCAAGATGGAAATAATTATAAACAGTGTTCATTGATTTTCGTAATATTCGATATACAATAATGGACTATTTTATAAATTAATAAAAATTATTAAAAGTATAGCGTGAAATATCGGAAATACATCGTTAGAGTTCTTCGAGAACAAGATTGGGGTTTTCCACGGGGAGATAAGTAGTCCAATTTTTGTTCACACTTCTTGAACGAATTGCAAAATAAACTTCAAGAAAACACATTAGAGGGCATAAAACTTGATCAAATACATCGTTACTAATTTACTTGCTCTGTTTCGCCGACGATGCATTTTCTAACAGGAACTGCCGAGGGACTCTAATCGTTGTTATTTAAACTATAACGCTATTACGAAGACTGGAATTTAACCGTTAAAATTGAAAAAAAACTAAAGTTGTTATATTAAGGAAATGTAAGCAACTTGCACGAAATGAATTGTGGGCACACGCTGTTAAGCTGGTAAACCGTTTCAATTATCTCGGATTAGAAATGTCGAGTGGAGGGTCATTTATACAAGCAAAGAATGCATGGCCGATAAAGCAATTAAGTCGATGAGCAGTCTAATGACAAGAAAGGTCAAGGTGCCAGTGGATATACTGTTTAATGTATTTGATGCTTTTGTTGAGCCAGTATAGTGTTACTCAAGTGAGGTATGTGCATGTGTTGCAGCACAAAACATTGAGTGCGTACATAAAATAATTTGCATGTGGATACTAGGTGTGAAACCCTCAACGTGTGACTAAGCTGTATATGGCGAAACCCGAATAGTTCTTCTGTCTATCAACAGAAAGTGCCAAATTACTAACTATTGGTTTAAGCTGATGGGCAGTAGAGACAAATAACTGTATTTTATATTAGATATATAAGGAATTATGTGCAATAATGTCAAAGGAATTAGCTTATTGGGTCTCAAAAACTAGATATATTTTACAGTCAAATGGTTTGGGAGTTTTCCGACTCAGTACTGTTAATGAATGCGTTTATACCTTTGGTTTAACTGCAAAATAAAGACACGTATAAACATGTATCAAACTGGAGAGAGGGTATGCAAATGTTTTCGTTGTTGTCATTATATAGAAACATAAAAACAACTTTGAATCTGAGCCATACTTGGATAAAATACTGAAAATATAGACAAGCTTGAACAAATTGAGATTAAATTCATATAATTTAAGAATAGAGCAGGGTAGAAATTGTCAAGTGATTCCAATGAATGAACTTTTTTGTATATTAGGTACATATAGATATATTGAAGATGAGTTACATTTCGTTTTAAAATGCAATGTTAAAAAGGAAATAAGACTGCTATACATACCTACATACAACACACGTAATATATAAGTATGTTTAAGGTTTTTGGAACCACTTATTAAATACACGAATACGACGTTACTCAGGAAACTAGCAACTAATGTAAATAAAGCCTTTCAAGCGAGACAAGCACTGTTTAATCAAACACAGATTAATGTGTACTAGTAAATGGATATATGATGGGAAGATGATACGACTAACAAAACACCTTTCGGGAGCACTGGGTCCGCGAAGGATACATGAATCATAGAAATAGTATAAAACAGCAGAAAGAATAACCATTTTACATTGCCAAGTTGGATGTTTCATTGTAAGTTTTAGCACGGTAAAATGGTAATTCTCTCTGTTGCGTATATATTTATGTGCCGATTTCCTACCGACTGTCATGGTATTAGAGGCATCTACTTCACCAACATATAGATAAGTGCAACCTACAATATTCCAAATTATCTGAATTCCGCTTTGTTATACATGTAACGTTACAAGGCATGGGGTAATTTGGAATGCTGTTGGTCGCACTGATCTATTTATCGATAAAACAGATTCCTCCTATACCCACGCGATCGGTGGGAATTATACAAAATACCCACAAACCGTCACGAATAATCATTAACCGGATTTTAAAACAAAGTTTCGGCACTGTTTTAGCAGTTGTGCGTGACGTAGTTTTCCCCAATTGAATATAATACCTATCGAATGGCTCATACAGGTAATTATTGGTGACGTTGTTGGATGCTTTATTATGGAGGAGATAGGCGAGGAAACGTAGTGGTATTGATGATAGTATGCGCAAAGGTGCGCGTATCTACTTATTGAGAATAAGTATCACAAATCAAATAAATGTAACGTTGTTTTAGAAATGTTATCATACACCAACATGTTCAGAAACAAAATAAAATATCTAACACAACTCTAAAGATGCGGTATGACAATATAGTATCACTTATAGAACTGTTTCAAATGAACTATTATTTTCAATCAATTTTGGCCTTTATACTCTGATGTCATTTATGTTCTGGTGTCTTGTAGATCTCCTCTATTTTGATATCAAACAAGCAAAATCTCTATAATAATTGACACTATTGAATATGTATTTCTCAATTGCAGAATAGCTGTCGTTTCCGATACCAATATCAATTTCTAAGTCTCAGACCCATAACTTCTGTTGGTATATTTTAGATACAACTTTGCTTTGTATAGAGAATAATTGTTAGTTATATGACATTAACTTATAAAGAGAGCACAATTGTTATACGGAAATGAGTGACTAAATCACGAGTGAGCAGGCCAGTTTTCAGTGTTCAAGTGACATTCTGCCGAAATCGGCATGATATGAGTGGAAACGATGAATATGTCATTTATAATTCCACTAACATTAACCGTGAAATTAAAAGAAAATAAACTGATAAATCTCTGCAATACACCAATATAAAAATAACTAGTCTATATCCATTGATATCGAGGTTAACGTCTCCTGATATCAACTGATTAAACCTTAAGATATATAATCGTTGGATACCAACGTGTAATTAATTCCGATTGGGAACGTTTTCCAATCGCAACGCTAATTTCATGCAAACGCCGTTTTGATAAGACGTTGTTAACGTTAGCTGTATCTTGTTCTGTTCTGTTCAAATAAAAGGACGCAGAGCTAGTGTAATTTCCACGGGTGATAGATGGAGAGAATCGTAATTGACACCCTAGGGTGTCCGACGATGAGATAAATGGACCCATTATTTGTAATATCAAGACTGAAACCATCATATATTTAGTTTATAAGGAAGCGGGCATTTTAATATTAAACAGATCAACTCGATGGGTATGTGCTATCAGGATGATGATATTTTATTTTCCATAGAAGTCACTCAATTGGTTTATACGATACAGTCAAACCTGTGTAAGCGGCCACTTCTATCAAGCAATCACCTGTCTTAAGCAGCCACCTTTGCTATTTGTCATTTATATGCTTTCAGAGCAAATTTATCTGTATTAAGCAACAACCTGTATTTACAGGTCACTTTTCCTCCATTCCTCGACTGGCTGCTTAAGAAAGGTTTGAATCTATTAGCATACATGATACATTTATTTGAAACTACGCTTTTTAAAATATCAGACAACAAGAAAGCATTCTTCCGAACAGAAAAAATAACTAAATGTTGTAAAGAACCACGAACCGTCAGGGAAAATGCCTTTTTGTTTGGTTCAGGTCTCTCATAAGAATTACACCCTTCCCCCACACAAGGTGCTTTTAGAACCGTGTTCAACGTTTCAGGAGCGCATGTCTCTATATTATGTAGAACAGTGCAAAATAATAGTTGTGTGAGACTTTTCATTTTTTTAATATCGTTTGTGAGAATAACATTGTTTACATTTACTGTTATTTACTCTATGGGTCTTGTTGCGTTTTATACTTGCACGAATATACACACATTACTGAGTTGCAGTATTGTCATGTTTAGTATAATTTAGTTCAGTTGTTTCGGATATTTTTATTTTTCATTTCAGACAATCAGAATATAACATTATTTGAACTAGCATACCACTTCCTTATCATCCCATATAAAACCCGATATATATCAAAAAATCGAAATATGTTAGATCAGTATTTGATATTGAGTAATTTGTTACAAATATATTTAATTTGTAATGTTCAAGAAAGACATATTATTCCTTTATGATATATTTTTATTGCAGACGACACGAACGTTTTCACCTAAATGACCACTAGACTGATCTTGCAGCTATAATTGGTAATTTACTTCATATTTCATTTGACGTTTAAACTGATACTGCAGGGTAAACCACAGTCTAAGTTATTTGATCTTTCATTTCTGCGATTGATATGCAAGCGATAAACGTCGTTTCCAGTGGTTCATATTAGTAATTATTCATAACTCACTAGTATTTTTAACTTAAGTTTTGTATAATAATTATCTAATGCATATACGAGGGGTGTCCAAGAATTACGTAAATGTCGTGGGACACAACGTCAATTCTGACTGTCAAAGTTATCGTTGACGAGGACCGGCGTTTTACTGTGCGGGATGTTTTGGAAAGGAACTAAGAACTGTTAATCGCATTTTAACAGAACGATTTAACATGCGGAATTATAGTGTTCTGTGGTTACCGAGAATATTAACGGAAAACAATATGGAAAGAAGAGTAAAAGCTTCAAGGCAGTTCTAAACTCGGTTTCGAAAGAAAGGGGAACAATTCCTTGATAGAATCATCACGGCCGATGAAACGTGGCTATTTCTCTATGATCCCGAGACCAAGGAACAATCCAGACAATGGAATACAGACTCTCCACCCCATCCTAAGAAGGCACGGCGGACCAAATCTGTTTGGAAACAGATGTACATATACTTAATGGACAGGTCGGAGATGTTACTTCAGCACGCTGTTCCTCCTCATACTAATATGAACGCCAACTATTATTTAAAGGTAAACGAAACATTTATTTAAATTCTAGATGATTTCTACATGTTTCCTAAATACTTTTATGAAAACAATTTAATCTATATAAAAATGTCAAGTTATATTCGCGGTTAAATACATTAAAATTTATATGCCTATTATTTGTGTTATCTGTTTTTAAGGTTTTACGGACGAGATCTAGTACGAGCCTTAGGACAGAAGAAACCTGCCTTAGCGTTAGATAGAGTATTACTACAGCAAGACAACTCCCCAGCCATTGTGTAGGTTGGTTGGAATTTCAAATAATTGAGCACGCTACCTACTAACTGCTTACTTATCAACCTGGCGCGAACTGTTTATCAAACAAGGCAATAATCCAATCAGCAATCGATGTTTTCAGCGCCGCCATTTTCCTTAGACAAGCTAACAACCTCTAAATAAACATTACACTGTATAGCAATGTATCTACTTGGACAAACAAAGCCACGTGGTAAGTGGGCAGAGTGACAGGCGTTCCCGCGTCAGGTCAATTGTCATTTAAACAACATTGTGTAAGGCAAAAGTTGTTGAAACATTTTTTCTGTCGGACACCATGTTGTCAATTCCAACGCTAGAGGTGATGTGTTCTTAATTTCATTAATACGTGGAAAAATTGCGATGTGCGATATCTTATGTTAGTTTTTCTAGCTGAATACACATATTTAAGGTAACTTTTTTGCCATCTGGTGTAAATATCTGTATACATATACGTACATGACAATGAAGTATCAACTTTCGTTTCAGATGAACTTTCAGTCACACAAAAACAAGGTGTAATCACTTGCTTACCTAAAGGAAATAAAGATAAACAGCTTTTAAAAAACTGGCGCCCAATATCGCTTTTAAATGTAGCATATAAACTAGCATCCGCAGCTATTGCACAACGAATTAGATGTGTTTTGCCATCTATTATAAATGAAGACCAGACAGGCTTTTTACCAGGAAGATATATAGGTGAAAACACCAGGTTACTATATGATATGATGTTTTACTTAGAAAAACAACATAAACCAGGATTATTACTTCTGATTGATTTTGAAAAAGCTTTTGACTCTGTAAGCTGGTCGTTTATCTTTAAAGTTCTCAATTTCTTTAACTTTGGCCCTTCAATAACAAAACGGATAAAATTATTTTATACAAATATAGAATCATGTATTGTTATAAATGGACACCTATCTGAGTGGTTCTACTTAAACAGAGGTTGTAGACAAGGGGACCCTCTATCTCCTTATATATTCCTTTTATGTGCAGAAATCCTTGCTGTTCTGATCAGAAATAACCCAGGTATCAAAGGTATAGATATTGGTGAAAATAAATTTTTGATTTCACAATATGCAGATGACACCTCAATTGTTTTAGATGGTACAGAAAAATCATTGTTAAATACCCTTAAAGTTTTAAAATTCTATGCAGAAATCTCCGGCCTTAAAATGAATATTGAAAAAACTAAGACGGTGTGGCTAGGATCAAGAAAAAACTGTCAAGAAAAATTATGTGAGGAATGGCATCTTTCTTGGGTAAATAAATTCACAATATTAGGTTTAAAATTCTCTGTAAATTTAAATGAAATAATAAATATTAATTATAAAGAAAAAATTCAAGACATTAAAAAACTTCTTGCCAATTGTCAAGGAGAATTTTAACTCCAATAGGCAAACTATTAGTTATAAAAAGTTTAGCATTATCAAAACTAAACCATCTAATTATGGCATTGCCAAGTCCAACTTGTGCAATTATCAAAGAACTAAAATCATTATTCTTTAAATTTTTATGGGACGGTAAACCAGAAAAAATAAAACGTGCAGTTATATACCAGTCATATGAAAAAGGTGGTTTAAAAATGTTTGACATTGATGTTTTCTTTGGCTCCTTGAAATTGACATGGATAAGACGGCTTTTTCAGTCAAACAAACCATATTTATCTATTTTTAAAACTATGTACCCCTATATTATAAATTTCTCTTCATTTGGAGCAGATTTCATTTCTCGACATGTTAATAGAATACTTTCTGGAACGATATATTTAATATTTATAAAAAGTTTTCAACAAATATCGTACCTAGAAACTGGAATAACTTTCAGTCCACTCCATTATGGCACAACCCCCATATTAAGGTCGGAGGATCTAGTATTTTACTGAAACATTGGTTTAAAACAGGAATATATTATATAAATGACCTCATGAATACAAATGGCAATTTCTTCACATACAGAGAATTCACTGAAAAATATAGTGTTAACACTAACTTTATCGAATTTGAAGGACTCGTAGCATCAGTCAGACACTACTTAGATAAGTTATCTTTCAACATTTATCATGCATTTGCCTTAACCCTTTAATACCATATACAATGTCAACAATCCTGAAAGATAAAAAGGGCTGTAGAACAATTTATCAACATTTCATGAATAAAGATTATATTCCAACTTCTAAAAAAAAATGGGAGAATGATTTAAATATTCGAATTAATCTGAGAGATAGTAAGTATTACGCTCTTCCTTTCAATGTCACTAAAGACACAAATTTACAATGGTTCCAATTTAGAATTAATCACAGAATTCTTGGAACAAACTCATTGCTTAAAAAAATGAAGATTAAAGAATCCGATGTATGTTCCTTTTGTCAAAGAGAAACCGAAACTATTAAACATATATTTATTGACTGCATAGTAACGCAACAATTTTTTCAAAGTTTTAAAAATTATCTGAATGAAAAGTGCAATACAATAAATACAGACTGGTCATCTTCAGACATAATCTTTGGCAGTATGAAATTCGAAACTGTTATGAATAGGCTGCTATATACTGCTAAACACTTCATATACTGTCAAAAAATGAAAACCAATATTCCTATTTTTGAACCATTCAAACACTATTTTAAAATGTTGTATGAAACAGAACGATGTATTGCCAAAAATAACATTGAGGTGGAAAAATTTGATTTGTTATGGAACCTATACATTCCCCTTATATCTTAAAAATAAAGACTATTAATTTTACATTTTTCAGATTTATGTATTATAAAAGTTGCCCTCCAGGATGGCCTCTTTGCTTATTTTGTGTAGACAGTACTTTAGTGAAAATCTCCTGCTGCCTCGATTTTTTCTATTGTTGTTTTTTTTTCTACTTATATATTGTATTATAATAATCCAACTTCTGTTTTATTTTTCATTAAAAGAAAAGGAAAGTGTTTATATAACAATTTTACATCTGGTCATAGAACACATGTGTACTCTAACTAGAGTTTATCTTATTTGTGAAAGCAAATTTTGCAATAATATAAGATCTTTACTACTGTTTACATCAATAGTATAGCCTATATTTTTTGTGTCACAAATGGAATCATTATTATTATAAAAGACTATGTTAAACTATAAATATCTGCTTGGAAATAGTGTTTACACATGTACACTCTTAAATATGTTTCTTTCAAAACAATTGTTGTTTCATTTTATTATTTTTTAATATTTGATTTTTAAAAAAATCAACAACAAAAAAATCCTTACACTACACACCTGTCTCTCTTGAATTCACATATAAGTTTGTTATTTATTCTTTCTGTATATTTATATACATAATTGACATAATATTTTAGTTTGTATGTGAATCTGCTTAATTTTTCATGAAATATATGCAAATGAGAAATATTTTACACTAATATTCAACCAATCCAATAACTGAAAACACATGTTTTATAAAATTTAAGAAATAGGTGATTCTTTTGTGTTTACTGATTCTCAAATAAAGTTAAATTTTACTAGAAAAATATAAAATGAACCGAGGTATTTTTTATATTTTTTTTAAAGTCTTCTCCTTGGCTTTCAATAAACACCATCAATTAACACACAAAAAATTGTGTTTATAAACCATTCCAATTATAGATACCTCTAATAAATATAAACACACAAAAACAACCCCAATATAATAAAATTCATGTAATTATTGCCATTTTATCTTTTCTATAAAAAGGGATACACCAAAATAAATATTTAATATTTATTAAGGTCCTACACCAAGCCAGCCGTCATTAGACAACATAATTTTCTTATACTATCATCTGCTGTGTCAAACTATATTTTATTTCTGTTTAATTTTTGTTTTAGCTCGAGCTACAATCTATAATTTGTTTAGAATGGTGTGTCCCTTTAAGATTAATGTATATATGTGTATTCGGTGAAAGGAAAAAGAAAGTATACATACCTATAAACGTCGACAGGTCAAGGAACAAAAAATGTAGTACATATAAATTTTGTATATTTGTTGAATCAAAAAACAAACATCTAATTCATTTCAAAGCAAAACAATAAGAAAAAAACAGTTTTTTTTTTCATCACATGAATAAACCAAAATGTATGATTTCTTTTTCCTTTCAGTGTATATATATGAATGTATGTTACAACTTGACTGATATATATATATTTACGGTTTGTTGAGGGATGGCCCACCCCGACCCTCAAAGACCTATTACGGGGTGATTAAATGGATCACTTTTCAGTGATTGAAATTAAAAAAAACAACTTTCGTTTTAGCTCTGTTTTTTTTTTAATATAGTCTCGCAGTATCCTTGTTAAGAGCGTCCCCTAGCGCCCTAGCGGTACATGTTTTGGACGATTTTCGCCGTTTTCTCCTTTTAAAATGATCAATATAATGTACTATATTTAGAAATAAAAATCCTTTTATACTGGAACGGCTTGCCTTATTGAGTAACTTAGCGTAATTATAAGTAGTTTGTAGGTAAACGATACTTTTATTGGCATAAGAGAACTTCAGTTATTGGGGATAGGAGAGAGTGTCCCTTTCCCGATAGTGACGGTAATTATACTATATTTCTGCTATTTTGGATAAGGGAAATCGCTCAGAAAAATGTTTGATATCTTTAATACTTCTAAATTCTACTCATATCTTATAAAATATTCATTTACACCAATAGTTTGTAGTTTAAAAACGCGTTTATTAAAGAAACACACACACACAAGAAACTTAGACTAAACCATAAAATGTATTAAAAAGTGAAATGAAACTTATTCGAGTTTCACTCCCAATACTACGACTCAAGACGTAATGAATAGTGTTCCCATCTGCTGCAAATGTGAGTAGGTGGTGCGTATATGGCAGGGACCTAGATTGGCCTAGACATTTTTATGGGAACTCTGGGGTATTCCGCCATATTTTTATAAAAATGTAAATGACCAATGGTGCATTATCAGATCTTTTGTGTGTATTTTTTCTATGTTAAACCTATTATATCAGTTACTAAGGATTTTTACTTTTTCTCAAAAAAAAAGGCTTGGCTTGCAGTGCCTACCTGTAGCTACGCCGGTGTGTGTGAGAGAGAGCGAGTGATCGGACAATTGTTATATGCATTTTACGTTCTAGTAAGTGTTTCGGATAAAACAAGCTTCTTAGGGCTTCATATCGCGTATAGTGTATAGTTATACCATCCATTTAAAAGGTGTTACACTGTAAAAACATTTCAGGTAATGAATGGTTGTCTGAAATTAATTCAAAAACAGTTGTTTACTGGAATATAACAAGCACTGGATTCGCTTTCGCAAGTAAAAAATAGTGTGCCATATACAGTGCTTTATGCTTCTTGCAGCTACACCGTTTTTATCATATTAATTGTTGGGACAGTATGTATTCTGACACTCAACAAACCTTAACATTGTGGTAGGGGACCATCATCCCCCGGTTGCTACGTTTTTGCTCTCATGTGTACAAGACATAACATTTATTGACAGTGTGACCTAATTTAATCGTCCTGATAGTATAACCTACATATATACTAAATTTCACGGTATCTTTGACATGTTTTACCCCAAAATTTTAAATACATGTAATATCCTAAGATCAAAGAATTCGTTATCAAGTAAATACAATTGGAATAACGGTATCCATCCTAATTGAATAGTATATAAAAATGGACTCTTCATAAATATTTATTAGATAAATTGGTAGTTTGGCGGAAAAATAGCAAGACGAGTCTGTAAAGGATGGCTATTACTTTCCAGCAGTCGTATCATATTAAATTGTGTTATGATTGATTGATTTATTGGATATTGAGCGTAATGTTAGGTCATCGAGGGCTACAAGACGATCAGTTAATTTAACCACTGTTTCCTGGGATCCTAAAAGGTTAACCAGTACTCGAACAAACCCAATATACTCATGTAACTGATAACTTTACCACTTGAATCAGTGTTGAGAGACGAATAATAATGGGACACAATGTCGCATATCGTTGCCGGGCGGGGATTCGAACACACGACCCCTGTATTGGTAGTCAGACGTTATACTGACTGAGCTAATCGGGTCAGGCTTGTGTTATGAAATGAACAACAAAAGAACCGTCGGCACCTAAAAATCGAACAAAAATGAAAATAAAAGGTTATACCAAGTTAACCTTTATCTATTGACATGGAGGATGCTTACACGCGCAGAACGATGATAATCTGTGTATTAAAATAGACAATACGCATATCTTTCGAATTCATCGAATCATCTCCGACACTTGTATAAGATAAACGTCATCTCTCACGACCGTTCCATAGCACAATCTGATATCACTGTAGTGTTTGAATACAGCATAATGGCATATTTATAAAACTAAGTTTAATTTAGGAAGTAAGATTTGATAAACTGAGACAAACATACCTTTAAGAAAGAAAATCTTAGAAGATGATCTAGACTATACCGTATTGTAAAATAAAGCACAGAATGTATCCAATTGTGATGGTACACTGCGCCATATTGCGTTGTATTGAACTGTTTCATTTTGCACAGAGTACCTAACAGATTATCAAAACCTATCTTAATACTTAGGTTGGCCTCTGTAGAAACAAGTCAAAAACAGAGATTTAACGAAAGCTGAGACTTCATCAATAAATTGCACAGATTGTTGATACATTATGACAGATCTCAAAATATCTAATTGGAACTCCGCGAACTACCTCAACTAGCAATTATAGTCACAACTTGTCATGTAAGGTATAACGTCGAAGTAAAATTGTCCCCTTTTATAATTACTGGTTCCGGATAAAAACTGATAGAATGCACTGATAAAATACACAAGCTACGCCCATTTCCGGAAGTGCCATGTTTACATGTATATGGAAGTTAAAGTTTTAAAAAATCACAAACTTGCAGGATAACTGTATTTATTGGATTTTAATAAAATTTGGGGAAAATAAGAATATTTCAATTTACAAGTAACATCGGTTGTATACATAAATTAGTTTTGTTTCTAATGCAACATTATATATCACGTATATATAGTGTATATAAGTAATAATTATTGTCTATATTGATATAATTATTTTCTTCCTTTTTTCTTCTACTGTAAAGACAGTTAGATGCGTAAAACACGTCGAGTTAAACCTAAACTCTATCACTGTGTGTCCCATTAATAACATGCAACCATTCATATGCAAGACATAGTATTCTGTTTTTTTTTATAAATTCACAAAAAGTATGACATGCTCTTATTATCTACGTTAAATGAATTGCGTGTAAGTGTGTGAAGTACGATACACTTACAAACTAAAAAAACACTGATCGTATTTCCTATAAATGTAACATAACAGTACGTATGTTTTTTTACAGAAGTATGTAATGCTACTTTAAACACCTTCCAGCACTTCAATACATCGGGAATTCACGCAGCGTTTCTTTACCTTACGGTTTGTACGTTTATATGCAAAAATTTCTATGTTTGTGGCCATTTCTACCAGTTAATGCCAAACATATTTTATTTATGAAGATAGTTAAACAAAACATCATGTGTTTTCTCATTAGTATTATCACAATTTGTCAATAATATATAACGCTCATGATAGTACCACGTGGTATTTAATAATGATATGCTTTCAAAATGACAACGCATGAGACATATCTGTTTGCCTAACTTACATATTTTAATATTCTTAGAGGAATATCGAGTGATGAATGAAGCGAACTTATAGTTTTAGTGTTATTTCCTCTTTTAGAAATAAAGCATGAACACGCATACATATATAATCTAATAGTAATAACTGTACCACTCATAACACAATGCTGAAAACAACAATTATGAGAGCACAAAATACTTAATAAATTATCCATATGATTAGTTACATTGCATGTACATGTTTCATAGAGATTTAGACATTCAGTACTCAGTGTACTTTGTAACTAGTTTACATTATCCAAGGTGTTCATAATCTACAAACAGTTCATAGCTCTTCTAAAACTGTTCGATGCCATCTTTAACAGATATATGTTCGTGGATTACTTATCACCGAGCACAATTACAACTTGCCAAAAAGTTATATACCAATCGCTTATACTCAACTTACGAGGTTTCAAATTCCCTGATGGCACATGAATGCTTATATATTATATGTGAGATAGCTATCAACCGGGATTATACTGTTTCCTTAATGACAACATTTAAGCGAATTGCCATTAACTGAAGGTTCAAGTAATAAAATGTGACATTGCACTTTGCTTCTTCTGTGTTTAGATACTTTCCCCTTTCGATGACATTATAGTTATGCTTTTTTCTTGACGTCTTGAGATATGGGTTGATTGAAATCGACAATAATGGTCGATGTGATGGTATGACGTTTAGCTTCGCTTCAACAATTCATCGGTTATAACTCGACGGTGTCTCATTGAGACAGTATTCTTACTATACTAGAATATCATGCAGCAAGCCCATGGTATGATTCCACACCGTCAGATTTTCTTGACACCGGGCCGCCCAGATCTGGACTTTTCCATTAATGATAAGCGCCAAGCGAAGAAGCTTCTAAACCATTTATCAAGTATTTGGTATAGGCAATCGAACCGGACGCTCTAACCATTAGGCCACCACTGCGGGTTAATAGTGGACAAAATATAGGATTTAAAATATTCCGTCTATAGCTCAGAAAGTGAAAAATGCTTTTAATTGCTCCAAACAAAAAATCAATTCGTCAGTTGAAATATTTATAATGCACGTTCATATGGTATCACAATAATGCATCCATAGCTAAATATATGAGCAATATCTGTGGTAAAATGAGAAATAATAAATCATTATAAATTAGCCCTGTATTCTGGTATAACTAAAACCAAAATGTGGAATATTTTAATTATTTCCTTCCTTTCCGATATTATCTAACCGTAAAATTATCGAAAACATATCCTATGTCATTTTCTATAAGAAAATTGCAACTGAGGAGACTAAACTTGGGTGATTGATGTACCAAGCCTCGCTCTTCTCCTAAACATCACGTTATAAAACGAGGGAACCGGCGGTTCAGTGGATAAAGTGTTGATAGTTCACGCTATAGGTCGCAAGTGGTATATCAAGCCTGGCCGGATGAATACCACACAGAAGTTAGCTTTATCCAGAAAACGGACTAGAGAGCAATTCCTATTTATCATTGCTTCTATTTCAACAATGTTTGACTTCAATTCTTAAAAACTTAACTAAGTTTTGACTAATTATCTAACTATTCTGTATACAAATTCATTCAACAAAACCATATGTAATTTACTGAAACCAGTCTAAAATCATGATCACCTGGCTGCTTTTTTTTTATTAAAGTGTTTAAGTATTTAAGAATATACTTTAATATATTGCTAAAACAGGAGACTTTTTAGTCATCATGAAAGAAATACTGCCGATGGTCAAACCACGAAATAGAAATTTTAATCGAATGGAGGAAATGATGATGATGTTAATATGACTCATGTCAAATGTTTAGTATCTAATCCTATTCACAATTGAATGCCTCAATGGAGATTGAATGTGTTTATTTTTCAATAAAAATATCTGATTTTAATAAATTACAGTCAAACCTGTATTAGTAGCCATCTGAATTTAGCAACTGCTTGTTTTAAACAGCCACGGTTTCTATTTACCATTTTGATAATTACAGTTGCCACCAACCTTCATTAAGGACCCATCTACCTTGTCATTTCAGTATGTCGGTCGAGTGGCTGTAATAAATGCTTTGCTAATTTACCTAATAAGTGAATTTGGTTTGTACCGCACCATATAATACATTGAAATGAAAAAGGATTGAAAGAAAAGACTTTTCCTACGTATACCATAATTTACAAATGAACAAATGACAATTACATAATAACGTTATGTATTGCTAAATCCGAATATATCTATAACGTAAGACATTATTTCAAACAGCAGTTCAATGATTGCGCATCAAAGTGGAAAGAATTGTTCTGGTATAATTATCTCAAACTCAGGAAAGGTGATAAATCATAGATTCAGATATATTTATATCTAGACAATTAGCAGCTCTTACTGTGTATGTCTGTAATTTAATACAATTGATGACAAAGCAGCACTGTAGTCTAGTCTGCTATAGAAAGAACAATAAATCAACCTCGCGTACAGATAAGCATAAAACAAAACCGTAAACATATTCATCATAATAGCGTGAGATGGAGAGACAGATACAGATAATTTTATTTCGCAAGACTGCACATATCAAACTATATACATACTTTTGTGCTAAATGACCATATAAAAGATGACACTACACATGCTTTCAAGTCAAACCCTTGTCAACTGACCATTAATTACTCACTTTTAAGCCGCCCATCGATTCGCTAGAACGATATCGTCAAAATTTGACCTGCCGACAAAATTTTCGTTGACATCGTTCGTTATCGCAATATTCGTATCAGTTTATTTCAGGAATATGTATTCACACACTATCTTCAAAGATATACATATAAGTGCGGAAAACAAATATTGAATTGTCAAAATTAATGAACATATCTCTGAGGAGTAGATGCTAGTGTGCTGAACATAACTAATTGGTTTGCTGCTGCTAGAACATCACATAATTAAACATATTGATGCGAAATAACCAAAGGTTCAAAAAGAAGGAAGTCAACTCACGCATACGGTACACGGTAACAAACTAATTGGACTTGTACTATAGAATTCGTTAGAGAGTTGGTGAAGGTTATGGTTCGTAAACGCGGCGTTATTGTTTTTTTTTATCTTCCGTGAATCATTAGTCTAAACAAAGTTCATAAGTTCATGTACAGCGCCACAATATTTACCCCGTACATCAGTTTATCGAGGCTAATTTGCAGAACATCTCTTAGACATAAAACAACATAGGCTTCCATTCATCATATATCATTGTCGTTAAAACATTTAAAATCCAATGTTAATGAAACGGGAAACTCAGACATATGCATTAACAGACATTAAATCCAAAGAAATATATACCCCTTTACTATTACGCATACTTTGCTAGACCGATGTATTCAATTACAAAGATCCGACATCCAAAAGTTACATCAAATGGAAAGAAATATAATCAATATAAAGATTATCGTTCGATAGAAATCTGCCTTAAATTACCAAATACCAACCATTTATGTATATTTATTCAAATTTATGAGGGCAAACCTTATTGAAACAAATATATATACTTATGTTGTTTAAGATCCAATGTACAGTATACGTTGTGACTCAGATACTGGCGACGAGTTTCATTAATTATGAAAATGAACCAACTTTACACATAGTTGTACCACGTTATTTCTCTCCTCACACAAATGTACTCAAATATACTAGGGATGTCCCAAAAGTAATAGGACGACACTGTCATTTTTGTATTTAGGGCGTTACATGCAATTCAGTGGTATCAATGGATTGATCGACACATCTTATATTGTCATAAACAATCAAATCAACCTTCATTCATCCTAAAGCTCATGCAAAAGGCATAATACTAACGCGAGTTTAGAAGTATGCGGAACTTTGAAATTGGACGCCATTTAAAAAAACAAAATTGCCTTGGAAAGCAGACAACTTCCTCAATAGTGTGCCAAATGTTATGAAATAACAGTGAACGTAATTTCAGATCGTGTGCAAATATCTTTTAAAATTTCGACGTTATCGATAAACATTTGAATATTGTGCGCATTTTTGAAATAACAAGTGCGAATTTGAACATTAAAAAAAATGGAAGACTCACGCCTAGTGTGGGAATTTGGAGTGTGGTAAAATTTTGTGTTGGGTGTAATATGACCCTACAGGATACTCTGAAGTTTATTTCACACAATTCCTTAACAGAAGGCATATCCCGGAGTCTTATCTATTGGTGGTACAAACGGGTTTCTAATGGTGAGTCGAAAGTAACAGACCATCTGCGATCTGGACGACCGAAATCTTGTGAGGTTTTCCAGGGATTCCAGATCTTCGTGAAAAGCGCTTTCAGCACCTCCGTGTGTACATTCTGTGGTTTAGATTTATGAGTCATCATAATTTTGTGACATGTACCAGAAGCGGGTCCAGTACCACAAAGAATGTGTTATTCGAACCATACTACGAAAAAAGAATGACTTTCATGTGAATGCCAACATGACGTCACACAAATAACGTCAAGCTCCCCCGCTCTTTGTTACATATACATTTTGATTTGTCAAAATTAATGTTAAATGGTGGTGTACGGTATTAAAATGTTGCATGCTTATAGATTAAATATGGACAAGTATACATGCCAAATTGTATTTGAATTGAAACACTAAAAGGCATATTGCTAAATGCGTCCTTTTACTTTTGGGACATACCTCGTACATATTTTCTGATAATCCTCACAGCACAAATTAAAATTACGTATGTGTCTGTCATAATTTTTATGCCAAACGCCAAGTATAATTATCTATATAACAAATCAAATTTGTTGTACTAGTTATGGCATGCATATTGATATATCACTTACTTTAATAAAAATGATTATGTAATAAAAAAAAACTTACGTGTCGTTTTGAGAAGAAGAAAAAATAAATATTGACCTGCATTTGGTAATAGTCAATAATGCATGGCGTAATTATATTACATTCATTGATAGGATATAAACCTTTGTTTAACTATAATAAATCTTTTTCCAAATGTTTGTTTCGAAAATCCAAGCAAAAACAAATATCAATTTATAAGTACCTATTGCATATTGTACAATATATGAAATTGTGATTTACGTTGTTTGACAGGAAACTTGTCTGCATAGCAACATTCGATAATGTTTTGACTGTCCCCTATTAACTCAAGTTGACACTTCTTTATCAAACAATTGTAACTACTACACATGTCCTATGTATCTTATATTTGTAAGCATATTAATGATTGGTCTTATCTCAACATTTAACTATATTTGTAAGCATGTTAATGATTGATCTTATCTCAACATGTAACTATATTTGTTAGCATATTAATGCTTGCTCTTATCTCAACATTATACTCTGTTTGTAAACATATTGAGGATTGATCTTATCTCAATATGTACATGAGTTATACGAGATTTTTAATAAAATATGTTGTCGTTGTCTTTGTCGTCATGGTTGTTGTCGTTATCGTTGTCGTTGTCGTTTTCATATAATTTCATATAATCTTGGCAAGACTGCGGCATCTAATGAAGTTTACAATCGGAACTACATGTGGAATTGTTATTAGTTTTCAATACTCAATTGGTTTAGGTAATCCATTGATCATACATGCAGACAACGGAAAATGTAATAATTAAACTAAATAGTTAGAGACTGAATACATGATAGATGTATTATTTATATCTTCTGAGATGGTTATAAAAAGTTGACTACTTTTTTGTATCAAACTTTCCTTGAAGTGTCCTTCGGGTCGTGAGACAAAACACATGCCCTCTGGCCAGCAAGCAAAGTGGCAAGCACTACAAATAAACGTAATAGTCAACATTTAAAACGTTATGAGTTGGGAACCAATTTTATTATAATACTTAATCTAGTTATTTGTGTGATGCTTAGAATTAATATGAATCTGTCAAAAAATATACTATACTGTGAGTGGAACTTATCTTTATATTGTAGTTTACATGGATAAAAGTTGTGTTTGAATGGTGTACACATACCATATTACCGTTGTAATGAATTGATGATTAATAATATTCTAATAGACCTATCCATCGGAAGATCAACGCGCGTCAAAAGAAGAGAAAAAAGCAAACTTGTTTTTATGAATCCTATCCCACTCATTGCTTATCAGGGCATTTTAGTTTCATTCAAAGAAGATCATTCACGGCTTATGTGGTTTTCCAAAGATTCATTCTTAGGCTTTCCTCCGCCAATAAAACTAGATATGTCATCTGTAACCTGAAACATATTGAAAATGACATTATGCTCTATTACAAATATTTCGAATACAACTAAATAAGATCGATGACTCCAAGGAATCAGATATAACAACATTGAATTAGATTGTACGGCGAGTTTATGTCCTCGTAAATATTTGATATGTTTTGGGTCTCACTACACAGTTGATATTTCCTCCTTTTTCTATAGAAATTAAGGTATGGGATTTCCTAAGTAAAATAAATCTACATATAAACTGTTTTATCTTTTAACACCAATGATGTATTATTGCAGTATATACTAAACCAGTGTTTGCTCTACACATCTGCAACAAGAAATCACAGCCCCTACGAGCCACTGAAAAGTTTGAAAATATTTCAAACCAAATTACATACCAATCAAGTACAATAATCATGTCACCGTGGTAAATTAAAAGGCACAACTGTGAAGTGAGATCTTAGTTACCCACCCCCCCCCCCCCCCCCCCCCCCCCCCCCCTCTCCCCCGTATCATATTATCAAAGTTATGCAGGAAAACATTCTGTTTTTAATCCTGAGCTTGCCGATTTTTTTTATCACCAGAAGGATTGTAAAGGATATAAAATTGTATATTGCGCATGTCTGAGAGTTTATTTAAAATAAATTTAATCCAATACAATTCGTGTTGAACGAGAAGACTATTACATCCTCTTCCGAGCAAAACAACAATATTGAACTATCAAACTTTACCCGACTCGAACCGTATAGAATGCAAATTTAATCCAAGCCTTCCCAGACATACAAAATGGAAATTTAAAAACAAATTGTGTTAGCAATATGCAGGAAATTAAATTGGTTACTACACAACAACAATAGAGAATTGGCACAATTTACCATGGCTGTCCAGACCGCGGAATAGTGATTATAGATAAACAAAACAACGTCTATGAAAAAAAGGTTGATGTTATGAAAATAGTTTCCATAATTATATTCATGTAGTATGTGTACTACATTCGATGGTGTCATGCTTACTGGTAGAGTATACATACGATGGCTTTATACTATTGAGTTGTTCATTATTATATTTTATGTAATATAACTAACGTTACAATACTATGGTCGATATTAAATAATATGTTATAATGTATAATTTGTACAACGACGGCATTAAATAATTAATATATTAAAACTTCATTTTTTGTTTGTTTTTTTTTCAAATTGTTAAAGTACGGTATTGCTTCGAATTGGTACGAGACTATTTCCACTGCTGTAATTACTGTGTATTTTTGTTGTTATGATGGCCGTATCCTGTGAATGTTACATCTTTTGTTAGACATGTTTTGTCTTATTTTTACAGATAAAAACATGTTTCTTTTTATTTTGATCAGACGAATAAATATCACGTAATTGAATGTTTGGGAAGTGCATTTTTTTTTATCAAACCTCCAACTTGACTTTAAACTTGTAGAAATATGTTGTTTTGAAATTTTTAAATACCACACAAGTAAATACACAAAGAGTGACACAAATACTTATTACATGGCCTGTAATCTGGAATAAAAATGGAAATAAAATGTTTATGTGTGAACGGTGCAAATAGAATAGGGGTTGTTCTTTATCGGTTAAAATATGTGTAGTTCAGTCAGTTTGTAGGTCCAACGATATGGATAAACACTTAATCTACATGTAATTAACTTCAACACATTACTGTTGGTAATACTATACCATCATGTAATTAACTTCAACACATCACTGTTGGTTATACTATACCAACATGTAATTAACTTCAACACATCGCTGTTGGCTATACTATACCAACATGTAATTAACTTTAACACATCACTGTCGGCTATACTATACCAACATGTCATTGAATTCAACACATCACTGTCGGCTATACTATACCAACATGTCATTGAATTCAACACATCACTGTCGGCTATACTATACCAACATGTAATTAACTTCAACACATCGCTGTCGGCTATACTATACCATCATGTAAATAAGTTCAACACATCACTGTCGGCTATACTATACCAACATGTAATTAACTTCAACACATCACTATCGGCTACACTATACCAACATGTAAATAACTTCAACACATCACTGTTTTCTATACTATACCAACATGTAATTAACTTCAACACATCACTGTCTGTTATACTATACCAACATATAATTAACTTCAACACATCACTGTCGGCTATGCTATACCAACATGCAATTAACTTCAACACATCACTGTTTTCTATACTATACCAACATGTAAATTAACTTCAACACATCACTGTTGGCTATAATATACCAACATGTAATTAACTTCAACACATCGCTGTTGGCTGTACTATACCGGATGCAGACAGGTGCATAATATATATTATTTTCTTAAAGGAATAAATCATTACTTTCCCACTTCATTTAAGGTACATTTTAGCAACCATCTCTCGATTCAGCATGTCATACACTTATAGAAAGATGGGTTTACCTGCCCGTCCCGCATGCATAACATTTAAATACGCTTTCTATAAAAAAAAACTATGACATCATTCAACGTCCTCAGAGAAGCAACTGACCAATCAGCACGCTCAATGTAACGGCCTCTAACACGGAGAGCTAGGACCATTTTTACAGTCTAAGTTAAGGTTACCTACCACGTGAAACTATGGGAAAACCCTACGCAATATATAAAAATTGATTTAATTTATCAGAGACGTATGGACAATAGAAAACGCCTTTGATGTGTATGATACAAACTATCATTTTGGAAGGACAAAGTTCCGTCATTTGATTAGTCTCTGATGAGATTTATTTCCACGAAACAATCAGACAATGAATAACAAAGGACAGTAATATGTACATAATATATACACTTCTCCACTGACGTTAGTCTCAATGTTATAGAAAGTTGTATGTCTGATATAAAACCTCAATTTAATTGTAACAAGCAAATTTAGTGAATTTATGTTCCCCGCATTTTTCAAAATATGTGATTCAGACATTTTTAAGGTATTAAGAATGTCTGAATCACATACACACAACCCCACCCCTTCAACAATAAATACAATTTTTCACAAAATAAAGGGGCATAACTGAACAACTACAGGTGTCACATCCCATAAAATCGAATTTAGCCTGTGTTTTGTCATAATAAACATTGTTTTAAAATTTCAAAAGATTTGTTTCAAGCATTATTATGTTTATGGACAGGACAGGACAGACAGACAGACGGACGGACCCAAGTAAGTGTCTCCTGCTTTTCGCAAAGCGGGGGACAAAAAGATGAATTGTTGATAAACTCCATCATCCTGTGAAAATGACTTGATTATGTTTATCTTGTCTATACCAGCCGATATAATCGCAAGTTAAATAACTCCGACGTAGATATCTGAATGGCCTATGAGCAATAAATGATGTGATTGTTCCTGATATAAACGCTGCAAATGCTATAAATGTTGAACTTAGTCTAATCTATGGAGACTTGATGGCCCTTGGCGACCAAGCCGCAGTAGCATCTATAGCCAGCCTGTCTATTGGTAAGTTAAAACTATTTATAAAATAGAATGGAAATAATATTTACATTAATAACGGTTGTTTTCATCGTAAAGTATTCGAATACAACAAAAGTATTTACAACACAAATATATGTTTTGTTTAGTCTTCTTCTTTGATAAAACTCATTGTTAAAGATGACTCGCAGAACGGGTCGCTGGAATACATAAGCGGTTAACAAATATAAGACACATGTTATCTCTTAAAAGTAGTTAACTACTTTCCCACATATTCTGACGAGAGATTCTCACTGCCAGAGAACAAAGTTCCTTGTTATGCATTGCACATTTATTCGGATATTAATATGTGAAGTAATGCCAACCATTTATAATAGTGTGAACTAATTTCATTTTAATGATAATTAAATACGAAAAATGAGAATTTTATCTTAATGATTGTTTCAATACGATTACTCTACTTAAATACATGTAGATGCGTTGAAGGTATGTCTCCACGAATAAAACGTCATGCAGAATGTAAAATGAAAAGACCATCGGTAAATTACTTAGTCTTCTAAGACCTATAACTGCAATGTAGATGACAATTATCCAACAGTAAAACTTTATGTCGAACATAACCTGAATTTATCATACAAATCACGATATATTACTCGAGATCTTTTAAGACCAATAAATATTCGATTTATCTATAGTTCAATCCGGTTTGTTTCAAGTTATATTTATAATTTAGAGGCTGGGGTTTAAAACATTCTTAAACTGTGGAACAATTCTTGATTATTAACGAACTATTCCGAGAGTACTTGAGAAGTGATTCAAAACAATATATACATGCATACATCCATGACACTATAGAATAACATAGATTTTCTCATTCTTTTCATTTAATGTTTAGCTAAAACATTTAGTTTTGCAGTTGGCAGAGATTAATAAACACACTATTTAGATGAACGATACTATGGTAAAGGTCAAACATTGACCTCATGCTCTGGTAAGTGTCAGCTGCCCGTCTTAAAGTACAGTATTTAATAAGGTTGAAACGAATTAATGGGTTATAACTGTTGCTTCATTACGCATATCTTAGCTCCCTTTGGACATAACGTGACTTGGCAGTGGCCTAAAGTCATCAACTATTTGAGTCTGAGAATCGGACTCGGTCTCAAATCTTTCATTTCTGTATTACCTTGTAAACATATACTTATGGGTAAGAAAAGTGATTCTGACGCATTTTCTATTAAACATTAAAACGGCTTAATTCTGCCAATGAATGTATATTGATAGCTTGTTTAATATCTGTTATTTGAATCTAAATCCTAGATTCAAAATATTGATGACTTAAGGTTTCAAGTCAGTCTGTTCATGGAGAATAATGAAATATGTCGCCTGGCAACGAATTTATCGGAATAATTCGACCCATATTTGACGAGCACTATGATTCCTGGAAATAAACAAAAACAATATACAATGTCCGGCCTCAAATACATATCATTATCTACAGAAAATTGTATGTGTTACGTATGTGTGTCATATTTGTAATTCATTTCTTTTTAGCAGACTAAAACTGTAATAGAATATGTGTTTTCCCCCTTTTTTATAGCTGTCTTTCCAATTGTAGAATATAGAATGTAGAAAATAAATAGATCAGTTTCACCAGAGTAGTAATGATATAACGGAGATGATGTAAATCTGAGTATCTAGGAAATTTAAAGAATATTTGGTATTCATCTTCTAATATGTTAGGATGTTTGATTGTTTGGCAATACAGATAAAAACGAGTTGATGGCGACCAGTTTCAATGTTTAAATTATGACTGCAGCATCGAAACAAATAATATTAAAAGATGTTCTATCGATTCATGATAGAGGCGTGTAGACAAATTATTGGCAGTCTGACGTAGTTCCGTTTCATGATAGAGGCGTGTCGACAAATTATTGGCCGTCTGACGTATTTCCGTTTCCACTTCGTAGCTGACATCTATCGTGACACTCCGCATCTATATTTGTTTCGGAGATAGTGCTTAAATTTGTAAATACTTCTAGGAGAGGAATCTCCGCCTATATGATGAACAAACTGTGTTCATTTTTATGGTTTCCTATCACAATATTAATGACTCATTAAGGCAGTGCGTACTTGCAGTAATGTATCTATTCCACTGGGTATCAAAACAAATGTCACAGAATTGTTTTTATTTTTCGACGAGATAGCTGTAATGCTAAATCAAACATCAAATGCACAGACTGACGAGGACTGGTGTGACCAATGATACTATTAGTGGTAATATATTGATAGATACATTTACGATACATCTATATATCTATAAATATTTCATAAGTTCAGAAATATATTTAATATTGAATAGCTTAACACACGACTATCGTATGTATGGAATGTCCTTAACTATACTACCGTACTTTTACTAATTATCAAATACTGTCACAAGTTTTGACACTAACTGGCCTTTCTGGTGGAATGAATGACATCTTATTTACCTCTTATTATATTTATAATTATTAGAAATATTCTTTGTCATTTTCATGTCACATTTTTATTTGCAAAACATATTATTACATTTTTAAAAAGGATTCTACAGCATAATGAATGTTTGGTGGCTGACCTTGTAGGTCATCAATGTTTACTCTTCAACGAACGACCAGATGGACAGGTCAATGATGGCGAGGTCTTCCCAAAAACCTCGATGGCGTTGTTCTTGATTTATTTTCTGGCATATGAGTCATAGATCAGCACTTGTCTCTAAATATATGTATTTACCTTAGCATGTTTATATTTTACACCATACCCCATCACATTTGTATGGTGTATCATATAAGAGAGGAAAAACTGTTATGTTGTGTTATGTTGTGATGTTATAGCAGAGCGAGTCATTTTGGTGATTGATCTTATCTCAACATGTAACTATATTTGTAAGCATATTGATGATTGATCTCTTCTCAATATGTCACATGTGTTATATGAGATTTTAGATAGCCCCTACGAGCCACTGAAAATTTTGAAAATATTTCAAAGCAAATTACATACCAATCAAGTACAATAATCATGCCACCGTGGTAAACTAAAAGGCACAACTGTGTAGTGAGATCTTAGTTACCCCCCGTATTATATTATCAAGGTTATGCAAGAAAACATTCGGTTTTTAATCCTGAGCTTGCCGATTTTTTTAATCACCACAACGACTGTACAACATTTGTCTAAAATTGTATATTGGTCATGTCTGAGAGTTTATTTAAAATAAATTTGATCCCATACAGTTCGTGTTAAATGAGAAGACTATGACATCCTCTTCCGAGCAAAACAACAATATTGAACTATCAAACTTTGCCCGACTCGAATCGTATAGAATGCAAATTTAATCAAAGCCTTCCCAGACTTACAAAATGGAAAATTAAAAATAAATTGTTTTAGCAATATGCAGGAAATTAAATTAGTTACTACACAACAACAAATAAAAAATTGACACAATTTACCATGGCTGTTCTGACCGCGGAGTAGTGATTATAGATAAACAAAACAACGTCTCGGAAAAAGGGTTGATGTTATGAAAATAGTTTCCATAATTATATACATGTAGTGTGTATACTACATTCGATGGTGTCATGCCTACTGGTAGAGTATACATACGATGGCTATATACTATTGAGTTGTTAATTATTATATGTTATGTAATATAACTAACCTTACAATACTATGGTCGATATTGAATATTACGTTATAATGTTAAATATGTACAACTACGGCATTAAATAATAAATATATTAAAACTTCCTTTTTTTGTGTGTGTGTTTTTTTTTCAAATTGTTGAAGTACGGTATTGCTTCGAATTTGTACTAGACTATTTCCACTGCTGTAATTACTGTGTATTTTTGTTGTTGTGTTGGCCGTATCCTTTTGAATGTTACATCTTTTGTTAGACATGTTTTGTCTTATTTTTACTGATAAAAATATATGTTTCTTTTTATTTCGATCAGACGATTAAATACCGCGTAATTGAATGTTTGGGAAGTGCATTTTTTTTATCAAACCTCCAACTTGACTTTAAAATTGTAGAAATATGTTGTTTTGAAATGTATAAACCTGATAAACTGAAGAATCAACATAAATACCACATCAGTAAATACACAAAGTGTGACAGAAATACTAATTACATGGCCTGTAATCTGGAATAATAATGGAAATAAAATGTTTATGTGTGAACTGTGGAAATTGAATAGGGATTGTTCTTTATCGGTTAAAATATGTGTAGTTAAGTCAGTTTGTAGGTCCAACGATATGGATAAACATTTAATCTACATGTAATTAACTTCAACACATCACTGTTGGTTATATTATACTATCATGTAATTAACTTCAACACATCACTGTTGGTTATACTATACCAACATGTAATTAACTTCAGCACATCGCTGTTGGCTATACTATACCAATATGTAATTAACTTCAACACATCACTGTTTGCTATACTATACCAACATGTAATTAACTTCAACACATCGCTGTTGGCTATACTTTACCAACATCTAATTAACTTCAACACATCACTGTTTGCTGTACTATACCAACATGTTATAACTTCAACACATCGCTGTTGGCTATAATATACCAATATGTGATTAACTTCAACACATCGCTGTTGGCTATACATTACCAACATCTAATTAACTTCAACACATCACTGTTTGCTGTACTATACCAACATGTTATAACTTCGACACATCACTATTTGCTATACTATACGAACATGTAATCAACTTCAACACATCACTGTCAGCTAAACTATACCAACAAGTTATTCACTTCAACACATCACTGTCGGCTATACTATACCAACATGTAATTAACTTCAACACATTGCTGTCGGCTATACTATACCAGCATGTAAATAACTTCAACACATCACTGTCGGCTATACTATACCAACATGTAATTAACTTCAACACATCACTGTCGGTTATACTATACCAACATGTAATTAACTTCAACACATCACTGTCGGCTATACTATACCAACATGCAACTAACTTCAACACATCACTGCCGGCTATACTATACCAACATGTAATTAACTTCAACACATCACTGATTGCTATACTATACCAACATGTAAAATAACTTCAACACATCACTGTTGGCTATATTATACCAACATGAAATTAGCTTCAACACATCGATGTTGGCTGTACTATACCTGATGCAGACAGGTGCATAATATATATTATTTTCTCAAAGGAATAAATCATTACTTTCCCACACCATTTAAGGTACATTTTAGCAACCATCTCTCGATTCAGCATGTCATACCCTTATAGAAAGATGGATTTACCTGCCCGTCCCACATGCATAACATTAAAATACGATTTTTATAAAAAAAAAAAACTATGACATCGCCCAATGTAACGGCCTCTTATAGCCAGCTGTCTATTGGTAAGTTGCAACTATTTATAAAATAGAATGGAAATAATATTTACATAAATAACGGTTGTTTTCATCGTAAAGTATTCGAAAACGACAAAAGTATTTACAACACAAATATATGTTTTGTTTGGTCTACTACTTTAATAAAATTCATTGTTAAAGATACGTCACAGAACAAGCCGTTGGAATACATAAGTGGTTAACAAATATTAGACACATGTTATCTTTTAAAAGTAGCAAACTACTTTCCCACATATTCTGAGGAGAGATTCTCATTGCCAGTGAATGAAGTTCCTTGTTATGCATTGCACATTCATTCGGACATTAATATGTGAAGTAATGCCAATCAATTATAATAGTGTGAACTAATTTCATTTTAATGATAATTAAATTCGAAAAATGAGAATTTTATCTAATTGATTGTTTTAATACGACTACTCTACTTAGATACATGTAGATGCGTTGAAGGTACGACTCCACCATTAAAACGTTATGCAGAACGTAAAATGAAAAGACCATCGGTAGATTACTTAGTCTTCTAAGACCTATAACTGCAATGTAGATGACAATTATCGAACAATAAAACGTTATGTTGAACATAACCTGAATTGATCATACAAATCACGATATATGACTTGAGATATTTTAAGACCAATAAATATTCGATTTATCTACAGTTCAATCCGGTTTGTTTCAACTAATACTTATTATTCAGAGGCTGGGGTTTAAAACATTCTGAGATTGTGGAATAATTCTTGATTAATAACGAACTATTCCGAGAGTACTTGAGAATTGATTCAAAACAATATATGCATGCATACATCCATGACACTATAGAATAACATAAGTTTTTCTCATTCTTTTTAATGTTTAGTTGTAACATTTAGTTTTGCAGCTGGCAGAGATTAATAAACACACTTTTTAGATGAAGGATACTATGGTAAAGGTCAAACATTGACCTCATGCTCTGGTAAGTGTCAGCTGCCCGTCTTAAAGTACTGTATTTAATAAGGTTGAAACGAATTAATGGGTTATAACTGTTGCTTCGTTTCGCATATCTTAGCTCCCTTTGGACATAACGTGACTTGGCAGTGGCCTAAAGTCATCAACTATTTGAGTCTGAGAATCGGACTCGGTCTCAAATCTTTCATTTCTGTATAACCTTGTAAACATATACTTATGGGTAAGAAAAGTGATTCTGACGCATTTTCTATTAAACATTAAAACGGATTAATTATGCCAATGAATATATATTGATAGCTTGTTTAATATCTGTAATTTGAATCTAAATCCTAGATTCAAAATATTAATGACTTAAGGTCCCAAGTCAGTCTGTTCATTGGGAATAATGAAATATGTCGCCTGGCAACGAATTAATAGGAATAATTCGACACATATTTGACGAGCACTATGATTCCTGGGAATAAACAAAAACAATATACAATGTCCGACCTCAAATACATATCATTATCTACAGAAAAAAATTGTAAGCGTTACGTATGTGTGTCATATTTGTAATTCATTTCTTTTTAGCAGACTAAAACTGTAATAGAATATGTGCTTTTTCCCCCTTTTTTATAGCTGTCTTTCCAGTCGTAGAATATAGAATGTAGAAAATAAATAGATCAGTTTCACCAGAGTAGAAATGATATAACGGAGATGATGTAAATTTGAGAATCCGTTTCCGCTTCGTTGCTGACATCTATCTTGACACTCTGCATCTATATTTGTTTCGGAGATAGTGCTCAATTTGTAAATACTTCGAGAGAGAGGAATCTCCGCCTATATGATGAACAAATTGTGTTCATTTTTATGGTTTCCTATCACAATATTAATGACTCATTAAGGCAGTGCGTACTTGCAGTAATGTATCTATTCCACTGGGTATCAAATCAAATGTCACAGAATTGTTTTATTTTGCGACCAGATAGCTGTAATTCTAAATAAAACATCAAATGCACATACTGACGAGGACTGGTGTGACCAATGATAATATTAGTGGTAATATATTGATAGATACATTTACGATACATCTATATATCTATAAATATTTCATAGAGAGTTTATGTGCTCGTATATATTCGGTATGTTTTGGGTCTCACTACACAGTTGATATTTCCTCTTTGTTATATACAAAATAAGGTATAGGATAGCAAGTTTGTATTATGCAATACTTTCTTCTGGGGGTTCTTCACGGAAGAGTGGTAACATTTTACTGAATCTAATATTGCAGTAAATTTACGGCTAAAAACAATGTTTGCTCTACACATCTGCAGCAAGAAATCACAGTCCCTACGAGTCACAATTAATTTTGATAATATTTCAAACCAGGTTTCATACCAATAAAGTGCAAGATCATGTCACCGTGGAAAATTAAAAGACCCCACTGTGTAGTGAGATCTTAGTTATCAACCCTTCCCCCCCTCCCCCCCCCCCACCACACACACACACATACACACACACACACACTTTTCATATTATCAAAGTAATGCAAGAAAACATTTGGTTGCATGCACGGTCATTGTAAAATATGTCTTGATTTGTTTTTCTCACCAAAAGGATTGTAAAACATTTGTCTAAAATTGAATTTTATGTTGCGCATGTTTGAGAGTTTTTTAAAATAAATTTAATCCCATACAGTTCGTGTTGAACGAGATGACTATGACATCCTCTTCCGAGCAAAACAACAATATTGAACTATCAAACTTTGCCCGACTCGAACCGTATAGAATGCAAATTTAATCAAAGCCTTCCCAGACATACAAAATGGAGAATTAGAAATAAATTGTGTTAGCAATATGCAGGAAATTAAATTGGTTACTGCACAACAACAATAAAGAATTGGCACAATTAACCGTGGCTGTCTAGTCGGCGGAGTAGTGATTATAGACAAACAAAACAACTTCTTGGAAAAATAGGTTGACGATATGAAAATGGTTTCCATATATACAAATAGTATGTGTACTACATTCGATGGTGTCATGCTTACTGGCAGAGAATACATACGATGGCTATATACTATTGAATTGTTCATTATTATATTTTATGTAATATAACTAATCTTACAATACTATGGTCGATATTAAATATTACGTTATAATGTTAAATATGTACAACTACGGCATTAAATAATTAATATACTAAAACTTCTTTTTTTTTGTGTGTGTTTTTCAAATTGTTAAAAGTACGGTATTGCTTATAATCGGTACGAGACTATTTCCACTGCTGTAATTGCTGTGTATTTTTATTGTTGTGTTGGCCGTATCCTGTGAATGTTACATCTTTTGTTAGACATGTTTTGTCTTATTTGTACAAATAAAAAAATATGTTCCTTTTTTTCGATCAGAATATTGAATACTGCGTAATTTAATGTTTGGAAAGAGCAAATTTTTTTTTATCAAATCCTCAACTTGACTGTTAACTTGTAGAAATATGTTGTTTTGAAATTGATAAACCTGATAAACTGAAGAATCAACATAAATATCACACCAGAAAAAAACACAAAGAGTGACAGTGATACTAATTATATCGCCTGTAATCTGGTATAATAATGGAAATAAAATGTTAATATTTGAACTGAGAAAATGGAATAACGATTGTTCTTTATCGGTTAAAATATGTGTAGTTCAGTCAGTTTGTAGGTCCAGCGATACGGATAAACACTTAATCTACATGTAATTAACTTCAACACATCATTGTTGGCTAAACTATACCAACATATAATTTAACTTCAACACATCGCTGTTGGCTGTACTATACCGGATGCAGACAGGTGCATAATATATATTATTTTCTTAAAAGAATAACTCATTACTTCCCCACACCGTTTAAAGTACATTTTTAACAAACATCTCTCGATTCAGCATGTCATACCCTTATAGAAATGCCCGTCCCACATGCATAACATTTAAATACGCTTTCAAAACTTTGACGTCATTCAACGTCCTCAGAGAAACAACTGACCAATCACGCTCAATGTAACGGCCCCTAATAGGGAGAGTTAGGACCATTTTTACAGTCTATGTTAAAGTTGCCTACCACGTGAAACTATGGGAAAACCCTACGCAATGTATAAAACTCGATTTAATTGATCAGAGACGTATGAACAATAGTTATAAGAAAACGCCTTTGATGTGTATGATACAAACTATCATATTGGAAGGACAACGTTCCGTCATTTGATTAGTCTCTGATGTGATTTATTTCTACGAACAATCAGTCAATGAATAACAAAGGACAGTAATTTGTATATAATATATACACTTCTCCACTGACGTTAGTCTCAATGTTATAGAAAGTTGTATGTTTGTTGCAGAATCTCACTTTAATTGTAACAAGCGAATTCAGTGAATTTATGTTCCCCGCATTTTTCAAAATATGTGATTCAGACATGTTTAAGGTATTAAGAATGTCTGAATCACATACACCCCACCCCACCCCTTAAAAATAAATACAATTTTTCACAAAATAAAGGGGCATAACTGAAGAACTACAAGTTTCACATCCCATAAAATCGAACTTAGCCTGTGTTTTGTCATAATAAACATTGTTTTAAAATTTCAAAATATTTGTTTCAGGCATTGTTATGTTTATGTACGGAAAAAAAAGTGTGACAGACGGACAGACAGACAGACAGACGGACCCAAATAAAAGTCTCCCGCTTTTCGCAAAGTGGACAAAAAGAGGATAAACTCCATCATCCTGTGAAAATGACTTGATTATGTTTGTCTTGTCTATACCAGTCGATATAATCGCAAGTTAAATAACTCCGACGTAGATATCTGAATGGCCTTTGAGCAATAAATGATGTGATTGTTCCTGATATAAACGCTGCAAATGCTATAAATGTTCAATTCAGTCTAATATGCGCAGACTTAATGGCCCTTGGCGACCAAGCCGTAATAGCATCTATATAGCCAGCCTGTCGATTGGTAAGTTGAAACTATTTATGAAATAAAATGGAAATAATATTACATTAATAACGGTTGTTTTCATAGTAAAGTATTCGAACACGACAAAAGTATTTACAACACAAATATATGTTTTGTTTTGTCTACTACTTTAATAAAACTCATTGTTAAAGATACGTCACAGAACGAGTCGCTGGCAAACATAAGTGGTTAACAAATATTAGACACATGTTATCTCTTAAAAGTAGCAAACTACTTTCCACATATTCCGAAGTGAGATTCTCATTGCACATTCATTAGGACATTAATATGTGAAGTAATGCCAATCAATTATAAAAGTGTGAACTAATTTCATTTTAATGATAATTAAATGCGAAAAATGAGAATTTTATCTAATTAATTGTTTCAATACTTTACTAAGATACATGTAGATGCGTTGCAGGTATGTCTCCACCAATAAAACGTCATGCCGAACGTACAATGAAAAGACCATCGGTAGATTACTTAGTATTCTAAGATCTATAACTACAAGGTAGATGACAATTATCCAACAGTAAAACTTTATGTCGAACATAACCTGAATTGATCATACAAATCACGATATAGTACTAATCTTCTAAGACCAATGTATATTCCATTTATCTACAGTTCAATCCAGTTTGTTTCAAGTTATATTTATAATTCAGAGGCTGGGGTTTAAAACATTCTTAAACTGTGGAGCAATATTTGATTAATAACGAACTATTCCGAGGGTACTTGAGAAGTGATTCAAACCAGTATGTACATTCATACATCCATGACACTATAGAATAACGTAGTTTTTCTCATTCTTTTCATTTAATGTTTAGTTGTAACATTTAGTTTTATAGTTGGCAAGAATTAATCAACACACTTTCTGAGATGGAGGACATTATGGTAAAGGTCAAACATTGACCTCATGCTCTGGTAAGTGTCAGCTGACCGTCTAAAAGTACAGTACATAATAAAGTTGAAACGAAATAATGGGTTACTACTGTTGATTTATTAGTTAGTACGCATACCTTAGATCCCTTTAGACCTAACTTGGCCTGGCAGTCTGAGTCAGTTTGTTCATGGGGTTTTATTACGCATTCGTTAGCTCCCTTTAGTCCTAACGTGGCCTGGCAGTCTGAGTCAGTCTATTCGTGGGGTTTTATAACGAAAACAATAATTCCCTTTGGATATAATGTGGCCTGGCAGTGGCCTAAATTCATCAACAATTTGAGTCGTAAAATCGGACTCAAATCTTACATTTCTGTAAATCTCGGTAAACATATACTTATTGGTAAGAAAAGTGATTATGTCACATTTCTTGTTGAACATTAAAACTCCTTAATTCTGCCAATAAACCTATTGATTAGCTTGTTTAATATATGTTATTTGAATTTAAATCCTTGATTCAAAATATTGATGACTTAAGGTCCCGAGTCAGTCTGTTCAAGGGGAATAATGAAATATGTCGTCTGGCCACGAATTAATCGGAATCATTCGACCTATAATTGACGAGCACTATGATTCCCAGGAACATACAAAAACAGTATGCAATGTCCGACCTCAAATACATAGCATTATCTACAGAAAATTGTAAACGTTACGTATGTTTGTCATATTTGTAATTCATTTCTTTTAACAGACAAAAACTGTAATAGAACATGTGTTGTTGTTGTTGTTTTGTTGTTTTTTTTCGTTTTTTATAGCTGTCTTTCAAGTGGTAGAATCTATAATGTATAAAATAAATAGATCAGTTTCACAAGAGTACCAATAATATAACGGAGATTATGTAAATCTGAGTAACTAGGAAATTCAAAGAATATTTGGTATTTATCTTCTAATACGTTAGGGTGTTTGGTTGTTTGGAAATACAGACAAAAACGAGTTGATGGCGACCAGTTGCTATTTTTAACTTATGGCTGGAGCTTCGAAACAAATAATATTAAAAGAGTAAGATTACTATCGCTTCATGATAGAGGCGTGTAGACAAATTATTGGCCGTCTGACGTAGTTCCGTTTCATGATAGATGCGTGTAGACAAATTATTGGCCGTGTGACGTATTTCCATCACCGCTTCGTTGCTGACATCTATCGTGGATCTATATTTGTTTCGGAGATAGTGCTCAATTTGTAAATAATTCTCGAGAGAGGAATTTCCGCCTATATGATGAACAAATTGTGTACATTTTATGGTTTCCTATCACAATATTAATGACTCATTAAGGCAGTGCGTACTTGCAGAAATGTATCTATTCCACTGGGTATCAAATCAAATGTCACAGAATTGTTTTATTTTGCGACCAGATAGCTGTAATCCTAAATAAAACATCAAATGCACATACTGACGAGGAATTGTGTGACCAATGATAATATTAGTGGTAATATATTGATAGATAATATATATCTATAAATATTTCATAAGTTCAGAAATATATTTAATATTGAATAGCTTAACGCACGACTATCGTATGTATGGTATGTCCTTAACTATACTACCATACTTTTACTAATTATCTAAAACTGTCACACGTTATGACACTAATTGACCTTCTGGTAGTATGAATGGCATATTATTTACCTCTTAATATATTTATAATTATTGAAAATATTCTTTGACATTTTCATTTCACATTTTTATTTGCAAAACATATTACTACATTTTTAAAAAGGATTCTACAGCATAATGAATGTTTGGTGGCTGACCCTGTAGGCCATCAATGTTTACTTTTCAACGAACGACCGGATGGACAGGTCAATGATGGCGAGGTCTTCCCCAAAACCTCGAGGTGTTGTTCTTGTCTTCTTTTCTGGCAATTGATTCATAGATCAGCACTTGTCTCTTAATATACATATTAACCTTAGCATGTTTATATTTTACACCATACCCCATATACATTTGTATGGTGTATCATATGAGAGAGGAAAATTCTGTTATGTTGTGTTATGTTGTGACGATATAGCAGAGCGATTACTGGTATACCCGTAACCAGGTTTTATTTTCTCACTTATGTTTTTATTACTAATCGGTCCATGGCGGTTACCTCTGTTTTATGAATTATTGTACATAGTATCAATATTCTGCATTTTAATTGTGTTTATATTATTCTCATGACAGAGTCCTTTGATTGCTTCTCTCCCGAATACTTTCAATGTATCTATAAATGATTTATAACTGAATCTAAATGGGGAGTCCACCGTGGCCAAGTGGTCTCAAAATCACTAACATCTCAATCTAAGGTCGTAGGTTTGAGACGCCCTGTTCATAAAAAGTGTATGTAAGAAAGTTATTTGGGGAAAGAATTTGGTTCTACATGGATTCATTTTTGAGGTCTTACTTCACCGATAAAACGGAATATACTGAATATAACCTTGAAATATATTGAGTTATACCCATTAAAAATGAATCTAAATGGAACCCCAACACAACCTATTTGTTATTGGTGTAAAAAGTGTGATACCAATGCTACTTGATGAACGTTTACCGGTTGGATGGGTGATTGTAAACATTTTGAAACATAAAATCGCCACGATTTGATAGGAATGGTGGTGGTGAATGTTAGAAAATAGTAATTTTACCTGAGTGAAGCCTACAATGACTAACACAACCATATATAGATCCAGACATGGGTAACCCCGCTATGGTATTCAATAATATTATTGATATTGAATTTAAATCACAGTAATATTATATCTCATAAGGGGATCGAACAAACAATGTTTTCAAGTTATAGAACGTTATGTATTTGTCTAACTAGCATAAGGTTCTCCTTATTATACAATTTTTATATATAATGTCTTGCAAATGCGAAATGAATGGTGATTAAAGAGACAGTTTGCCGACGGACATTAAATATCTGTCTAAAGAATGTATCTGGTTTTACCATAAACAAGCAATACACAGTTGGGTAGCTGCATGGTACTGTCATTTTAGTGTCAAGACACTTTGTATTCAGTATGACGGCGTAAATGATTAAAGGCGTGCTTAATCGATATTATGAGACGCACATAAAACATACGATAAATTCAAACAATGTATATCTACTATGACGTCACTAGCTCCGACTAATCAGTATTACTATAACTTCTCAATTTACATATCCTTGAAATTAAAATCTAGAATACGCCAATATTTTACATAATTACACATTTATAATTATATTTTCGAATTTTTATAATTGTATTGATTTTAACATAAATTTCGTCCTCAATGAGTTCCCTATGGATAAACAAAAACGACTACGGCAAATTTAATACAAGAGAGCTCAGTTTCCCTTGGATTCAACAACCTCTTCTCTTAAAATAGAGTGCTTCAATCCTGTTTTCGAGAAGAAAGACTTTAAAGCGGTACTTTGGTACGGCTCTTTATGAAAATAAATACAATATAAAATATTTCAAGTGAAAACGTATTATTGTATATGGTCGTCTATTACTTCGGCTTTGTCTGACCCTTTCGAACCATCGAGAGTATTGAATGTTGTCTAACCAATTTAGTGCTGAGGTTGGTGCTAGGTTGAGTGGGGGCAAGCTGTGCATAAGGGTTGTTGCATATAGCCTTACTTCCCATGTTAAATTTCAATAAAACTTAATTTTTCTTGCTCCTGAAATTAATTTTGTAGCGTTTTGGCGCTTTAAGCAGATAGCGTGTACGTGTAATGACTTTTTATCAGACATTAAAGCTTATTAAACTTACCGTGGAAAATAGTTAGCATGATGTTTTCTTGTTTCGACTATCTGATCTGTAAACATAATTATATTGCATCGGAAAGACTGATTGATAACATTTTTTTTCAAGCGGGGCGGTATTCTAATGAATAGAGTGTTGGCCACTCACGCCAGACGTTGTGGGTTCGATCCCCAGCTCGACCCGATGCCTCTCATAAAATAACACTCAATACTGGTTTTACCAAGGAAGCAATCTCGAGAACGGTTCAAATAAGCTCGGAACTATCATCGCAATCGAGCTAAAATGAATTAGTATCAACTAACTTTTTTCAACATTTGCATATTCACAATTATACACACTATACATTTGTTAATTTGGAGCTAGGAGGCGTTAGTGGTGCTGCACGTAGCATCGTACGTTATGACAAATCGACATAAACTATTCTGCTTGTTCTTTTACATGTTTGCGTTTGATTCTTGTGCCATAAATTTGTACACGTTAATCAAATAATATTGCTCGTTAAACAGATACTAAAGCATTTTTAAGTTTCTTTGCCTACTGTCTTGTCCGTATTTTATTGTATTAAATGTTTGATAGCATTACATATTCTTATTGATACACATTTAGAAATGTTTTGTGAATGATTGATTGATTGAATAGTTAGCTTCATTTTATGTCATCGAGGGCTAACAGACGATTCGTCAACCTAACCACTAATTCTTGGGAACCAGAAAGGTTAACCAGTACTCGAGCACACCCACATCTCAGCAAATAAATGATAACTTTCCCACTTGAACCAGCGGTGAGAGACGAATGATTATGAGACACAATGTCGTATAGCAATCATCACAGAGACTGTTGCCGGGCGGGGATTCGAACTCACGACCCCTGGATTGATAATTTCTGTGAATGACTGACGGGTTTTTCGCTCAGATATAATGGAACTGGTTACGCATCTAAATAATGCCCAGTGACATTTATTCTCCATGGAGACATACTTCATCAAATTGATTTAATCTCATCATCTCAAAGGAGGACAAATTTAGAAACAAACCGCGTCCATGTTTGATTGTTTCGTATTAAATTTTATTGACACAGCCTGCGTTTCAAATGGTCACGCAATTCTCCTATCAAGGCAAACGATTTTATGAAAATATCGAATTACAAATAGCGAAAAATTAACAGTTTTGACAATGCTTCTATTGATCTTGAAACATTTCAATTAAGAAAGGCAATGTGATCGAAATGAGATATGCATTTGTTGACAAAAGTAAAAGGTTTAGTGGAATAATAACTTAATATAGTATGCTTAATGTGAAATAGAGAAAGTATATATAACTTAATATGTATATATTTCAAAACAGGATGGTAGAGCATTGATTTGAGGGTTGAAAACTCACGCCAGAGGTAGCTGAACGACGTCACAGTTTAATTTCGTAACAGCGTTATTGTGGGACAGGTATGGAACTCTATGCTTTAGCATTAGTGTAAAACACACATGAATGGGATAATGTCAGTTTATTGGATTGACAAACCACACTGTATATTTAACAGCAACAACGTGAAAATTCATAGGCATTAAAGTGCAACGAACGATAGCGACATGCTCCTCTTTTTAATAGTTTCCTTTCTCTGAAAATTCACTGAACATACTTAAAGTGTACAATGTCTAAGGGCAAGTTAACACATTGCTAACACCATTTGTTGTTAATTATGCATATTTATCCGGGAATCTGTGTTTTAATCTTTTTTCTGCATATATGTACTCAGTGTTTAGTCCACCATGGATGTAACCTTTCAGACAGCATTAAAGTATTTTAGATGTTTTTATAAATACATAGTTGTACATATGTACATAGTTCTCGCATCAAATCAAACTGTGGGTTATGAAATGTTGTGCATGATGATATTTCAGTTACATGCCAATAATGTGAAAGAATTTAATTCAGTTTGAATTGTCTCTAATAACCAAAGTCATTAGATGAAATATTACTAGCTATAATTCGTGATTCAGGTAAACGAATTACTGATCTTCTGAAGTAGTTTCCGGTCCATTACTGCCGTCTATCATTACGTATTTAATGCTAGACTAAGTGTAGATATTTGAAAATGACCCTCTTTTAATTCAGTCCATTTTACATGCATTATTAAAAGAAAGTGTCGCATCATTTGACAAATAGTGGGAAAAATTTATCAGATAAACTTCCATTTGTTTCTTTGTGGATTCATTCCTGCGTTTTGCATATTACAAAGTCTGTGCTCCTTTAAGACAAGATATATTAGCAGTGATATATAAGTCATTCAACAAATACTTTGATAGTTACAGCTGTGATTCTGTATACATGGGTGTGTACGCAAGTGTTCATATGTAAGACTTTATGTATTTATTATGGGTTTAAAGCAAATTAATACTTATACTTGTAATGTTCAGTCAAGGGTATATAGCACGAGCCAACTAATGCTATACAGTCGGTTTATAAGTGATACATGTGTAGGCCACTCCATCTGAGGTCATTGTATTTGCCGAATAGTTAATACGTTGTTTACACATATTTTCATAAGATCCCCCACCCCTCCCAAAAGAGGTAAAAGTAAAGTACAAAAAAGAAAAACATGGTGTTTATGTGGTATTTCATCAATATTCAGTTAAATGAGGTAGATATTGTACTATATTATATATATTAGTTAAATGAGGTAGATATTGTGGTATTTTATCTATACATAGTCACAGTTAAATGAGGTAGATATTGTGATAGTTTATATATACAGTTAAATGAGGTAGATATTGTGGTATTTTATCTATAAACAGTTAAATGAGTTAGATATTGTGGTTATGAAGTGATTATGATTGAAAGTTAGTATACCCTTTCTGTCAGATGTTAGACATTTCTATTAAGGTTGTAATTTATTTGAGTATGTATATTGACAGATATACATTACAGGGAAAAGGTGCGTCATGCGAATAAAACCTTCATGGTATTAGCTGTTGCAGATCCTCTAATTATTATCTAAACATATCGATATGTATCTTTACTATAAAAAATATGTTATAACGGAATGCAAGTGACAATCCTATACCATATCTTGTTAATTTCCTGAGTTTGCGTTTAAAAAAAAATGATTTATTTCCGTTTGAGCAAAGCCAATTAGAAAATAATATGAGGAAGGTATATTGCTTCTGCCAATAATTTTAGATAGTATATAATTATCTGCAGACGATATTTCATCTTTACCTCGGAACAGTGCAAATCCAATCCCTCCACTTTACGCTTGTTGAAGAGCGTATTCCTATATTGATGCATATCACAACAGTATAGTATTATATAAGATCGACTACGTATTCACAAAAAAGTATCCCTTTATCAACAGAAATTCACTATGTAATGAATCGAGGTGCAGCGTTCTATTTTTGTTTAAATTACTCAGTGTAACAAGTGTCTAACATTATGTTATTTTCCTAATGATTACCAAATATTTTCATCTTTCACAAATTGCAACAAATTAAGAAAAAAATGGAAAACCTTGAAGAACTGATTACCAATCTGTTCACAGTACTTGCTTACACTTCTCAATGTAATAAGGAAGAAATTTACGAAGGCGTACTGAACTGGTTAGTCTACGACAAATAAAACATCACAGAACGGATAAAGGATGTTGATGTGGGATTATTTCAATGTCAAGAAGATAAGACCAATATTGTATAAGGTGCCAATAAGACAACTAATGAAAATCCCTGATTAAAAACACGCACAGCCGCTACATATTATTTACAGTAACTGTTATTTCCGTTACTGTATCCACACGTTATTCGTGACTTGGGTGTCACGAATACCTCTTTCTATCTCCGTATAAAAAGAGAATCTTTCCTTTTTAACAATGGTAAGCAACTTTTGAATAACTTATTATTTGCATATACTGATATTCCATTCGTATTAATAAAAAACAAATGAGCAACGCATAAATGAAATGATGTTAAATTCACGAATGTTGATATATATTAATGACCTCAAAGTATATATAGCCGGGCCCGATTAGCTCAGTCGGTTACGCGTCTGACTAACAATTCAGGGGTCGTGAGTTCGAATCCCCGCCCAGCAACAGTCTCCGTGATGATTGATATACGACATTGTGTCTCATTATCATTCGTATCTCACCACTGATTCAAGTGGGAAAGTTATTAGTTACTTGCGGAGATGGGATGTGCTCGAGTACTGGTTAATCCCAAGAAACAGTGGTTAGGTTAACTGATCGTCTGTTAGCCCTCAATGGCATTAAAATGACGCTCAATATCCAATCAATCAATCAACCAATCAGTCAAAGTATATATACATAATGGCGTTGATGCTAAGGCGCGGGTCCAGGGATAGTATTCACCAAACATTCTTAAGAACAGTCTTAGAGTATGTAGGAACACCTTCAGTCAAATAAGCTCTCAAAAGTATTCTATTTGTCATGTTAAACTAGATAAGGTTTCCACGCTTAAGTTTAAGAATATTCTCAATAATGGTTGGTGAATACGACCCCAGGTGATGTTAATATACCGATGGAACTCCGAGAAGTAAAAACATTTTAATACATCCATTTCATTCTAATTTTAAGATATGAAGAGCATTTATTTTGAAGTTTCTAATGAAGTTTTTTTAATTCTTTCCGATGTAAACTGATGAATGAAATTTGAAAGCTTTCGAGATTTAAAGACTATTGCTCGTTTTATGTAAGATCTAGAGAACGTTCAGCAAATGAAGTTGACTTCTTATAATTATACCATTAATGCACCCAGCCTATATCAAAATGCCCTATTTATCAATTACCAAGCACCTTATACTGCCATATTGGCTGTTGTACCATTATAATTAAGTCGGTAATGGATCATCAACAATCACGTCTACGTTATGTTCCCGCATCTGTACAGGTTATTGGAATTGATACAGTAAAACATAGACACCAGATTCAACTTATCGTTATATGGATGGTCGGAGCAAATTAATGATTCTCCTTCAGTATAACTGAAAACGACTAACACAACATTATGGTAGAAGCAGGTATAGGTATATAAATGTTTATAGTTAATGTTTTCTGAATTACACAGGTCTTATATTCTTCTAGCATTTATATCTTTCATAAAACGATCAAAATATGAATTTACGCAATAGACAAATGTAAATAATTGGTTTAACTATTTTATTCATAATTCAATTACTTGAGTGACATGCAGGAGACTCAGTATTAATGATATAGTGTGTTAACATATATGGAATATAAACAAGCCCAATGTGTAATCAATCGTATATCAGTTAATCTATATTTTTATTAAAAGCAAAACATATACAGTCTGTTAGTTTCAATGGACTCTCGAAATGTCACATTGGTATACAGACATTTTTTATTCAATGTGACAACGAGCTAGAAAACAAAACTTGCATTATCAGTAACATAAGAATATGACTTGATAAAAGTGTGAAATATATCAATCAAACTGCGTTCCAGACTTCTCTTCAGTGACGAAGAGAATTAATGTTTCATGTGATGTCGGTCTGTGTTAAAGATAAAGTTTTCAATAGATTATCAGAGCGAGTATTACTATAGACAGATTGGACAGTTTAAAGTATTACTATGACAGTTATTAGAAATAGTTCATTTATAAGACTAACGTTTCATTTCGTTAAAATATTACTAATATATGTAAAAGTTGATATTGATATACATACATGTAATGACATCGTCATGGAAACGTTTTCATATACTTTTCTCTTTTCTCAGATATAGCTGCGTTCCCTGTGGCGGCTGTATATAGTCATTTATAACTTTGGCTTTGTTATGTTATTACTCCTGACCTTCCGAGACCATGAAGCCTACCGAATGTCGCCTAACCTCTTAAGTGTTGAAGCTGGTGCTGAGGAGGGCGTCGTGAGTGGCATGAGGTGTGTTGTAGTGAGTATTACTCTCTTTGTCAAAATTAATAAAATTCTTTCAGACTTGATTGCTTATTAAACCTACAATGACGATAGTTTGCATGATGTTTTCATTTGTTGATCATCTGTAAAAATATATTTTATAGTATTGACTGATTGATAAAATTTGCATTTTCACAATTAGCTATACTCAGTCTAGTCAGCTTTGCTGAATAACTGACTAGAATTTAATACGCATTATGCATATGGTATGCTTTAGAATAATCTCCAGAGTTATTCAAATTCATGGGAAATACTTCATCGAATTAATTACATCTTATAAACTCGAGGGATAACATATTCACCCAGACTGATTGTTTTGTATTTGATATTATTGTCACAACAGCTCAGAACCAAATGAATTAATGCAGAAAACCTATTAATACACTGATTTGTGTTAAAATATTTAATGACACATATTCTATCTTTCACAGTTTTGACAATGAGTCCATAAAGCTGATATTTTTAAATTTAAGAACTGCCTTCAGTAATTGGAATACAACTTTTTGCTTGCAATATTAAACGGTTTGGTGAAACTGTTGATGAAATACTATCTAACGTAAATAGTTTAACGTTAAAACAGTGATAGTAATCAAACATAATCAAACTGATATCAATCCAGAATAGATTAGACGTAGTTCTAAAAATATTAAATCACCGCAGGTGGTGTTGCCCTCATTAAGTGTAAAATAACATTATGAAGTCTAAAATAGCGAATTGTACATATCTAGTTTTAAAACAGATTTTGTAAGTCTCAAGTTTTGAGGAAAAATCTCAAATATAACTACTAACTCAATAAAACTTGTTAACCCGTGTTATTCCAAATGTAAAAATACACAAATTTGCAAACAGTTAAATGTACATAAAATATTATTTAGTTTTATAACAGATTTGTTAAGTCCGAAGGTTTGAGGACAAACTAAATGTTACCGCTTAGTAATGACAACCAGTTAAAACTTAATTAATTGTGTTATGCCAGAGCAAACATAAACAATAGTTTTGATCTGACACGAGATATAACACAAAAAAAACATAACAGAATAACTAGATCGCTATATTATTGATTAAACATAAAATGTACAATACAACCATTCTGAATAAGTGATGTCAATTGTAACTGTCTTGGAATGGTTAGTAGCACGGATGGGGAGCCCCAACTATGTATGCATATGTACCCGACATTCTTGCACCCACTCATAACCCTTTTTGTCACATCATGAAACGAAACAGCGTAAATAAACATAGCCCCACCAGACGTTTCTTTTATGAAAATGGGAGAATATCCATATATGTCCGTATCTAAACTCTTCTCTTTCATTGCCCTAATAACATATTTGCTCGATTAAACATCCCCATACATTGAAACATTTAGAATCACGATTGCATGAAGATTCCAATACTTTTTGCTTTTCGGGAAATTATTTCTTTAAATATTATTGAATGCTTTGTGTAAGGACCGCGGCGTGATCAAGTGGTAAAGCGTCCGCTTCACATGCGGAAGGTCGTGGGTTCAATCCCCGGCCGGGTCATACCAAAGACTTTAAAAATGGTATTAGAAGCTTCCTCGCTTGACGTTCAGCATTTAGAGGAGAGTTCTATGCCTATCGATTTCATTCTCCACTTTATTAATATATTGCTTCTACCGCCTTTGTGCATCAAAAGTCTCCTAATGCAGTCATAAATACAGTATACATTCACGCATTAACATAAATACAGTATAAATTCACGCATTAACATAAATACAGTATACATTCATGCATTAACATAAATACAGTATACATTCACGCATTAACATAAATACAGTATAAATTCACGCATTAACATAAATACAGTATACATTCACGCATTAACATAAATACAGTATAAATTCACGCATTAACATAAATACAGTATACATTCATACATTTACATAAATACAGTATAAATTCATGCATTAACATAAATACAGTATACATTCATGCATTAACATTAATACAGGATACATTCATGCATTAACATAAATACAGTATACATTCACGCATTAACATAAATACAGTATAAATTCACGCATTAACATAAATACAGTATACATTCACGCATTAACATAAATACAGTATACATTCACGCATTAACATAAATACAGTATACATTCATACATTTACATAAATACAGTATAAATTCGTGCATTAACATAAATACAGTATACATTCATGCATTAACATTAATACAGGATACATTCATGCATTAACATAAATACAGTATACATTCATGCATTAACATTAATACAGGATACATTCATGCATTAACATAAATACAGTATACATTCACGCATTAACATAAATACAGTATAAATTCACGCATTAACATTAATACAGTATACATTCACACATTTACATCAATACAGTATAAATTCATGCATTAACATAAATACAGTATACATTCACGCATTAACATAAATACAGTATACATTCATACATTTACATAAATACAGTATAAATTCATGCATTAACATAAATACAGTATAGATTCATGCATTAACATTAATACAGAATACATTCACGCATTAACATAAATACAGTATAAATTCACGCATTAACATAAATACAGTATACATTCATACATTTACATAAATACAGTATAAATTCATGCATTAACATAAATACAGTATACATTCATGCATTAACATTAATACAGGATACATTCATGCATTAACATAATACAGTATACATTCATGCATTAACATAAATACAGGATACATTCATGCATTAACATAAATACAGTATACATTCACGCATTAACATAAATACAGTATAAATTCACGCATTAACATAAATACAGTATACATTCATACATTTACATAAATACAGTATAAATTCATGCATTAACATAAATACAGTTTACATTCATGCATTAACATTAATACAGGATACATTCATGCATTAACATAAATACAGTATACATTCATGCATTAACATAAATACAGTATACATTCATGCATTAACATAAATACAGGATACATTCATGTATTAACATAAATACAGGATACATTCATGCATTAACATAAATACAGTATACATTCACGCATTAACATTAATACAGTATACATTCACGCATTAACATTAATACAGTATACATTCACGCATTAACATTAATACAGTATACATTCACGCATTAACATAAATACAGTATACATTCATGCATTAACATAAATACAGTATACATTCATGCATTAACATAAATACAGTATATATTCATGCATAAACATAAATACAGTATACATTCATGCATTAACATTAACATAGCAAAATAATTGAAACTGACGATGGCCGAAGACGATGGCCTGACGTAATTTGTTGTGACGGTAACCATTTTGAAGAGTTGATTTTGAAATTAAAATGTTACGTGTATTTAGATCCACATCTTTGCTTCATCATCTGGCAATACGAATAAGCTTGGAAATGTTAACTGTAAATGATATCAAAATGAAAAATCAGACTTTTTTCAAATAATTGTGTTCGTTGTGAAACCATCAGTAATAGAGAGATGCAAGCCAAGAAAGACTACTTCAGAATTAAAAACGTTAGATTTTTCAAGCTGGAGATCACATGGATACAAATTTACTTCTGATTAATTGAAAAAAGAATTGTCATTATTAAATAAAGTATTTAGATATCTCGAAGTCCTAACGAGTGGTATTAACAAGGACACCTTTAATTCATCTCATCACAGTACCATCATTTCAAATGAATTGCATGGTATTTAAAAGCAATGATAGTGCTTAACAAATTCTTTGATGGCAATTCCACATGTAAAATCATTTTAGCGAAGAATAAAGGTTAAACTTTCGGGTCAGAAAAATTGGGTTATCACCTTTACACATGAACTAAGTCATAGAGAATATGTGTTTGTTTTTGGTGTAAGATCGAATTATATTTCATCAAGTGATCACCAAAAGTCATATTCAACAATTTAAAAAATATGTTTTTATTTTATGCATTAAATATTTTTTTGTTTATTTTGACCCCAATTCACCATTAGACATTATTGGATTAATAATAATAAAAAAAGTATATCTTTATTTTTTTTAAATATTTTGTTTATAAATATGCAAGGACTAAAAAATATTTTTTTCATAATTTCACTGTTTGAATTAGTGTATAAATCCACGAAGAAATCTCTATTATTCATAAAAAAAACGTAAATTAAATAAGCCTCTCTTTGATTAAAATGTGTGGTAATAAAGTAGTGTTCACAGGGGACAAGTCGGGCGTAATTATCGAAGAAGCTTGATACAGTCTGATACCTAATTAATTTAAAATATCATTCTGATTTTTTCATAGACCAAATTAAAAGAAGAAATCTCGTAGGCCTCATCACACCCACCCACAGCCCTAGTACTTTCATACTGTGACGTCAGTAGAACATTATGACGTTATTTGTGACGCCAATACTTCTTCATAGTACGCACTGTATATTATTAAACTGTGTTTACTTCACAATGTCTTTAGAAAAGCGGTACGGAATAATAGTCTGTGCTATGCAAGAGAAAACTGAGTCAGAAACTGTGACTAACATTATGAAAACATACTGTCAAAACTGCTGTGCAGAAAACTGCAATTTATAAATGGTACAACAGATTTGGCGAAGACGTCAATTAACTAACGGGCATGGAAGAAGACGTCCTGCAACGTCATACAACGCTAGAATCATTTCTAGTGTCTAAACGATCCTAGATGGGGATAGACGCAAAGGTGTTAATGATTTAGCAACTAAACTAGACATTTCAATGGGAATGGGCTATTATAGTATTACGGATTATTTGAATATACATCGCGTTGCAGTTAGGTGGGTACCATGGTTACCTTCAAGCGTATACAAAAATAAGAGAATGTTAGCAGCTACACGATTTCTAGAGAAATATCATGGTAAATGTGATATGAGATATTTAAATAAGATAATGACAGTTGGTTGGAAATGCGTTTCAACGTTCGATCCTAAAACCTAACAAATGTTATCAGTTTTGAAAACACCGGCATTCCTATCACCAAAGAAGCTCTACGAAGAAACCGATTTTTGTCGTTTTCTACGACGTGAGAAGTAAAGTGTTGAATCATGCCGTTCCTATATAGGAACTACAATCAACTCCTATTTACAAGCTTGCTCAGCACAATCTTTTTTTTCTGGTTTGTTTAACCAATTATTTGCAGGTTATTCTTTAATTGCTTTACAATGTGACGTTGAAGTAACGTAATTTGAAAAATGGCATGACGTGAATTAAGCGTATTTTGACGTTGATCCGTTCACGATTGGTAGACGTTACTAAAATAGCTGTAACATTTTTAGTTTTAAAAATACATAGTTAAAATTTATGGAACATGTTGTCGATATATGTATTATTATCCCTATAAAATATTATGATTAAAACTGAAATAATAAAAAAGTTTTAAATAGTTTCAGCGAACAATTTGAAACCCCTTCTTATTTAAATCATCCTTCAATATCAGTTTACAATCCTATTAGTTTGATTTCGTGCAATATGAATTTGAGGCATTTAGTATGTTTTCCATAAACATTCGATGGTTGGCAATTCATTAAATAATACGTGTATATTGGAAGATATACAACCGATACACATCAGCCTCGTTGCCGTCCTTGGAAATACAGAACGGCTAATGAGGATAAAGTGTCTGCATCAGGTGCTCCGCTACAGTTAAACTGCATTTTCCTTTTATGTACGTAATGATATTTGCAATGTTCAGATCAATGGTTTCGAAGTTTGAACACGGTGGCAACTTGACACACGTTATTGCACAATTCCTTTGCTTAAGCCAGCCATAAATATAGAAGTAACTGTAATAAAACAGCGACGAAATATAATACATAATTTTAACAAAACAGCAATAACTTATAGAGGAGTTATAGCATATATAAAGACTAGACCATAACAGAGACAGATTAAAAAAACATTTTACTGTAATAAAACAGCGATAGATTACAAAAGATGTAACCGTTATTAAACATTTAAGAATCATGCTTACTCGTAATCATTAACTTAGTGTTTCAACATATTATTGGTGAAATTCAACGAATCTATATCTATTATCCGTACACAAGTATTAAAACTGGCAAGTTGGCAACACGTTTTAATACGGTTTGTGACAACGCAAAAATGTCAGCTTTGATATTGTGAATTTAAAAACCCAACTCAAGGATTCTCTAAATATATACTAGTCTGGGTAGAGGCGTATTGACATAGTTATCATATTGTACTGCTTGGTTGAATACAATTATTAGATGTATTGCTACATGCACGAGCTGTCTGATCCGTTTTAAGTTTTCCATATGTTTTAATGCGTAAGCCCATCTATGATTTTACACCTTACATCTGTACACAATTAAACATTTTAAAGGCTTTTCATGTGTTGAAAAAAACAGAAGTCAAAGGAGGGAAACTTTTTATTTGCATACAATAAAAATTGACAACAACATACTATCAAAATATGTTCTGTATCAATATTTCACACAGGTATTGTAGTCTGCCAAACACTTTACACAGGTATTGTAGTCTGCCAAATATTATACACAGGTATTGTCGTCTGCCAAATAAGTAGGAAAATAAGAGAATGTGCAGCATTCAAAGTACACAGTTACCACGGCAGCACAAACAGCCAATACAAAGACTACTCATACTAAATATAATACATACACATACAAATAAAGAGGACATGGCAGCACTTGTCGTCACCGTTGGAAACAAATCCACAACAGGGAAGATAAAATGTAACACATATAAGTTTCTTAATGAATCCGTAAATAACAGTTTGAGACCGGTTGTTGGTATATGTATGTCGCAATATGTAACAGACAAAAATGCATCAGGTAAATGATATATGGCACGTACGTACTTTTTCAATAACAACGTTTTAGGCGGACATACATCACCAGATTATTCTAGTACAATAAGAGATATTGTATACGGACGACATGTCGAACGTGATGTCTATTGAATGCTTAGTCATATGTTGTCTTCTTTTATCTATCGAGATATACACACATACCATACTACTGTAACAAACAGTTTTGCTTAGTTGTAAAAAAAAATAATCAAGATATTACAAACACCTTACACTGACACATGATACGTCAATAAATTGTTATATTGATAGGTTCGTTATTCCACCTGAAATAATATTTATAAATGTAATAGACATTATAACTACAAAACGGGATATCTATTTCTTACGTGAACACATTACATCGATCTATAAATAATTTAGTGCTGCGAAATGCATTGTGGTATAACACTTCCGCCAAAGTGGTTTGGATATTTTTTTCGTATTATTTCCGTTAGAACTATTTATTCGGGTAATGTGAAACTAATGTCATATCCTACGATATGATCTTGCTCGTCGCTATGTTACGATGTTACAATTATTGAAGCATTCTACTGGATATAAACGTTGCTATTCTACCAATAATTGCAAGTCAAATACACACATCCTGAGACAAACTAAACAGAACATCATGAACGCGTTGCAGGTACAAAAATTATACGTACATCCGTTGTTTGTGTGATAAAGAACAACAACAAATATGCAGATCTCCCAAGTGCAATAAATTTGACCTCAAAATATTCCCAAACATTTGTTAAACGTTCCTTAAATATGTACAAACTGTATCTGTCATCCAGTCAGTCCTCATTGAATACCATGGGATCCGGCTTAACCATTTTCACTTCTTCATGGTAATTAATGATGCAAATAATTTCATTTTAAGCATTTTACAATAAAGTGTCGTCTGCAGCTATTTAAATGACGTCATTGTGTAGTACAATACTACATGCATCTGTTCAATTAATATATAACAACTGTTACATTTTGATTTTCGTTTTAGTACGTTCATGACATGTTTTATGTCCCTGAAAATTGGCTAGTGGTCACAATATCTTCCATTTATAAGAACGATATATAAGGAAAAAGCTTTGCTGCAAAAAAAGGGATACTACAACATTGAATTAAAATGTCAATTTAATGTAAAGTTGCTTCAATAAAGGGGTGGGGGTCTTACACTACGTAACCAAATTATTGATATGCAATGTATTTACTGATCGACAATTTATTGAAATAATAAATACATTGAAAGCTAATATTACTTAAACAAACAACTTTTATGGTTATCCTGCGAGATTTAGAACAAGCACGTGCAGATAAAATGTCCGGATCAGGCGTCCCAACACTTAACCACGTCATTGATATGTTTGGTAGAACATTTTTTTTATGTTTTTGTACAAATGTATTTTAAACGTTATCAATGTTAACAGATTTGTGCAGGTTATTGCACCTTCATTTGCATATGTAACAAAAATAAGAAATGGAACTGTGAAATATAACGTAATACCACACGCAAGCAATTAACCTAAGAATCACAGTATCAGCCCCATACAGTGTTTGTTTTTTTTTTAATATATCCGTATCAGCAATACTTGGTTTTGAAACGTAGTATTAGTTTGCGAAACTAAACCTTTTATACACGTATTATTATTGGTAAGTAATTACCAAAGACTTTACTTTGTAAGTTCATGTAAGGTTTACTAATTCAAATTCAGGACTTTCTAAATAAATAAAGATTTGACTAAGTTAACGCATTTATACTCTTATGTTCAGTCAACATCAATATTAGGTAATTCGCTATAAGTTGTTTGATCTTTCTATATTTCCAAATGATGTGGTTTAGTGAAATCAGATTCCTGTATGGACGAAGATGTTCTTACAAAGGTATTCCTGTCGGATGTAGTCTAACTCAGGTAACATATTCGTAGTGTCAATAGCTTATATAACTATACTTATCAGATTTAGTTTAGTTGTTCTGGTAAGTAACGTCATTTTTAAAACAGTTCATGTTGTATATGTCATACCATGTTTGACTGCTGAATTTTATCACAGTTATAAATAAATGTGTTTGCACTGAGCGGTACCCGAACGGACGATCTCAGTGATATGAGGTGATTGATCTTGTTGTTAATTTATTTTATTTAGTGAAACAACTACAAGATTATTCAATCAAAATATCAGTTGATAATATTTTTAGCGGTTATCGCGTCTGACTGTCAAGCCATGGGTCGTGAATTAGAATCCCCGCTCGGACACAATCTCCGTGATGTTTGATATACGACATTGCGTATCATTATCAGTCGTCTCTCACCGCTGATTCAAGTGGGACCGTTACTTGCGGAAATGGGGTGTGCTCGAGTACTAGCTAACCTTCCAGAATCCCAGGAAATCATGGTTAGATTAACTGATAGTTGTTAGCCCTCGATGGCATAAAATAACGCTAAATATTCAATCAATCAATTAAATTCTCAAGATTGGTATCTCCTTTAGTCACTTCGTCTATATGTTTATGGCGTCATTTAATGCAATATTTTGTTTCTACTACTGAGGTGGCTGTATTTTAGTGAATGTTATAAAACTCCATAAGGATCGCCTCTGAAAGTCAGAAAATAAATGGACGTCTGCCTCATCGTTCAGCAAAGACGTCTTATATTTCACACACTTTAATACATTAAGTTTTCTCAAGTTGGATTGGATTTAAAGTGCGTTCATTCATCATTTTACTATTAATAGCACATACAATTTCATGTATCCCAACACCAGTTACACACGACTTGACATATAAGAACATATGTTACACTTGGAAATTATCAGTAAGAGTGTTGTCAATAGTTAATTAACAGCGGGTTACTGCCACCGTATGTACAGTTAAAGACACAAACAAAATATTCAATGTTTTAGTACGTTGTCGTGCAGCGCATGAGAATAGAGTTTTATTAAGACCACCATCGAGTGTTATTGTGCCATTACATGGAAAGTAATGATCTATTTAATTAAATAATTGCAGTTAATAAATACATTGTATGGACCATCTGGGGTCGCAGAAATGTCAAAAAAGACATATGGGTTTCCTAGAGGTCACAATTATGTTAAAGTACAAATATATTATACTTGATCATTAAAGAAATTTCATGGTTGATGAGTGACTATTTTATGACTTCTAGTTCAACAATTATTAATTTATAAAAAAATGATTGTGTCAGCTTAAACAATAATTGAATAGTATTGTTACCGAACTATTTCATTAAAGCTAGTTCTGATATGGGAATTAAATAATGCACAACTCCAGAATATGCGAATATGTCATTTTATTTTTTTATAAAATGACTATTTGATTTAAATTAATTGATTAATTTTGATTTTGAAACAAGTTGTTACAACTTATACAAAGCACGCTCGAAGTATTCCTGAGTAGAACCAGTACACAACATTTACTGAAAAAGTGTCGTGTTCAATGACACCACCCATAGCCGTGGGGTGGATCGACCAAACGACCCTCCGGTCATGGTTCGATGCTCTGCTACTGGACCCCGCACTTCACAAACACTAAAATATTATTTGAAACTTTTGCAAAGTCAAAGCACACAATTGTTCTGATCACAATATTTTATCTTATCGATTGTATTTGAACATTTTTGTAAGGAGTATTTGTAAAAGATGAGAGATAAGAGGTGAAAATCTTCACTTATATATAATCTCGTTTAATATCATTTTCAGTGGTTGAAAATAATTCATTAGAGTACATGTATTTAGAAAAAAAGGTAAAGCTATAAGTCAATTGCAAGATGCAAGCAAAATGACATATTACATTAAAAATTGAGTTCATCATTCCGAGACAACTTGTCTAACAATACCTGCGTAATTTACTTTTCCAAACGGAGGGCTTATAAGCCATGACAGCCAATGATGTGACTTATTGCAGCCGAATGATTTGTACTTTTTATGGCCAATTAAGTTTATATTATAGTTGTTTTGCTCTAACAGTTAATTGCTGTCGTATCCTATTTATTTAACATTTGCAATAAATGTTTGACAATACATTACCTTTGTCAATCGAAGTCAAATACAAATGCGTGTGGTCTTCACGCGTATAAATACAAATATCTTGTTCAAGTAATTATCCTGACACATATGCATTAAAAGCATAATGCAGTTTAATAACAAAAGAAATAAAGCAATATCACAAATCATTAGAACCATATCATATTTATTTTTGAAAGAGATTTATTAATGTGGTTGGTGTGTAGTGTTTTGCTTCTAGCATATTGAACAACCCTCCTATATGAAACTGTGTTACAGCATGTACAGCGTGTACTTTACAAACACTCGCAAAATAATATTTGTATAGCGTGTACTTTACAAATCAAATCCATTCTTGTTGTCTATGTATCAATTTTTGACGGATTTATATGACCATAATATATTGAGGATTATATTTTTAGAACAGTCTGCAAGAGAGACTTCTCATGGCAAGGCTTTTCATTAATCTCTACCGTGAGTGGCATATTTTACATGCAAATATAGCATAGTTTGTACATCAACCAGCAACATTTGGTTCAGTATAACAGACGTACTTAACTACGTAGCTCCAAATCCCCCGCAATACCGACTAAGATTTTTTTTTTCGAGCCACATTTATTCGGCTTCATGATTGAAGATATAGTGGATCAGAGGGGTGGGGGTTTAATTTTCAACACATTTCAGGTTTAATATGACATATCAAGTTTTACTGTTGGAAGAGAAGACCTCAGACTGAGTAGAACCACCGTCCTTCCGCACGTATCTGGAAACTTTCTCACTTAAAGTTTTTGGAGCGAGCGGGACTCGAACCCACGACCTTAACGGTGAGAGGTAAGTGATCTTGAGACGGCACCTAAGACCACATACTCTACATTAGCTTTGATAAGTCACAACGTGACTCAGTGATTTTAAAATACTAACTGATTTCTTGGAATCACGGATGCTCGACAATAGAATACCGTTAAAGCTGGTTGTATGAGATGAGCGTGAGGATGTATAATAATTAATAACATCCCGTAAACAGACGCAATAAAAACCGGGTATGTTATATTGTTTTTATTATTTTGGATGCGTTTATGATTCTGAGAAACCCCTAACTCAGATACTATTGACAACCAAAATAGTGTTGCGCTCCGTACTTTGACAGTATTTCTGTTGTCAATATTTCTGATTCATGAGCTTATTCTGTGTTCCTGGAGAGTAGATTACCACTAAAGCCGGTTCAGTGGGCGTAAGGGGTGTTTAATAAAAATTACCTCTCGTGAACAGAGGCAATGAAAACCGGGTTATGTTGTTATTTTGGTTTATTTTGGTTGCGTTGTATGATCTTGAGGGATCCCATTAAAGTATGCTATTGAAATCAATTTGGCTGCCTTTAAAAATGAACTTGCAAATAGAACGAATGAATGTGTTAGGGTTTGTACGAAATATGCTTGTGTAATGGTGTAAGATGCAATAATTGAGTGAATGTAGGAAGGATAAAAACAACCTCGCACCGTGTGCTAAAAACATGGTTGATACCGAAACCTAATCAGGTGCCAGCTGACCCGGTCGAATTCCAGCTGCAGCCACAAGGAAAATGTGCTGTGTCTGATAGTATTTATGGTGTTGGAAATATCTGAAACATTATGCAATTCCATATCCATGCATATTCAATAAGAAATATCTGGGATAAATTTCTTGAAACTTGTCTGATATATTTTCAGTCTATACCAATTAAATTGCTTTATATTTGAAAATAATATATGAACTTTGTATTGAGCAAAATTATCAATTTTTGTTTTTATTTTCAACATTTGTATTACAAATGATTAAAAACATGGTTATTCTAAAATGATTTACATTTACTCATCAGTAATTTGCCAAAAGTCGGCGAAAAAAAGTATTATTAGTTCCATGACATAATTTTATTTTTTGCTTAAATGTTCAATATTTTTTTTCTTATTAAATATACAAATAGCATTGCAAAATAGTTTCCAATCAGTGCAATAAAACTCCACACACCGCATTAGTCTTTTAATTGCAATGGCTGATCAGCCGAAACCAGCCCTCGTTTAAGTACAAACTTCATCCTATAGGCACCATTTTGAAAAGCAATGACGACCTCCTTATAACGATTGCAAATGTTTTAAACACGATATTTCACTATGGCAGCGCACACAGTCAATTTCTGAAGTGGTCCTTATATAGAGTTTGGTCGCTCCTGCAACCTAACCAATGAAAATATTGCTGTTGTCATTATTTCACGGAGTTCATTAAGTGTTTCTGGAGAACAAAATAATGCCTATTAAGTTAGTCTCGAAGTCCGTCGGGGTTGTTAAATATTGAAAAACAATCCTCACGAAGAGACTAAAATAATCGAGTCTGTTTTGTTTCTTGTTTTTTTATGTTACGCTCAGTGCTTCCGCGGGATGTCCTGTCACCATTGTTATTGAATTAGATTTAAAGGAAGTATACCAGTAAATATTATAAATGTCTCAAAAAATAGAATTATATTTAAAATAGATAAAAAGCATCTAATTATCATCAATGAATAAAATCCAAATGGTTTGGTAGGTCAAATTCACCAAAACGTGACATAATCGATATTTAAATTGGAGTGCAAAACTTGAAACGAAATCCCGATTTTAAAAATAGACAGCACTTAATCACCTTCACAATGCCATTTGGACATTTTCTCAGACGAAGTGGTTGTATTACGTGTAAACCTGTATAACGGATGATATTGAAATCAAAATACAATTGCGTGACTCATTTAATTAGTCATAAAATATGTTGCAATTTTAGCGGGAAAATCTATTTTAGTCTAACCTAGGCGCGAAGCTTAAGTTAGGAAACCCCTTTTCAATATAATATATTGGCATGTTAAAAGAGATATCCTTTTAGCAATGCGGGGTCAGTGAATATATAGAAGGATGATATATTGGAAAAAAATGTTTTTAGCCAATTTTAATTTTTTGAAAAAATCCTGATAATTCCCTCTAAAAATAAAAAATATGTTTAAATTTTAAAAGGATTTTTAAGTAAAGATTGCAGCTTATGAACAAAGTAAATGGCAAAGTGGTTTACTGTAGCTATAACAACCATAACATATGAACATGGCTGTCTGTAAACTAAACTTGTTATTTATTAATCTTTAGAAAATCTTTATGATCAGAATGGCTAAGATTCAAATTAAGTTTTGAATGAGGTATCATTTTTAACCCAGTTTTGTTATGGGTGTAATCCCTATTGCAATTATCAACCATACGCGTATTCAATACTTTTCTATTAACACAACAATTGGAAACATGAGCTAAGCAAAATTGTACTTTGTATTTATAATAGCATTGACCTTTGATAACTATTTCACTAGTAAATTGCTGATGAGATTAATTAGAAGCAAGACGCATAAGTAGACCTAAATAGCTCTACTTGCAACAGATGGAGGAATTAATACTTCAGAGGTTTTTTTTGTAAGTTCCTCTTCAACAATTATTTAAGAAGATCATGTAAAATATCTAAGGTCTAGGCCGTGAACTTTCAGAAATAAAAGTTTTTTAAAGTTTCTCATCAGGTGTGTTTATAAACCCTGCGGCTAGAGCATTTGTGGTTGAATCACACTGGTTAAAGCACTTGTCTGTGTACATCACTGCTATGCAAGTTTGGTTAAGACTCAATGAAAAATAGGGGTGATATTGCGTCTACAACAGTTTCCCTATATAACGTTTTTTTTTTAAATAATGACCTCTGTGGCGGCCGCAAATTTGACCCCAGGGACCGGAAGTCAACAAATATTTAGGGAACCTCCATGCAAAGCTACATGTAAAATATCTAAATTCTAAGTCATAAACATTCAGAGATTTTTTTTTATTAAAGTTTTGCTTAAAATGTGCTTATAAGCTCTGAGGTGGGAGAAGTTGTAGTTGAATCACACTGATTGATGAACTTGTCCGAGATATTGTAATTATATAATTGCTGTGTAAGTTTGGTTAGAATTCAATGAAAAATGAAGTGCTGTTGTGCCTAGGAGAAATACTTTAATGGAAAGACTTCGGACTGACGGACGGCGGACAGTTTAGCATGACATTAACTCTGCTGACCTTTGGCGAGTACAGCTAAAATGTACTGTCACAGAGGAAAGTTTAACATCTGACATTTGAAAAATGCCTATTGAAGCTGGATACCGTTTTTATTCGTGTTCAATGCCATTAACATATATATGGTACTCGGTTTCAAAATGTTATCATTCATAGAAGTCATTCTGAATAACCATTATTTGGCAGAAACTGGCAAAATTGTCTACATAGATTCTCTGGACCAAGCTGCAATAGTACCAGTCAAAATTTGATTTGATTGTTTACATAAAAACAAACTAGGAAATTGAAGAATGTCCACATGTTTGCCTTGACAATCTAGTTCAATTTAAAAAGTACTACATAGCCTTTGTATTCATCAATCTATTATTGGCAGCCTTCCCTCCTATCCTTGTCAACATTTAATTAAATCCAGACACATCTCAGAGGCAGTCTAATAATCGTTTCTTAATGAGCCAGATGTTCAAAATAGTGTTGCCGTCATATGCAGAATAGTTGCTTTAGTGATATTAGTTTTGAGGCCGAATTACAAAAAGTGCATACGTAATTAAGAAAGAATCCGCAGCACACTGTTTGACCACAGACTGCTTCGCTTAATTTGTGGGCTTGACGATATTTTCACAACGTGTTTTGTCTATCTTAGAACCTGCTATCTCTCACGTCAGGTCTTTGGACCCTGGAGTTCTACAGACTCAAATGTGTTTCTTGTTATAACTTTGTTGTGGTCCATGTTCTGCTTTAAAACGTTAATGCCGTTATGGACATTTTATTCGACTGAGTTTATGTTTGAGATTGAGTAGTGTACATGTATAGCATGAACATTGAGTATAGCCCTTCATGAACTCAATGAAACCTGCTATTATCGTCGTTTGATTATCTTCTATACTTCCACGTGGTTTTATATCACAACAGTAGTATTATGTGCTATATTATTGTTTTTTTCCTGATATTTTCATTTTGTTGTTTTGTTTGCGTTTGATGTGTCCAATAGATCCGCGATAGCGAAGTGACAGTTCCAAAAGACAATATCTATGATCATTCCCCTCGTCTATTACCGGTGGGCTAGTTAAAACACGTGTCAGCCAGTGTGTAAAGAGAGGAATATTCCAAATGAATATCGTGTCCATTTTATCTTATCTATTTCACTCTCGTGGCTTAATTATCAACGCATTTGGTGTTACGCAATAATATTTGAGTGATTGCCTATGTACATAGAATGATTTAGCTCAACGTCGTATAATTGCACTCTTAACACTGTGTATGCCGTCTGAGACGACATATATCTATAATCTAACGTTGTAGTTTTGTAGGTATCAAATTGCTATGTTCATTTTGTGTATCCCTTTTATATGCATTACTGTTTTTATTTAATATAGTTGTATATACGTTGGTTTGTAATGTTGTAATTGCCGATGTTGTTATTTTCGTACATACACATTCGGTCTGTAATCTTCTGTTAGCTTCATATAACGTTTAAAAGTGTTCGCCTTTGAACCCCAATTTACATACTCATATCCCTAACAGTCCAGATGCGTTGCATGTAAAACTATTGTCAAAGACACAATGAAATTATAACAAACAAACAAGGAAAATATATTTTGCTACTTTAATACAAAAAATTGTTTCACCATTAGATATGAACATGATCAGCAAGGTGTATTTCCCTATCCTCCTGTTGTTGCGTTCACCATTAAAGTGTTGAGGTCAAACTCCTTTAACTTGTATAGGTTGTAAAGCTTTTCTGCAATGAACATATTTGAAGATAGTTACATGTATTCATCAAATAAAGTGATAATAATAATCCACAGGTTAACGTTGTATGACGTGTAGTGTCTATTTTAACAGTTATTCAGTCATACACGACGGTGTCTAATTGGGGCAGTATTCTAAGCGCTGCCACGACGAAATATCACGCCGCAGATACATTGTATGATATCCTACAAAGTCCAAATGTACTGACGCCAGGCGAACCTGAACTATAAATGTCATCTATTTGCTAAACGCCAAACAGAGAAGCTTATAGTACCATTTTTCAAGTCTTTGATTAGTCCCCATAAATATCAATTCAATGAACTCGGCTGATAATTCGGGAGACATTTTTAGTATTTGAACCTTTGTCTGAATTTAATTATTTTGGTACCAAACTAAAGATGATGATGTTGATTAATGTTTATTTTTAACTGTCTGTCCTTTGTATGTTCCGTCTGGATTAAGATGAATACTAATATGTAACTATTTTTAATGTCACCCTGTATTTTTCAACATCATTTTATTAGATTTATTTAACACATGTGTCCGTTAATTCACGCCGAAACTGGTTGGGTCAGTCGTTAATGCGTCTAACTGTCAATACACGGGTCGTGTTTGACACAACGTCCGGATAACTCTGATTTATGATTATGAATTCTGTTCTTCGGCCATGGGTTTCGTATGGATATAAGAAAATAAGTAAGTAATCTGCTGAGATAAATTGTGTCGGGTACTACTGCCTAGCGGATATCAGGAAGGTTATATTACGTGCGCCTGCCATGAGTGAAACAAATAATGTTACGTTATGCTGTTTTAAATTTCTTTTTATATATCTTACATAATTAACAGGTGATTACCGAACTCAGTTCAACATTACTCACTGTTTATATCCATGCAATACCCGGAGTTACAGACTGCATCTGCGCAGCACGAATGACACGCGTTGATAGATCTGCGCCCCAGGGCATGAAGACCACCACATGCGTGAGGATCACTCTCGCATCGGGCAAGATCTGCAAACACCTCTTGCATCAGGACCTTGCATAGCTGTAGAGTACAGATCAATAGATGCTATGAATACAAGACTGAGGTCAATACACGCCTCTCGTCGGAACATAGCGGAGGACAGCGAAGCTAAAGTACCGGGCTCTTAACACATCACGGTTCCCGCAGTGACGATGAAGTGCGGGAGTTTTTCTTTATGCCAAAACCAGTCTGATATAATAGTTATGGTGGTGCCTGTTGCCTGGGAGTAATGGAGTATTGGATCATGAGCAGTGTTCATATATAAACCGGGGCAATGGAACTCAATGGAAATAGAACAAGCCATCAGAGGGATAATACGTCAACTCCAACAACATGATTTCCAGACGCGAAATGCTCTAGAAGCACTTTTGCCAGCAAGATGACCTTGAATGGCATTGTATCTACGTGTGCTCTGCAGATAGAGAAAAGTAAAAGTTCCCACTATGTCCCGACTTGGATTTAGGGTAAGGGGCAGCAGGCCTTACAACTGACTGGTGCATAAAAATGCCATTCTTCTCTTTTCAATGTAGTTTTTAGCTTCAAGTTTATTGGCATAACAACACTATACATTTGCCTATGTTCATTTACATTTTATATTAAAAGAATACATGAAATAATAAATGAAAGTATCCAAATATTCAAAATTTACACAAAGTCTATGTTTATCTTACAAGCTTTCGTTCGCATCCGTATGACAGCTTTCGGTGACCCCCAACGAATTCTTCACGTGCAACGCACACCTGTAAAAGAAACTTGTGTTCAGGTAACTGCATTTCTGCATTTATTTTTCAAACGTCTATCATTTCTTCGGTACAAATATTTTTGGAAATAACTGTAATGGTTCCAATAAAACATGTTTCTTAAACAAAAACAAATGAAAATACCAATATGATGACGATAAAAAATACACGTAACAATGGCTTAATCTCCGCATTAACCTTTGATGTTAAACTAAATATCCACATACGGAATAGTAAATATACCACCAAAAACAAACGCACTAATATAAAAGAGCGAGGATGGTGCACCCGTAAAGTAAAGGTTGACCAGTGGCTGTCATGCTTCTAGCCGTTCAAAGGCGGTGACCAATGTTGTCATTTATTTTATATGTATTATATTCAGTATCTCTTCTCCAAATATTAACATGTTTATTAAATGATAAATGAACGAGATGACGAAAAAAAAATCCAGATTTCGTCCTTATTTCTCATTATGTGATAAAAGGAATCTTACATTCGTTCTCATTTATTATTTAATGTATTAAACCCATTGGCAAAAATGATATAGTGCGCAGCCGATCATCGCATGCTATTTTTTGCAAACTCGTTTAATAAATATAATGATAAATTAGCACCCATGTAAGATCCTCTATTTAATTCATAATGCTATAACAAATGTTTAACAGTCATGTATATTTGTATATTCTTATAAATCAAATATTGGTCTTGGTTATAACTCTAACAGTTTAATTTAACAAATTTAGTAAACTCAAGACGAAAACTACACGAAATACGTCAGTTTACCTTGTAAGTTAAACTGCTGTACATGCTGTCTAATAACAGGGCGCCGAGACATGTACAGGTACAAATTTTCCGTAGGCTCTCCCAGCATGTTTCTGTTGAGTCAGTTTAAACTAAACATGAACAGTGAAATGTTAACACATTGATCGGTCAGTTGTTTGAGCAAGGTTGAATGACATCACAGTTTAATAAATGAACTGTTGCATTGGCATACACTTCCTTACTGTTTCATTGGCATACACTCATTTACTGTGTAATTGGCATACACTTCCTTACTGTTTCATTGGCATACACTCCTTTACTGTGTCATTGACATACACTTCCTCACTGTTTCATTGGCATACACTCCTTTACTGTGACATTGGCATACACTTCCTTACTGTTTCATTGGCATACACTCCTTTACTGTGTCATTGGCATACACTTCCTTACTGTTTCATTGGCATACACTCCTTTACTGTGTCATTGACATACACTTCCTTACTGTTTCATTCGCAAACACTCCTTTACTGTGTCATTGGCATACACTTCCTTACTGTTTCATTGGCATACACTCCTTTACTGTGTCATTGGCATACACTTCCTTACTGTTTCATTGGCATACACTCCTTTACTGTGTCATTGACATACACTTCCTTACTGTTTCATTAACATACACTTCCTTACTGTTTCATTGGCATACACTCCTTTACTGTGTCATTGACATACACTACCTCACTGTTTCATTGGCATACACTTCCTTACTGTTTCATTAGCATACACTTCCTTACTGTTTCATTGGCATACACTCCTTTACTGTTTCATTGACATACACCCCTTTACTGTGTCATTGACATACACTTACTTACTGTTTTATTAGCATACACTTCCTTACTGTTTCATTGGCATACGCTCCTTTACGTTGTCATTGGCATACACTTCCTTACTGTTTCATTGGCATACACTCCTTTACTGTGTCATTGACATACACTTCCTTACTGTTTCATTAGCTTACACTTCCTTACTGTTTCATTGGCATACACTCCTTTACTGTTTTATTGGCATACACTTCCTCACTGTTTCATTGGCATACACTCCTTTACTGTTTCATTGGCATACACTCCTTTACTGTTTCATTGGCATACACTTCCTTACTGTTTCATTCGCATACACTTCCTTACTGTTTCATTGGCATAAACTTCCTTACTGTTTCATTAGCTTACACTTCCTTACTGTTTCATTGGCATACACTCCTTTACTGTTTTATTCGCATACACTTCCTTACTGTTTCATTGGCATACACTCCTTTACTGTTTCATTGGCATACACTTCCTTACTGTTTCATTGGCATACACTCCTTTACTGTTTCATTGGCATACACTTCCTTACTGTTTCATTGGCATACACTTCCTTACTGTTTCATTTGCATACACTTCCTTACTGTTTCATTGGCATACACTCCTTTACTGTTTCATTGGCATACACTTCCTTACTGTTTCATTGGCATACACTCCTTTAATTTTTTCATTGGCATACACTTCCTTACTGTTTCATTGGTGTTTAACAGATCTGATTCGGGCATTTTCAGGACTGGGATTGACAAGATGACATTAGGGAAATGTGATGTTTGCAAATGTTCCTTTAGTTGTTTTATTTTCTAGAAATGGTTAGACTTACTTCGTCTGGCTGGCATGCTTGCAAATTTACGCACTGTTCAGGCGTCGATACCGAGTCACAGGAGTAACATTGCAAGAAACCGGGATCTTAAATAAAAATAAAATATAGTGGCATATCATTACAAAATATATTGATACAAAGCATTAATGTCGACCTGTCTGTAATTGTATGGCTGAACATTTATACATCGTTGATGCAAATTGTCTTGATTATGCTTTCCTTGTAATATCAACGTCACAAAAAGCAGCAATTGCGGCATATAGTATGCACATTGCCTGTATCTAGTGTGATGTCTAGTGTAAAAGTCATCGTGGTGGTTAAAATAGAGTGATAGTTTAAATTAAGATGACTATTCAATGTGTTTGGTTTGCCAGAATATTTTAATTCTACCCTCATGTGACGTTGGAACCAACTATGACGTGACGAATCAAAACATATGACCTAACAAATCTAGTGTGATGTATTAAGTAAAAGGCATCGTGGTAAACGTATATAGCGATAGATCTAGTATGAATAAAAGTATAGTATCCAATGAGTTTCGTATACAAGAAACATGTAGCCAAATCTGAACCGAATAAGTACACACATGTTTATGATGCCGCGTTTGTTTTTAATATATGAGAAAAAATATCTATATCAATAGATAGATCTTCTTTTCTATTAATAACAACTGATGGAATTAAAACATAATGTATGTTTCTTTTCAAGATACAAGACAATTGATTTGAACTTATTTATCAATAAGTAACCAGTAAAGCTGTAGGTCATCCGGGAAGAACAATGTACTAAGCATTTATGAATCAAGTATCTTGCTTAAGTACACCACACATAGCCGTGTCGGAGGATCAAATCCACGGCTCTCTAATCAAGGATCTGATACTTTACCACTGGACCACGCGCTCCAATAATTGGCCAATATATCCCTACTTACTCGAGTTTTTAATTCCGCACAGATTGTAATTGCACAATTCATCATCACAGCATCTGTAACAAAATACTAACACTTAATGATGATATTACATGTAGTTAAATACTTATACTTAATGATGATATTACAGGTAGATAAATACTTATACTTAATGATGATATTACATGTAGTTAACTACTTATACTCAATGACGATATTACATGTATTTAAATACTAATACTCAATGACGATATTACATGTAGTTAAATACTAGTACTCAATGATGATATTACATGTAGTTAAATACTTATACTCAATGACGATATTACACGTAGTTAAATACTAATACTCAATGATGATATTACATGTATTTAAATACTAGTACTCAATGACGATATTACACGTAGTTGATGATATTACATGTATTAAAATACTTGTACTCAATGATGATATTACATGTAGTTAAATACTTGTACTCAATGATGACATTACATGTAGTTAAATATTTATACTCAATGATGATATTACACGTAATTAAATACTTATACCCAATGACGATATTACACGTAGTTAAATACTAGTACTCAGTGACGATATTACACTTAGTTAAATACTAGTACTCAATGATGATATTACACGTAGTTAAATACTAATACTCAATGATGATAGTACATGTAGTTAAATACTAATACTCAATGACGATATTACACGTAGTTAAATACTAATACTCAATGACGATATTACAAGTAATTAAATACTAGTACTCAATGACGATATTACACGTAGTTAAATACTTGTACTCAATGACGATATTACACGTAGTTAAATACTTGTACTCAATGACGATATTACACGTAGTTAAATACTTGTACTCAATGACGATATTACACGTAGTTAAATACTTGTACTAAATGACGATATTACACGTAGTTAAATACTAGTACTCAATGACGATATTACACGTAGTTAAATACTTATACTCAATGAAAATATTACACGTAGTTAAATACTAGTACTCAATGACAATATTACACGCAGTTAAATACTAGTACTCAATGACGGTATTACACGTAGTTAAATATTTATACTCAATGAAAATATTACATGTAGTTAAATACTTATACTCAATGATGATATTACATGTAGTTAAATGCTAGTACTCAATGATAATATTACATGTAGTTAAATACTTATACTCAATGATGATAGTACATGTAGTTAAATACTTATACTTCATGATGATATAACACGTAGTTAAATACTTATACTAAATGATGATATTACACGTACTTAAATACTTATACTAAATGATGATATTACATGTAGTCAAATACTTATACTAAATGATGATATTACATGTAGTTAAATACTAATACTCAATGATGATATTACATGTAATTCAATACTTATACTCAATGATGATATTACACGTAGTTAAATACTAGTACTCAATGATGATATTACATGTAGTTAAATACTTATACTCAATGATGATATTACATGTAGTTAAACACTAATACTCAATGATGATGTTACATGTAGTTAAATAATAATACTCAATGATGATATCACATGTAGTTAAATACTTATACTCAATGATGATATTACATGTTGTTAAATACTAATACTCATTGATGATATTACATGTAGTTAAATACTTATACTCAATGATGATATTACATGTAGTTAAATACTTATACTCAATGACGATATTACACGTAGTTAAAAACTTATTCTCAATGACGATATTACACGTAGGTAAATAGTTATACTCAATGACGATTTTACACGTAGTTAAATATTTATACTCAATGACGTTATTACACATTGTTAAATACTTATACTCAATGATGATATTAACGTCGTTAAATACTAGTACTCAATGACGATATTACATGTAATGAAATACTTATACTCAATGACGATATTACACGTAGTTAAATACTTGAACTCAATGATGATATTACACGTAGTTAAATACTAGTACTCAATGATGATATTACACTTAGTTAAATACTAGTACTCAATGATGATATTACACGTAGTTAAATACTAATACTCAATGATGATATTACACGTAGTTAAATACTTATACTCAATGACGATATTACACGTAGTTAAATACTAATACTCAATGACGATATTACACGTAGTTAAATACGTGTACTCAATGATGATATTACACGTAGTTAAATACTAGTACTCAATGATGATATTACACTTAGTTAAATACTAGTACTCAATGATGATATTACACGTAGTTAAATACTAATACTCAATGATGATATTACACGTAGTTAAATACTTATACTCAATGACGATATTACATGTAGTTAAATATTTATACTCAATGACGATATTACACGTAGTTAAATACTTATACTAAATGACGATATTACAAGTAGTTAAATACTAATACTCAATGACAATATTACACGTAGTTAAATACTTGTACTCAATGACGATATGACACGTAGTTAAATACTTGTACTCAATGACGATATTACATGTAGTTAAATACTTGTACTCAATGATGATATTACAAGTAGTTAAATATTTATACTCAATGATGATATAACATGTAGTTAAATACTTATACTCAATGATGATATTACATGTAGTTAAATATTAGTACTCAGTGATGTTATTACATGTAGTTAAATACTTATACTTAATGATGATATTACACGTAGTTAAATACTAATACTCAATGATGATATTACACGTAGTTCAATACTTATACTCAATGATGATATTACACGTAGTTAAATACTTATACTAAATGATGATATGACATGTAGTTAAATACTAATACTCAATGATGATATTACATGTAATCAAATACTTATACTCAATGATGATATTACACGTAGTCAAATACTAGTACTCAATGATGATATTACATGTATTTAAATACTTATACTCAATGATGATATTACACGTAGTTAAATACTAGTACTCAATGATGATATTACACGTAGTTAAATACTTATACTCAATGATGATATTACATGTAGTTAAATACTAGTACTCAATGATGATATTACACGTAGTTAAATACTAATACTCAATGATGATATTACACGTAGTTAAATACTTATACTCAATGACGATATTACACGTAGTTAAATATTTATACTCAATGACGATATTACACGTAGTTAAATACTTATACTAAATGACGATATTACAAGTAGTTAAATACTAATACTCAATGACAATATTACACGTAGTTAAATACTTGTACTCAATGACGATATGACACGTAGTTAAATA
>CM055902.1:16655510-16660510 GCA_029582155.1 Panopea generosa
AACTTATCTCACAATACATGTAGATATAAAATAGATAAGTTTAAAAGACTTATGTCGCTGATATCAAGGACATTTCCTATATTTTGGGCCAATGTCTTTCGCATTCATAATAATAAATATAATTTAAGTATCGTGCCGTCAATTTAAGTTTTGAAAATCTGTTACAATGTAAGTAAAATGGAAATTATCAATGCAAATTAAGTGCTGCCAAAATTGCTACTGGTGTGTATAAAACAGTATGCAAAACACACAGCATATTTGATTAAGTAATATTTAAATTATTTAAACAGTTACATCATGCATGTTTTTCCTGCATAAAATATGTTCACAATATAAAAACAAAGACATTGTCTTAAACATTTGCCCCAAAACTTATGAACTAATATTGTGATATTTCCAGATCGATTTTTTTATCCAATTAAAATTTAGCAAGCTATATATGCTGAACAACGTCCCAATATTTTTTTCTGCCTATCAGCAACGTCGGCTTAAATGCAAAAGCTGATGTAATATACTATAAGACACTGTATCATGCATACGTACTTCTGTGTCGTTTTGACAAATGGCAATTGTTGTGCATGAATCGAGATTTTGTGCCCTGTCACATACCCAACACTTTATTATATTACTGGAACCTGTCACTGTAAAACAAATACCATAATTTAATGTGTAGCAGAACATCATTTAATTAATTTGTGTATATATAACAAAACAACTCCTACATTGATGTATTTATATAACATGAAAGATGGAACACCACACAACATCATACCCACCAAACGTAGTCTTCCAGTACGATTTAAATCACCCGCTGTTGAAACAACCTCTAACTGATGATACAGGCCCGACGACAATTTAGTTGGCTTATCCACCAAATGGTGCTAGAGCCCCTATATAATATGTAATATATTCTAGCTGTTATTACAACCTCTGTGTATGTTATAGAATATGTCTGTTACTACAGCCCCGGTGCATGTAATTTTGTCTAGTGTTGTTACAGCCCCTGTGTATGAAATAGTGTCTATCTGTTGTTACAGCCCCTGTGTATATAATAGTGACTAGCTATTGTTACATTCCCTGTGTATGCAATAGTGTCGGTTTGTAATATTGTCTAGTTGTTGTTATATCCCCAATTTATGCAATAGTATCTAGCTGTTGCTACAACCCCAGTGTATGTAATATTGACTAGCTGTTGTTACAGCCCCTGTGTGTATATAATAGTGTCTAGCTATTGTTACAGTCTCTGTGTATGCAATAGTTTTCAGCTGTTGTTACAGCCCCTGTGTATGTTATAGTATCTAGCTGTTGTTACATCTCCTGTGTATGTTATAGTATCTAGCTGTTGTTACACCTCTTGTATATGTAATAGTATCTAGCTGTTGTTACATCTCCTGTGTATGTAATAGTATCTAGCTGTTGTTACATCTCCTGTGTATGTTATAGTATCTAGCTGTTGTAACATCTCCTGTGTATGTTATTGTATCTAGCTGTTGTTACAACCCCTGTTCGTTCAATATTGTTTAACAGTTGCTACAACTCCAGTATGTGTACTATCGTCTGTTATAAGAGCCCCTGTGTGTGTACTTTTTTCTAGCTGTTGTTACAGCCCTTATAGTAGTAACATTATAAAGCTGTTGTTACAGCCAATATGTTTGTGATGCTTTCATCCTTGTGTTACAACCAATGCACGTGTCATCAGTTGTTGTTAGAGGTCCAACATGTGTTATATGTTATAGCTGTATGAGTTATACTTTTAAGCTTTTATTACAGTCCGTCTGTGTATACTTTTTTTACAACTGTAATCATATCCTGTACTACTATGGCAATATTTAAGACAAACACGTGGTTAACATATAGTTCTTTTAATTCCAGCAGCTTTACAGATAACTAGTAACTAGCGATAGACCCGAGTGCCCTCTCCGTATGAAACTCCGCATTGCGAACAATAAGATTACTTTAGTCGAGTTCCTAATTTGTAAACAGGTCAATAAAGTTTGCATTATCTCCCTCTAAGGTACGCACGAATCCTTTCATGTGAACGTTTGATTGACTACTTTGAGTATGACCGTACATGTGCACCGTGGCACACAAAGGTCAACTCATCAAAATCTCCAACGCTTTACATGTGAAGTTTAAATCACGCCACTTTCTAGTAACAGGCTGAGGTTATGACCAGAAATTGTGACGCACACACTTTTACCTATATGAACTAGGTTACACTGTCCTTAATTCAATACGCAGTAGTAAACATGTTAATTAATATTAACACTATCCCTTGCGTCTGTAACAATGACGTCTAGCTGTTGTTTAACGCCTCACTATACAGTTACGCCCCTTTTTTCCCGACGGTAACATTATTCTTACGCTTAATACAAGGCCTATGTAATTTGGTTTTGAAATATTTTCAAAATGGTTGATAGTGGTTGTTATATCTTACTGCAGATGAGTAAAGCAAAACTTGGCATAACATATACTGCAATAAGACATCACTGGTGTTAAAAACGTATTTTATTATTTTCATAATGTAAAATTTAAACCCAATATACATGTATAATAATGTGGGATATTTCATGGTTAAGGTGAGATTACAAAAATCCTAGTCCTTCAGTACTGGTCAAAATGTGAATACTTCAGAGGTCACTTATGATGAATTAATCTTGTCAAAATGTTAATGTAACGGGACTAAAATTAAAAATATGAACTGGGTTTTATGGGCATTTTAGCAGAAGAACAGTGGACATAGACAGCACATATACGCATCAATATGGGGGAGATAAATTAGCTGTCTCCTTAATTGGAAGGGGCAAGCTACAAATTTTAAAAAGAGTTAGTCAGATTACTTTGGGCAGACGAGATGAAAGGTCGGGATTTAGTTTAGATAGAATACCTTGGAAAGTTAGGAGGGAAAGCAACGTTTTTAGTATGGTTTGGTTGTTGTAGAAATGCGGATTAAAATGCAGTGGAAATGTTATACCCAAATGGGGAACGTATTTGAACTATGTTTAGAAGCGTGCATATGTGTTAATACAATTCATTAAAGTTCAAATGACAGTTGTAACAATGTAAGAAATGAATATATATAGAAAGCCTTGCTTTCTGTGTTAGTTATGTGTGATGTGGAAACATGATTCACAAGGGCAACTCTATAGCCTGTCTCCTCACCGGTAAATGTTGCGGTTGGGTGGGTTGGGAGAACACCAAACAGTGGTGTCAACAAATCATGACACACAATTCATATGTATCACAACCGAGCACAACATCGCATGTTTATATATAACTAACATGCCTCTAATACAGTTGACATGTATGCATGGATCACAAACAATATGCACCCTTTTTAATTGCTAGTTTTCTTCTCTTTTTTTTTTTTTTTTTTTTTTTTTTTTTTTTTTTTTTTTTTGATTCTCGGCATAGAAGTTTTTGATAAGATAACAATAAAATGTCAGATTTAAAATTGTTTCGTTTCAATTGACGAGACGGACGTAACAAAAGGATAAATATCGTAAGCAACCTTACGATTTAGTGTTCATGTTGTCCACATACCGAAGGCACAATTGTTAATAATTTGCGTGTGGACAATTTATCTGCATAGGTTTAATCAGTGAGACAATATCCATGTATTTAAAATGTTTACCTTCTCTCAAACAACAGCATACTCCCAGCAAGAGGATACAAGCTGAAACACAACATAATTAAGTCGAGTTTACATAGCATTTAGTCGCGCTTTCAAAAACTTTACAAGTATAAAAGTAATGCTCTAGTAGAGGAACATTAATTCTTGTGGATTCGATACCTCACCAGGGAAACGTCATGTGTGCAATATTGCATTTTGTTAAGTTTAGGGTTCTAACCAGATCTATATATGTTTTAAGAAGTTGTTTCACAATCGATGTAAAATAAATGAGTTTAAAGTGTACATAGATAAGTTATAGGATTCATTTTACAACGTCTGCGAGAATATAAACTGTGACTCGAATCGCATGAATTATTCTTTAGTTAACACCGATACATACTTGCGGTAAAATATACAAACTTATGTTAAGATTACAATCTTTGTCTGGGTAGCTCAGTCGGTATTGCGTCCGATGTTGTATTATCAAGTGTTTTGGGGAGATTTTTTTTATAATTATATAGAAATATTCAGGAAATCTGTTTAAATGTGTAAGATGCAATTGTGTGTACGAGTCATTAACATCAAAGGTCACGGTATGTCAGTGATATGTCAGGTTAATGGAGATGGGATGAAAACAAGATATAGCATTAGGCTTCTCATAATGCAGAGATGACATGTCTGTCTTGTGATACATATGGGCGTGTTTAATGTGAACTTAGTTATTAAGAAATTGACAAATAGCCAGGTAGTAATGAGTTGACCAATCAGGAAAAAGGGCTCGAGGCCTTTTTGGGAGGGGGGTGGGAAACAGACAGATGTAGTGAGTCAGCGACAGGTCTCGGTTAAAGTAACATGCTAGTTTTAGAGAGACCTTACTTAGGTTAAGATGTCAGCCTGTGACTAAGAAATTATATTGAGTTAGAAACAAATATTAAGAAATATATTAACAAGTGAATAAAATGATTTTAAATGAAACCCCCCTGTTTGAGTGTCTGTTATACCACACCGACCGTCAATCCAGTAGGTCGTATATTCGACTCCCTGCTCGGTCACAATCTCTGTTATGTTTGATAATTGACTTTATTCTGCAACCATGAGTCTCTCAAAAACGTGTTCGATCTGTTTATTCTTTAAATTGTGTTAACGAAATCAAGTTATCCTATTAATCTTGTTTAGTGCTTTCAGACAGATCTTAATTTCATTTTACGTCATAAATTTGTGTCTATTAATGATTATATAGTGATAAAAGAATCTAATTGATAAGTTGTATTAAATGTTACATACCTTTCAGCAAGAACATAATTCTATTCATGTCTCTTTTCTACGTTGAACAATAAAGGTGAAGATGAAAATTTAAAATTAGTTTAAAGGTACACTGTAACATTTG
>CM055902.1:16663010-16940510 GCA_029582155.1 Panopea generosa
TTTCTAATTTAAAACTCATTTAAGTACTCAAGATAGTGATATTAAAAACTGCACTTTCATCGTTTATAATCATAAAGTCAGGTGTAAGTCAATTAATAGTACCTTATTGAATACATGATGTTTTTTGTTGTCGCTGTTGTCCAAGAGTATCATTTGTATACTTGTATGGCGTTTGCATTACGTAGTCATGACGTTTGTAAAACAGACAATTATATCAAACAATTTAGAAACACTCATTTTAAAACAGAAAGTGATATAAGAACGGTTGGTGAATGTAAATAAACCTAAGAATGTTCCGTTCCTTTTGAAATATGCAACCTTCTTTTTTTAAATCGTTTTGTGATGGTATTATGGGTTTATTTGCAATAAATACACGTACTTTCATGTATGGATAAGTGTGACTTTAGGAAAAGATATGACCTGTGAAACGGATGGGATATGAATGTACTTTGCACGTGTATTTTCACTATGTCATCAGTGAACACATTCTACAGAGTTATATCTTGGATTATACATAACATTTGTTTAATTGCTTCTGGCTTATACTATCAAATGCACAACCATTCTCTATATTCAATTTTTGTTTTAAGAAGACTGAGTTGGTAGCACACCTGACTACCAACCCAGGGGCGTTCGTTCGAATCCCCGCTCGTGATGGGTGGTAATAAACGTTCGCATATGAATCTTCCACTTTTGAATATGTGGGGGGAAGTCAGTGACTTGCAGCATGGCGGATCACGGGAACGGAAATTGGGAGCCCTCAACGCCGTTATACCATTGAGATAATGTTGAATTGGGCGCAAACCTCATACAATAAATAGAATAAGTCAAAATATTATCCAACAGTAAACGAAGCATTGAAAGAACAGGTACATAAAAAGAATATACACAATTATTAAACGAAAAATATTTAAAATAAATACAATATGTATACTGACAGAACAGAACAGAAACATACAATATGATAGTTATTTGTTTTTACCTAAGCATATACAGCTATTAATCATACAGAAGACAATAAACATCAATGTATTGTGTCAAACAAACAAAACAAAACATACAACATAAATATAAAGTTAACCGGTTTACGGAGTAAGATTTTAGATCATTGCTAACATGAAGATTATTAACAGAATTATATATTTATTAGTCATGGTACTTTTCAAACAGTAAGAGCATTTGTTATGACGTTTAAATATTGTTTAGCAGGGAATTGCTAGTTTTATTAACAATTGTCTTATTTGATTTTAGCAGATAAATCAATTAAAACAAATACAGGTTTTTTAAGAAAGTATTTTGAAATATAGGTCGTCTTCAAATCGGTAGAGAAAGGACATATAAGAATAAAACGATAATCATCTTCAATATCGTCTAAGGTACACAATGAACATTTCCTTTGGCTTCTGTCACAATGTCGATGTCTACCCTTTTTATTAGATGACAATGTGATTTTTGCAATACTATTTCTACATGAGATGTCATCTAAAAAGGTTAGATAATAAGAACGTTTCAAAAGTTGCCATTGTTTTGCTTTATAAAAAAAATGGAAAATATGATATCATGCTTGATTGCCATTGTGTAATATATACGAATGTATGTGTCTTTCAGGAGATAAGTTAATACTGTCATTAAACTATATATATTGACTGATTGTAGATATAACTAAATCTTGTGGAAATATGCGTTTTGTACAATATACAGAAGAAGGCAACCTCCAGTCGGTCAATAGCAAAATTTGGGACCACTGTATTACTAAAGCATTCCCTAGTACAACATAATATGAACCTATATGAACGCTGTTGTCGCCGACAGACTTTGTAACGGTTTGGAATTTTCCGTGCATCCAATCAGCTTCGCGACTTTTTGTTATCTGAGATAAGGGAAAACTAACGAGTGTTACTGGTGACAACGACCAAAATCTTATTATAACTATTGAAAGCTGTATCATACAATTTGTGAAACATGTTGTAAAGTGTTGAAAATTTTAGATAAATAGAAACCGCAAGTAGGATTTCAATAAAACAGTGAGAAAGCGTTTGGTTGATGTGATAAGTGGATTTGAAACTAGACCAGAAATGGTTGCCAAAAACCAACTCTATATATAATGGTACTGTCCCCACTCCCATTCCTATCCATAATAATAAAACTGACCATGAATGTACATATTCCAGCACTAGTTATCATTGGTATTGGTTTGTTTACGTTTACGTTTTTAAAAAATCTAAAACAAAAGTCATAAAAATTGATTACAATTAAAACGTTTTCATTTTAAAAGGTTGTTTTTCTCTAAAACTCCTCCGAAATCTATTTTTGCAGTGAAGTTAAAACATCAACAGCAGTTTTAATAGTGCGAATGATAGAATCTTTATTTCGCCCTGACTACATCTCGATATTGTATCTAATTTTATTACTCGAATGTACATTGCAATGTCATCAAGCTTATTTGATTTTTTTTTCGTATTCAAAGAATATTTAACAAACTGGACATCGTTCAGCACCGTTACAAAACAAACACGTTTTTTCTACCCGGTTCCATAAAACTGTTGCGTGCTGTGTGCTAATTTTGGATTGAGCAAGTGTCCAGGAAAACATGTTAGCTAATGTTTAATCGAACTGAATGCAGCACTAGCATTTGTTACACTCTTTGTAATATTGGACAGATAATCAAAACATGATTTGAGCATACATGGATATAAACGACTTTCTGAAGGTCCCGCTTAGATATGTTGGCTGTACTGACGTGGAATTAATTCATATTAAAAATCAGCATATCTAAACATATTGTTAATATAAAATGTATTTCTATATTAAAATACAAACATAGAACATATATTATACATAGCATTTATTTTAGATAACAGAACAGAACATACTTTTTTCAGTTAAACTATACAGATTCTCGTCTATATAACACAATTACAAATGTTTACAGTCAGGTCATATTTACAACAATACAACAAAATACAAATACAAAATACATTTTTTATACAATGAGAGGATGGATCATTATCACGCTTGAAGTCTTCCTGGACATAACCAGTACTAACCACATGCTTAGTATATGAAAATTGTCTTGCTCAAGAATACAACACATGACCATGGGTAGAATCGAACAAACGACCTTCCGGTCCGGTTCTTTGCTCTACCACAGGAACACGCACCGGGGATTTTAAGATATCTTGTGATAGATTTTCAATGAACAGTAAAAAAGTAGAAGTAAATGTTAAGTTCGCGAAGTAATAAAATCTGGGACTTCGTGGTTTTCCGTAGCTGTGCTGGCCCTACAATCACGTAAGTGATTACGCCTCTAAACACTTATATGAAATGTGTCTTGTTTAACTATGTGAATTCTCAGTGCATATTACAATATTGATCTTTCATCTTCTAAATGAAAGTGTTTCTTTCTCTTCTACTTTTTATAGTGACGTTGGTTGCGACATTTAGCGTTGGTGTGTTATTTAACGTTGTCACAATGGCCCCCAGTTGCCCTTGGGACCGGCCTACCTGTTTTTAAGGTCTAGCCACGGGTCTACATGTTCTTCTTTCATCTATCTAATCTAGGAAGAATAGCTTTCAAATTGTATTTTCACATATTCTGTAAAACACAACAGTTTCTTCTTATAACAGAACAAGTTTGCAATTGATTTCATTCCTTAACTATTCGTGGAAATATATTTCAACGAATTCAATAAAACCGTTATTAACGTATTCCGCGATTTTATTTCTTTAATTAGTTTTTACTGCTTGTTTATAACAGCTTTGAGAAATGACAGTGACAGTATGATAGATAAAACAGTGAGCGCAAGTAATGCATTTTAGTTAATAAAAACATGCACTCATCCTGTGCGGATATTGTGTCACAAAAAAACATATTTGGTTATGCAATGGCTTAATTCATTTAATCAGATATTTGTAGTTATGTCACGTATGTAAACTGTAACTCAATAACATCGCATCAGTGTTACAATATTCATGTTTTATTGTTTTAATTATGGAGGTTTTTCGGTGAAACATTTTAATGTTAAAATGTTAATGCTATTTCTTTTAGGTTTCAGTCGTGAAATAAAAAGATTTATTTTTATTAGGCATCAGTAGCTATACTACTGCATCGCTTACTTGATTAAAATAAAAGGTTTTTCAATAATTTTCTTTATCTATTTTATATATATACTTCAACAATGTATTTGTTATACGTCTAAGCTGAACTGAGGGTCGTGTCGGGTACACAACGGAAATAAACAAAAAGCAAAATGCTATAATTAAATTGTTAATCAGTTAATAGAATACACCATAACTGTGAAACAAAGATTAACACCTTGCAAATTCGGTAATCGCACAGTTATATGTGATTTAACTGGCATCGGCCGTGTTTATGCTGCAAATCAGTTATTTTCTGATCTGATTAGAGGAGAAACTCGCTACTTTAAGATATTTTTACATTGCGCAATAGTTCTCTTTTTTGTCACCGTTTTAGTGTTTTTGTCTTGTTTACCTCAACATACTTTTGATAAATTGATTGGCAGCATAACACATAGTCTTATTATGATATATGATAAAAATAAGTCATATGTTTGAATGGCTATGTGCATTTATTGTCTGATACTGACGTTATAACTGTTGTGCTGTACACAGCTGCCACGGTACATATGTGTCTGGAACACATTGTAGTTTAGTTTAGCTCAATTACAGAAAGACCAAAGCTTGTAATTTATTAACCGCACTCGAGTATGCTATCTCGGTTCAACCGGTACTAAGTATTAATTTGTGAGACTCATCGGCTCAAGCTGAGGATTAAACCCGCAATCTAGCGACTGACATTCTATCCACAACACTACCGCCACGCTTATATATCACATATATCAAGAAACCGGTACTGAGTATTAATTTGTGAGACTCATTGACTCAATCTGAGGATTGAACCCGCAGCCTAGCGACTGACATTCTATCCACAACACTACCGCCACGCTTATATATCACATATATCAAGTGGCTCAAACAGCAATGCATGAATGCATGACACAGATTTTGTAAATCAAAGCACAATTACTCTTAAAATACAATAATTACAAGGCTGCAAAAATTGCGTGTACTTCAAGTTGTATGTTATCAGCGAATTAAATTGAACATTTTCGATAAAAAATGAGATTACCACATTCCGCAATTTTCCGCATTATATAATTAAATTGTTTTGTCTGATGTTGATGGTTCAAGGAAAAGACAGTTTTATTCTGACAGGCACGGCATTGTCTGTGTTATACGTGCTACATATCGAGCAATCGTAATGAAAACAATATGTCTATTTCGTTGTTAAATATTCTTCACATGAAACTCGAACAATTGACCAGAAGCGATATGTCCATCAAACAAGTCGTCACCCAATCAGCGATTGATATTAATTCAAGCGCCGCCATTTCCCTTAGACAAATACTACAATGTATTGAATCGGGTCAGGTCAATTACGGTATTTGGCTGAATTCTTAAATGAGACACTTTTTTTACATAAGGATACGACAATGGCTTATTTACACTTTTTTAGACTTTTATAGAAATCGATACCTCTACATTGTGAAAGTATTAAAATGAAATTAAAATATTCCAGTAAGCAGGATTTTAATTTTACTTCCAATGTTGGACTGAGCTATAATTCAGATGAATATGAATTGAAAACATCCAATTTCGTATATTTTCGAAACATATTAATGTTGTCAAGTATGCTTGCATTCCTGTGATTCTTCGGAGAGTTATAACAAATGACAAACAAGAGAACGTACAGCGTAGGTCTGTGCCGATTGATTGGCTATACCTGTAACCATTCCTGCAGTCACAGAAACTGTGTAATCGATATGTGTGTGTGTGTGTGTGTTTGTGTTTGTGTTTGTGTGTGTGTGGGGGGGGGGGGGGGTGGGGGTGTGGGTGTGGGTGTGGGTGAATTTTGAAATCTTACATGACTGACGTACTTGATACTACTAATTTTGAAATCTTATATACATGAAATCTTACATGACTGATGTACTTGAAACTACTTATTTTGAAATCTTACATGAATGATGTACTTGATACTACTTATTTTGAAATCTTACGTAAATGGTGTACTTTATACTACTTATTTTGAAATCTTACATGAATGATGTACTTGACGGAAACAGTCTCCGTCTCTCAACACTGATTCATGTGGGAAAGTTATCAGTTACTTGCGGAGATGGGGTGTGCTCGAGTACTGGTTAATCCCAGGAAACAGTGGTTAGGTTAACTGACCGTCTGTTAGCCCTCGATGGCATAAAAATGACGCTTAATATTCATTCAATCAATCAATCAATCAATGTACTTGATACTACTAATTTTGAAATCTTACGTAAATAATGTACTTGATATTACTTATTTTGAAATCTTTTGTAAATGGTGTACTTGATACTACTTATTTTTAAAACTTACGTAAATGATATACGTGATATTACTAATTTTTAAATCTTACATAAATGATGTACTTGATATTACTAATTATGAAATCTTACGTGATTGATGTACTTGATACTACTTATTTTGAAATCTTACGTAAATGAAGTACTTGATATTGCTAATTTTGAAATCTTACTTAAATTATGTACTTGATACTACTTATTTCGAAATCTTACGTTAATGATGTACTTGATATTGCTAATTTTGAAATTTTACGTAAATGATGTACTTGATACTACTTATTTTGAAATCTTACTTAAATGATGAACTTGATACTACTTATTTCGAAATCTTACGTAAATGATGTACTTGATATTGCTAATTTTGGAATCTTACATAAAAGATGTACTTGATACTACTAATTTTGAAATCTTACATAAATTATGTACTGAATACTACTAATTTTGAAATCTTACATAAATGATGAACTTGATATCACTTATTTTAAAATCTTACGGAAGTGATGTACTTGATACCAATAATTTTGAAATATTACGTGAATGCTGTACTTGATAATACTTATTTTGAAATCTTACGTAAATGAAGTACTTGATATTGCTAATTTTGAAATCTTACTTAAATTATGTACTTGATACTACTTATTTTGAAATCTTACGTAAATGATGTACTTGATATTGCTTATTTTGAAATTTTACGTAAATGATGTACTTGATACTACTCATTTTGAAATCTTACGTAAATGATGTACGTGATATTACTAATTTTGAAATCTAACATAAATGATGTACTTGATACTACTAATTTTGAAATCTTACTTGAATGATGTACTTGATACTACTTATTTTGAAATCTTACATAAATGATGTTTTGATACTACTTATTTTGAAATCTTTTGTAAATGGTGTACTTACTTGATATTACTAATTTAGAAATATTACATAATAATGTTCTTGATACTACTAATTTTGAAATCTTACGTAAATGATATACTTGATACCACTAATTTTGAAATTTTACGTAAACGATGAACTTGATACCACTAATTTTGAAATCTTACGTAAATGATGTACTTGATACTACTTATTTTGAAATCTTTTGTAAGTGGTGTACTTGATATTATTAATTTTTCAAATCTTACATAAATAATGAATTTTATACTGCTAATTTTGAAATCTTACATGAATGATGTACTTGATACTGCTAATTTTTAAATCTCACATAAATGATGTACTTGATACAGCTTATTTTGAAATCTTATGTGAATGATGTACTTGATACTTCTAATTTTGAAATCTTACGTGAATGATGTACTTGATATTACTTATTTTGGAATCTTACATGAATAATGTACTTGATACCACTAATTTTAAAATCTTACATAAACGATGTAATTGATACCACTAATTTTGAAATCTTACGTAAATGGTGTTCTTGATATTACTAATTTTGAAATCTTACATAAATGATGTACTTGATTATTCTAATTTTGAAATCTTACATGCATGATGTACTTTTTACTGCTAATTTTGAAATCTTACATGAATGATGTACTTGATACTGCCAATTTTGAAATCTCACATGAATGATGTACTTGATACCACTAATTTTGTACTCTTTCTTAAATGATAAACTTGACACTATTAATTTTGAAATCTTACATAAATGATGTACTTGATACTACTTATTTTGAAATCTTACGTAAATGATGTACTTGATACTACTATTTATGAAATCTTACATAAATGGTGTACTAGATATTACTAATTTTTGAATCTTACATGAAAGATGTACTTAATACTACTTATTTTGAAATCTTACATAAATTATGTACTTGATACTACTAATTTTGAAATCTTACATAAATGATGTACTTGATATCACTAATTTTGAAATCTTACGTAAGTGATGTACTTGTTATCAATTCTTTATGAATATTACGTGAATTATGTACTTGATACTACTTATTTTGAAATCTTTTTTAAATGGTGTACTTGATATTACTAATTTTGAAATCTTACATAATAATGTTCTTGATACTACTTATTTTGAAATCTTACGTAAATCATGAACTTGATACCAATAATTTTGAAATCTTACGAAACGATGTACTTGATACCACTAATTTTGAAATCTTACGTAAATGGTGTTCTTGATATCATTAATTTTGAAATCTTACATAAATGATGCACTTTATACTGCTAATTTTGAAATCTTACATGAATGATGTACTTTATACTGCTAATTTTGAAATCTTACATGAATGATGTACTTGATACTGCTAATATTGAAATCAAACATGAATGATGTACTTGACTCTACTTATTTTGAAATCTTGCATGAATGATGTACTTGATACTACTAATTTTGAAATCTTACGTGAATGAAGTACTTGATATTGCTAATTTTGAAATTTTACATGAATGATGTACTTGATACTACTTATTTTGAAATCACACTTAAATGATATATTTTATACTACTAATTTTGAAATATTACATAAATGATGTACTTGCTACTACTGATTTTGAAATCTCACATAAATGATGTTATTGATGCTACTAATTTTGAATCTTACATAAATGATATACTTTGTATTACTAATCTTGAATCTTACATAAATGATGTACTTGATGCTACTAATTTTGAATCTGACATAAATGATATACTTTATACTACTAATTTTGAAATATTACATGAATGATGTACTTGACTCTACTTATTTTGAAATCTTACATGAATGATGTACTTGATGCTACTTATTTTGAATCTAACATAAATGATATACATGATACTACTAATTTTCAATCTTACATAAATAATGTACTTGATACTACTTATTTTGAAATCACACTTAAATGATATATTTTATACTACTAATTTTGAAATATTACATAAATGATGTACTTGCTACTACTGATTTTGAAATCTCACATAAATGATATACTTAATACTACTAATTTTGAAATCTTACATAAATAATGTACTTGATACTTCTTATTTTGAAATATTACATGAATGATATACTTGACATTACTAATTTTGAATCTTACGTAAATGATTTACTTGATATTCCTAATTTTGAAATCTTACATAAATGATGTACTTGATACTACTTATTTTGAAATCTTACGTGAATGATGTTCTTGATACTACTAATTTTGAAATCTTACATGGATGATGTACTTGATACTACTAATTTTGAAATCTTAAGTGAATGATGTACTTGATACTACTACTTTTGAAATCTTACATAAATGATGTATTGATACTACTTATTTTGAAATCTTTTGTAAATGATGTACTTGATATTACTAATTTTTGAAATCTTACATAAATGATGTACTTGATACTACTAATTTTGAAATCTTACATAAATGATTTACTTTATACTACTAATTTTCAAATCTTACATAAATGATGAACTTTTTACTGCTAATTTTCAAATCTTACATAAATGATGTACTTGATACTGCTTATTTTGAAATCTTACATATATGATGTACTTGATACTTCTAATTTTGGAATCTTACATAAATGATGAACTTGATGCTACTAATTTTGAAATCTTACTTAAATTATGTACTTGATACTACTTATTTTGAAATCTTACATAAATGATGTACTTGATATTACTAATTTTTCAAATCTTACATAAATGATGAACTTTATACTGCTTATTTTGAAATCTTACATAAATGATGTACTTGAAACTGCTTAATTTGAAATCTTACATACATGATGTACTTGATACTTCTAATTTTGGAATCTTACATAAATGATGAACTTGATGCTACTAATTTTGAAATCTTACTTTAATGATGTACTTGATACTACTTATTTTGAAATCTTACGTAAATTATGTACTTGTTATCACTAATTTTGAAATCTTACATAAATGATGTATTTGATATAACTAATTTTGAAATCTTACGTAAATGTTGTACTTGATAATTCTTATTTTGAAATCTTACATAAATGATTTACTTGATATTACTAATTTTGAAATCTTACATAAATGATGTACTTGATACTACAAATTTTGAAATCTTACGTGAATGATGTACTTGATCCTACTAATTTTGAAATCATACCTAAATGATGTATTGAACTACTTATTTTGAAATCTTACATAAATGATGTAATTGATATTACTAATTTTTCAAATCTGACATAAATGATGAACTTTATATTGCTAATTTTGAAATTTTACATAAATGATGTAGGTGATACTTCTAATTTTGAAATCTTACATGACTGATATACTTGATATTATTTATTTTGAAATCTTACATAAATGATATACTTTGTATTAATAATTTTGAATCTTACATAAATGATGTACTTGATGCTACTAATTTTGAAATCTTACTTAAATGATATACTTTGTATTAATAATTTTGAATCTTACATAAATTATGTACTTGATGCTACTAATTTTGAAATCTTACATGAATGGTGTACTTGATACTACTTATTTTGAAATATTTTGTAAATGGTGTACCTGATATTACTTATTTTTGAAATCTTACATAAATGAGGAACTTGATGCTGCTAATTTTGAAATCTCACATAAATGATTTTCTTGATACTGCTTATTTTGAAATCTTACGTGAATGATGTACTTGATACTACTAATTTTGGAATCTTACATAAATTATGTACTTGATACTTCTTATTTCGAAATCTTACATGAATGATGTACTTGATACTGCTAATTTTGAAATCTCACATAAACGATGTACTTGATATTACTTATTTTGGAATCTTATATACATGAAATCTTACATGACTGATGTACTTGAAACTACTTATTTTGAAATCTTACATTAATGATGTACTTGATACTACTAATTTTGGAATCTTACATAAATTATGTACTTGATACTTCTTATTTCGAAATCTTACATGAATGATGTACTTGATACTGCTAATTTTGAAATCTCACATAAACGATGTACTTGATACTACTTATTTTGGAATCTTACATAAATGATGTACTTGATATTGCTAACTTTGAAATCTTACATAAATGATGTACTTGATATTACTAATTTTTCAAATCTGACATAAATAATGAAATTTATACTGGTAATTTTGAAATCTAACATGAATGATGTAGTTGATACTGCTAATTTTGAAATCTTTCTTGACTGATGTACTTGATATTACTTATTTTGAAATCTTACATAAATGATGTTCTTGATGCTACTAATTTTGAAATCTTACATAAATGATATACTTTGTATTAATAATTTTGAATTTTACATAAATTATGTACTTTATGCTACTAATTTTGAAATCTTACATGAATGGTGTACTTGATACTACTAATTTTGAAATCTTACATAAATGATATACTTGATGCTTCTAATTTTCAATCTTACATTAATAATGTACTTGATACTACTTATTTTGAAATCTCACATAAATGATATACGTTACACTACTAATTTTGAAATATTACATAAATGATGTACTTGCTACTACTGTTTTTGATATCTTACGTAAGCGATGTACATGATACAACTAATTTTTAAATCTTACATAAATAATGTTCTTGATACTACTTATTTTGAAATATTACATGAATGATGTACTTGATATAACTTATTTTGAATCTTACGTAAATGGTGTACTTGATACTACTTATTTTAAAATCTTACATGAATGATGTACTTGATATTACTAATTTTGAATCTTTCGTAAATAATGTACTTGATACTACTAATTTTGAAATCTTACATGGATGATGTACGTGAAACTACTTATTTTGAAATCTTACATGGATGATGTGCTTGATATAACTTATTTTGAAATCTTACGTAAATGATGTACTTGATACTCGTATACAGAAATGTAAAACACAAAATGTGTCCAACAGGAAACATTGCAGTTAAAGGACATATCCATCACACCAATACAAACACAAACATACATAGAAAAGCTCTGCCAGGTACAATACAAATATTCCAGAAAAAAAAATCAAAATTTACTGCCTTAGTACAATCAGTGACTTAAACTGACAAAATACTAAAAAGCTAATAATATATTAATATTATTAACATCCGATGTCGTGTCATTCCTCTACGACTTTATATCTGAACGGATTGTGTCCTATAAACAGAAATGGTTCGAAAGTCGCTCCTGGATAAATTTTGTCAGCTGAAATGCTGTACAAATTCATTGACGTGAAGCAGTGCAGAAAATGGATCAGCTATGAATCTTGGTTCGATAATCATACATATCGTGTCACGGATTTCAAGGTTCCTGTAAGGGCTTTGTTCAATAACTTCGCATTAGAAAGACATCTAGGGACGGCTGAGCTGAATAGCTTAATATCAAATGACAATTTGAAACCCACACGCATTAATGGAACATTATATTGTTACATAAAACAAGACAGCCACTCAAACCCTTATGTCAGATTTGGAAAAAAAAGTTAATGTGTTTTGGGGTTGTTGTTTTTTTTTTTCACATTATAATTTTACAAATCACGTTAAATATAACATTTGCTCTAAAGATTCCGTGGAGTCATAAATATGCTATCAAAATCTGGAAATAACAACGAATGAATGACTGAATTACATGTATTTATGAAATGAAATATAAGTGATATCTATTATACTATGACTGTTTCTATTACATAATACACCTCTGGGCAATACTTTAATATGAAAAGGTTTTCGATGCAAGTAATACAAATTGCTCCAGACATTCCCTTTAATACACTAAATATGTAACTTTTAGTTTAAACAATGGCTCAGTTTGAAAAAAATATCACTATCAACGTATGATTGTTACTAATATTTCTAAGGGTGTACCAAATATACACAGCTGGTCACAGATGTTCTCAGAAGAGCAAGGTTCGGTGTTATCCTACACCAAGGGTCGTAGCCACCAACCATTCATGAGAATAATTTAAAACTTGAGCAATCAGGAAGATGTTTTTGGATGAAAAGTGATCTATTTACTTATCGGATTAGAATGATATATGCAAATGTATTTTATCATGATAATGTTGTAGAGCGAGTATTAAACAGTTTGTCTTAATCTTATTTGTATACATTTCAGTATGCGCTATTGGACAACATTTTACCATTTTGCAAAAAAACAAGTTTTATTATTTATTAGTTTTATTTAATACCTCTTTGAAATATTTAACATTAGATATGCGAGCATATCAAATGAAATTTGATTTCTATTCCTGCACGTAAATATGCTTCCGAGACCTAGTTATTAAGGTGTCCGTTTCGGAAGCGGGAGGCTGGCTGAAGGTTCGAATCCTGGCGGAAGCATTTGGTATTTTTCTGATGCAGCCGGCTGCTCATCCAGCAGCTAGTCAAACTGATGGGTAACGAATGTCTACCAGTATGGCGCCTTACGAGGACAGCTTTTGGAAAGTAAACGTATACTACATCAGTGTGTCTTATAAGCCAATTACGGTTTGTCCAGGCATTTAACCCTTTTACTTCATATAGACGCCTTTGGACACCTCTAATATAGAAGGCTTTGGACACCTCTAATATAGAAGGCTTTAGAATTATTGGGTGAATTATGTTTATATTAACTGACAGAGTTGAAAACAGTGCATGAAGTGTTCAGATTGCTTGTAACGAGCAATCTGAACTCTTCCTGCACTGTTTTCAAAGGCCTTCTGTGATTGGTGCGGGAAAGGCGTATTTATGGAGTAAATGGTTAATTTGATACTATAATAAACAAACACTTTACATAACACTTGTAATGCACCTCACGACAGAGCATTGCTAAACACCAATAGTCAGCCGTAAACACATCATGTGCGTGATAACATGTACCATTTTGTTTGTAGATCTGATATATAAATTGGGACCAATACCTGAAATATTCATGTACTGATACTTACTGGTTTGTCCGATGGCACTTATGAGTCGGAACGGATCTAGTCAGACTGATTGTAGAGGATATTAAACTGACGGTAAGGTCATTTGTCCCCTTTGCTTGAAATCTACATAAGGTTTTTCACCCTTGTTATGCAATTATTTTTATTATTTAAACAATAATATGTTTGTATTGGTTTTTGTTATATTAACTTGTAAAATACGACAGTCAGTTTTTTCTTTAGGACCTGTTTCCCAAACGTCCGGATGTCCACGAACTTCTTACTAAAAGCACAAACCCAGAAGTTACAAAGAAAGCAAGTCTACTAACATCAACATAAGATCTTTCGAAAACATAATGAAATAATATTTGTTTTAAAATTTGTACGAAAAGTATATACGATTACAAAGGTATTTTTCTCTAACGGGTCCTCTGTAATACCATGTTCTTATTTTTAAACATTGTGGTCTTAGTATACTAGTATGACACGTTATTACAGTTAAATACGAAGCTTAAATTTTGACGTTACACAATATAAATAACATAGAATTTATGTACAATATTGTTGCTTTACTAACATAAAAAAACATGCGCAGTCTATGATGTGGGAAAAGTGAGGTTTGGTGCACCTGTTTAAACTCATATGTGACGTCATTTGGTACTGACCGTTCCATGGAGTAGTGGGAGCTGATACCTGGTGTCGTTTCACCAACCATTCTTGAGAATATCTTGACTTTGGCTTAAAAATAGAATATAACACCCATGTGATAGCTAATTTAACTATGTATTAGGTGTTCCTACATGCTTGTAAATTTTAGTCTAAAACTGGTCTCTAAGTGTGCTTTTCAAATTTTATTCTTGAGTTCATGTTTAAGAATATTCTTTAGAACGGTTGGTGAATATTACCACTGTTGTCTTTCGTCTTTATGCATATATTACTTATACTTGATGTGGTGCGCGTGGTCCAGTGGTAGAGCACCGAACTTATGATCAAAGGGTATTGGGTTCGATCCTCCGCCACAGCTATGTGTTGTGTTCTTGAGCAAGACTTTTTTTTCCCGCATATGCTTAGTACTGAAGACTTCGAGCGTGATTTGTCGAAGTTGGAAGAAGTTGTTTCACAATCGATGTAAAAGAAATAAGTTTAATTAAAAAATGTATTTATACTGATTTTGCATATGTACTGTGTCGATCCTGCTTTGGTGGCTGTGTTTTTTTAATGTTACGTCTCATGTTGGACACATATATATATGAGCCGGGCCGGGAGGTGATAATATAGTAGTATGTAAACGAATATGTGTTTTACGAACGATAATAATGTCAATATAAATATGCAGATGTACGACGACAGCGGACACTACCTTTAAACAGGGCTTTAATAAAACAGCCACCGTTGAAACTAAACATGGGTATGGTTATGAACTCTCATTGTAAGCTATAGTTTGTAATGCCTGTTAAGGACAAAAACAATATAAGATTTTGTGTACACTTTTTATAAAAGAACTTTTAACTTTTTAATAATTATTATGTATATTTTTATTGGTAAATATTATTTTGAAATATCACAAAAGGAAAATGCTGGGGGCAATTTCAATGCAACATTTTTGAGGTGATACTTTGAAGAGAGAAAATTTAGAAAATTTATTTTTAAACTTGATTTAATATCTGTTAAATGCCTTAATTCAGAAATGCTGGGGAAAAAAATATTACGTTTTTTTAGAAATTATTGCATTTTTTTAAAATATTTGCTGTTTTGACAATACTACAATTATATTAATCAACGACTTTGCCCTATTTCGAATCAGTGTTTTTTTGTAATATGTGTTTTTTCTTAACAGATCTACAAAAGAAAAAAACACTTGTTTACCATTTTTGATGAAACATTCCCCTAATAGCTAACTGATGTATATATTACACTGAATTGACTAAATTTACACATGTTTATTACGTGTTAAACAAAGTGGTAAGCTTTCTCTCAATTCGTAATCAATTAAAGACATTTAAAGTACATAGACTAAGCTGCAGGTTAAATTTTATTAACATTTTTCCATCGTTAGATTAGCAACAACTAAATAAATTAAGAAAAAGCAAACTTACCAATAAGATACCATATTAATATTTTGAAGTGACATAATGAAATAACTTATTTAGATTAGTATAAGGATCAAAAAAAGGTATAGGGTGAATTATAAAAGAAACAAAAGGAGAGAAAAGATCAGGAGGGGAAATAAGGATCAGCAGGACTTTTTAAAGGAAAAGAGAATACAAAAAGAGAGGATATAGAGATGATAAAGCAGTAGCCTCCCTTAGTTTAAACATAAACCGGTCTTGGCAGTATATAATGAACCACACTATATGTATATATGTAAATTAAGTAAGCGCAGGCAACATTTTGAATCAATTTATATATTTTTACTTTCGAATTGTTTGAGGTTGCTTTGATATGAAGCAACTCTCGTCGAGGTAGAAATATCGAAGATGTATTTAAATAAATTCACAAAATGTACCACAGACCGTGGATAAAGATAATTAGCACTTCTCAGAGGATTGTCTTACAGAATATGGCGACAACGTATTTGATAGGAGGAGTGATTAGTTAACGTCAAACATACTTTTACAGAATGGCTTAAGGGTTTCAGTGCGAAATTTGTTGTAATTCGAGACGAAACAAGTCAAATCACATGTAAAGTATAGGAAAAACAATGAACTAAATGATATTGAACCCCTTTATAAGATTTGAACTTGAATCTACACCTTAAAGCATAGAGTAGTGCATTTGTAACTGACCTGGCGCGAGAACAACTATCGCTCCGCCCACTGGTCACGTGGATTTGTTTGGCCAAGTAAATACAATGAAATAGAGTTTACTTAGACATCGTTTGCTTGATTAAGAAAAATGGCGGCATAGCAACCAAAACCGACTTGTTTGATTGACAGTCCATGTCAGGTCAATATGTTTATAGACTGCAGAAGCGGGGTTTTTTTCTGTAATGGTCGTTCAACAATACGGGAACTCTGATTGGTCAGAAACTACATCAAACCCACATGGTAATAGGAAAATGCTATGGTTCGCTGTTGTTAATATTCTTCTGAGGAAATACCTATTTGCAATTTAACGATGATTTAATTGATATTTTTTAAACTAGCATGACACCACGTGTTTCAGCTTCAACTGAAAGTTTGAAGGACGTTACAGTTTATTAAGCCGTTTATAGCTATGAATTGTGGGGCAGGCAAAGAATTCCCCGCTGTTTCATAGGCCATGAATTGGGAGATATGAGGTTATGGGATAGACTAACTTGTTTTGTAAAAAGGGTTAATAATTTCTGTGAATCTTTCGAAAGTAATACTTTGAGACTGACATCTCCATATGGTTAGTATCTCTCGGTCAAATAACCGTATTACTCCGCCGAAAACCTGAGAGCGAGTGCCGTCTCGTCCGGAAAAAAATGAATCGCAATATTGGCATATCCACTGTGCATGTGGTCATACCTACATAAATTTAATTGATTTAATGTGTGACTATTATTAAACGCATTTTTTTTTTAATTTGCTCTTGTCTTTGTAGTGGGCTGTTGGTAGAAAAAATTTGACTTATTGAACACTTTGTAGAAAATGGAGCAAATAAGGATCATTTGAAGTAACCCTTGACGCCATATTTTAAAAATAAAATCTGACGGCAACTATTTACAAACAACATGAATAGTTCATATACTAGCTTCGGATACTGTTATCATCGATTCCATATTCAAAGATAGAACTAATTTTTTATCTTTGCATCAAATCATTAAATTATTATTAAGACTCTAACACAGCGATATCAGCTTATATCTCAACAAGAACCTTGTATTGTGTCCTTATCCATAAAACAATTATTAAAGAGACATCACATTCAAAGCCGATGGTCTATACTTAAATGATAAAAACTAAATACTGAATACTAGTATTATAGTCAATCTTATAAATAAAGCTATTTTATAAACATTGTGTAACAGAATTGGTTCGATGTGTTAATCTGAGCGCGCATCGTTCTGCAGTTTATAACAGAATTCATACACATTTATATTTCATTCTCGGCTGGAAGCGCATGCATATATTAATCAATCGTACCAACAGTCTGCCAATCCAACAACATTCAACGGTTTAGAACGTAGGCGGAAATGGACGTCACTCAGAGTGACAAATCACAAACCTTCTGTAAATTTCCGGAAATAGGAATAGCGCTGTCGGGATTTTTCCAAAATTGGATTCACTAAAACAATTACAAATAGAACTATTTATAGGCGACTTTATAAACTCAACGTTCTGGAGGGTGACATAGAAGTTGCTGCAAAATACCTGACTGATTTATTCAAGTGATTTTCCATTTTACTGCGAACATATGGGTAATTTTCGTGGACATAAATATATACCTCTCTGTTACGTGCTCTAAGTGCTGGATACTTTTAAAAATACATTTGAAAGAGCGAATTGTTTTAATTAATAAAACATGATGAAGGGATATCATGTGAGCATAGAACTCAACAAAGAAAGACCTTTAGTAAACTCCGTTTTATTGAAGTTTTTAATGAGATGTAATGAAATAGGCAACATCACTCGCGGTAAGAGAACTGACTTGAACGTTTTAATTTTAATCAGCTCCATAATTTTAAAAATCAGAAATATAACAGCTTGGTACACGATTTCTTATCGTCTAAACCATAACTGTACTTTTAGTAATGAAAGTTTTTGAGATAAAATAATATAAGTCAACTATATAGAATGCAAAAGACGCGAAATTAGAGCTTTTGCGGAATAGTTTTGCTGATATTAAAGTCCCTTGTGGTACAGGATAAATGGAACACGTTCCGTTCATTCATCTATGCTGATTATTCTTTCTTAAAGAACATTCATCAAATTGATCACATTTAATGAAACGTATGCTTGATGTATAGAAATAAGCTAGCTTGATCTGCGAGATATTCTACCTCACCAAAGAGATTATTCCATAGTGAATAATGACAAAAGTACCAAATTGAATTTAGTAATACATCAGACGTATCGTTTAGAAAATAAATAGACATTTATTATCCTTGAACTAATTAGAGAACAAGCTTAAACTATATTGAAATTAAAGGAGAGTTTATATTTGTTTGCGAGGTCGAATTCTCTCTGGTCAATAACTCGTATTCGTTATTCAGGCGCATATACATCTTTTGTTGTTTTTTAATATTATCATCTAGTGGTGTTGACTACTCTCATTTACCTTTTTTTGGTGTGGGTGTTGTTGAGACTACCCAATTTACCAGACCTCTGAAAGCAAAAACAATAAAAATCTACAACAACCCATCCAACCACCCCAGGCTCAGTGTCCATTTGTTGTTTGGGTGAGGTAAGATTTCTATTTTGCTTCTGGAGGTCAGGTAAATTTCTTGGTATAAACACCGATTTAGTCGCCTGTGGTTTGTCATAGTCTTACGGACTGCTCAGTCTCGATCTACGATGTTTGTACGGATGTATGAGTTTCAACTCCTCTTCTTATTTTTATATTTCATAATGCTTGTATATATACTATCATGTTTTGACGTCCGTGCCAATCTAATAATTTATTTTCTGTTTGACATAAATCTAATTATATTTGTATGTTTAAATGCCATTTTCCACATATTACAGTTTATATATTTGCACATGTAGTTTTGCTGGTAAAGAAACACCTCAGACTGAATATAAGTAGAAAAACTGTCCTTTTGCATGTAACTGGCAAACCTTTTTTACATAAAGCTGGACTCAAACCCACAACCTCAGTGGTAAGAGATAAGTGGTCAGTAAACGGCAGTTCGATCACTTGACCAAGGAGGACCCCATTTAAGTTTTGGAACATAGATGGTGTCAGGCTTTTTTCTAGATGAGTGTTCCGTTTGCCAAGCCGTCCAAAACATTGTAGTCCAATAACCAACTCTCACCGCAAGTTAGTTTTGTCGTATAATATCCTGGTAAATAGCTATAAATCTCACTTACTGATTAGCTCCCTTGCATGGCTGCAGCAAGAATAATGCTATCGATAAATAAGAGCTGTGTAAATTGGTTAGTCATATTTGTACATGTATTTGAAAATGCTGAAAATGATCATGTTTTATCTATAGATTTGACGATTGGGATCATTTTCATGAATCATGCTAAGTTTGGCTGACACTGGATGAGGTTGGATGAATATATGACATTTTGAAGATGCGTAGTGATACACCGCAAGAAATAAACATAATTGTCAAAAATGAAGGGCTGTCATCAATCCATCGAATATGTGAAAAAGCAATCAGTCACCCCTATGTTTTCCTGCAGTGTTTGAAGAACAGATGACTATCGGTGGACATATGACACTTTTAGAACCATTGATAACGTGTTCAGTGACTCCGAAATGCACAAACTGATATGGAGAAGAGTGTGAAATGAATGTTTTAGCAGATATTTGTTTTATTTGCATGTATGTTTAATCGTATTCTCATGTTGTTTTCTTGTTGTTGTAATCTCTCTTTTTATTTATGTTTGTTTTAATACGAATATCTGGATATTAATTTCATTTTAATTTCATTTCAAAACATAACCATATGTGAGTGTTTTTTTGTTGTTTTTTTGTTGTTGTTTTTTTTATGTTGTTTATTTATGTATTGTTTTTATTCCATGAAAGTATGTACATTTCTCTGTAATGTTTAATCGTTCTCTTATATCTCTCTACATCTATTAAATTCGTCACTTACTTATTGCATTGCGTTCGTCTTAATACAAATACATGTTTATATTAAATCAATTCTATTTGAGACAGATTACAGACATGTTTCAATTTGTTACTTTCTGACGTTACACAAATTTTGCTTTAAAAAATATAACATAAAATCAACAAAACAATATTTGTATGTTTGTCATTATAATATGATGAAAACGGTTGAGACGAAACGTGCTCTCATAAAACAAACAATTATTATTGGCTCTACCGAGAAAGAAGAAAACGTAAATGAAATAAATGCGTTCAGGAAAGTGAAATAAGTATCACTTTGTCTAGATGGATATACGTACAATGCAAGTTGTCACATCTAATCAGTTCAAAATCTCATTTCAGAACATGAGAAACTATGCCTGGATCTTTTCATTTGCTTTGAATTCCTTTACCAAACAAAATTATTTCTCTAACGAAAACAAAAATGTCCGAAAGTGGGATCTAATTTTGATTAATTTTCTTTAAGAAGTGTGCAAATTGCATTATATAGAAATTAAACACAAACCAATGTGTCATTATTTTTCTACCTATTTTCTTAGCATTCTTGAGTGACAGATGTGTGAAAAATTACTAATACGTTCGAATATTTAAAGTAATTCGACGATTTCCGGTTCCGGTTTAAGAAAGTCAACATAAACAAAAGTTGGTGACAAAAAATGCGCTGAAAAGCAACTTCAGCAGGAGTGGATGGATTAAGTTTGATATGCAAGTATACATGAAGATATGAACTTTTATATGCTGAAATGTTTGAAATGTTGACTTACATAAAAGTTCCATTAATCTGACGATGAAGATATTGTAACACGTAAATATTGAACATGTTAAGTCACAAAAAATACACTCGAATATTGTGTATTATTTCTATTTCTAAATTTGTTATTATACTTTTGGCATAAATATGCAAGACCGCGGCGTGGTCTAGTGGTAGAGCGTCCGCCTCGCATGCGGAAGGTTGTGGGTTCAATCCCCGGCCGGGTCATATCAAAGACTTTAAAAATGGTACTAGAAGCTAACTCGCTTGACGCTCAGCATCTAGGTCTGGTCGGCCCGGTGTCAGTATAATGTGACTGGGTGGGGTATCATACCATGTGTCTGCGGCATGATACTCCAGTGTGACAGCGCTTAGAATACTGTCTCAAGTAGACACCGTCGCGATATGACTGAAAAATTGTTGAAAGCGACGCTAAACACCATACAACAACAACAACATGTAACACGGTAAAAAAAATACCGTAAGCATTGGAAAAATTGACAAACATTTTTATACCGTATACGGACAATGGACAGGAATAAAAGCACTTAAGGCAACCAGTCCCGGTCCGCAGCATTTGAAACACCAGAGCATCTGTTAAAAATAAAACAATCTTCAAAAACAAAACAAATTAAAAGAAAGCAAAGTTCACCTGCAAATTTAGCTGAAAATCTTGAAAAGAAGTTAAGACAATCTGAGACAGAGTTACTGTCTGGAAGCGAGCACTGGTGTGATGCTGAATTAGATATAAGTGACCTTGAATCAGAAAAAAACGATGATGGACAATGTTCAAAGCCAGAGCTTGCTACAAACAGGTCTGTCAATTCTTCCTGATAGTAAAATTGAAAGAATAGCTGCTAAAATGAAGGAACTGTTAAAATATGAAATAGATGAACTGGTAACGCCCAAAATTACAAAAAATAGCTCCACTGAAGGCTGAGATCAAACAGCTTCGTGCAACAATTCTGACCTCCTTAGCCAAATACATTACTTAAGAAACGTGCAGGATGACCAAGAGCAGTACAACCGGAGATCATGTGTGCGTATAAACAACTTCTCAGAAAAGTCCGATGAAGATACTGACACCATAGTCCTAAAAATGCAGAACAAGCAGGGATTAAGCTGTCAGCTTCGGACATTGATCGCTCCCACCGCGTTGGTAAACCTGATAAGCAAGCCAAACGATCACGTCAGATAATTGTGAAATTCTCATCCTACAAATCCCGTGCGACATTCTTAAAGGACCGCAAAGTGTTACATGATAAACATATTAACATATACCTGAATGAAGATTTGACGCGCAACCGCATATATATAGCTTACGAGTGCAGACAACTCGCCAAGATTAAGGACAGCTCCATTCAGAAGACTTGGACATATGATGGAAACATCTTTGTCAAAGACAATATTGATCAGATCAAAAGGATCTGGAAGCTTAGTGACCTTGACACCTTCAGACCAACATAGTTTTCGAAAAAAGGATGAAACTGAGAACCACACACACTGATATGGTTGGCTATATGTCCAGTTACTAGTATGAACTCATCACAACTGAATGTGTTGTTAAACGATTTTGTTGTTATTTATATCCTGTGTTCCGTTGTCTCTGTATATTAGGGTAAAAAACGTGTAAAATCACTTCTTTTTAATGACATTTGTTCAATTTTGGTCCAGTTTGTGTCAGATCATAAGAGTTGCATTATTCTTGATTGATGACAACGCTATGACCATATAGTGCGTGCGTGCGTGCGTGCGCGGTGCGTGCGTGCGCGGTGCGTGCGTGCGTGCGTGCGTGCGTGCGTGCGTGCGTGCGTGCGTGCGTGCGTGCGTGCGTGCGTGCGTGCGTGCGTGCGTGCGTGCGTGTATGTATATACTTTACTGAAAAAGGTCAGTAAAATTTGGTTAACTAATACAAACTATTGAACTTTACTACTTATTCCTTATTCTTTATTAAATCACAAATGTGTTAATTTGCATTGGCCTGAAATGAATAATAATGAAATATAATGCCACATATACACATGTAATATCAGCGACCAGAAATGAATTATTAACAAATTACAATTAATTATTAAATAAGAATGAATAATTAATTATCAAGTGGATGTCTTGTTTTTGTATTAGACAGAGACGGGTTAATAAAAACATTGTGTTTACAATATGCTATTGAAATAATAATGAATGCATTGTTGAAATATTATTGACAGTATTGACAATTAGAAGTTTTACAGAAGCACACTGACCACTACTGACCACTACTGATCCATTCATGTGTGTCGATGATTACAGGTAATATATGTACGCTTACCTATATACTGCGTGCACGACTACTCTCCCTTGTATTGTGCTCGTTTTTTTCTCCTACAGTTTCATATTTGAACAGTGCTATTTTTTATATATTTTTTATTTTTTATACAGTTTCATTTTGACTTATTGTTTAGTTTAAACATATTTTATTTCAACATGAAATTGGGTTGGGCCACGAGTTCTTTCAACATTAGGTTCGGCCCGTCCCCTACATTTTTTACAATGTTTAAATTAAATATCAAAATGACATATTTTAATATTTTTTTCTTAACCAATAATTTGAGAATAGAAAAAGGTAGGAAAGGAAAGAATGATACATAGTAAAACAAACACATATCATTTCTTCTTTATGTCGTCCATACGCATGCGTCCTGTGTCCACATTTCGGTAGCATCCCGGTGAGAAAATCAGATTAGTAAATAAGAAAGCACAAAAATAAAAACAAAGCTTTGGTGTCCTATGCAACTTAACATTTATATACAATGGGCAAAATAGTTAAATAATTCACAAGGTCGAAGTAATATAGTACAGTTAAAAGAAAAGACAGGAAAACATAAATGAGATTATGCAAAGCATTTAGTTTCTTTGATATAGTATTGTATGGCTTAGACTATAATAATAATGCAAACATGAGATAGTCTTTCATCTTCATATAGAAGGCGATGTGTACTTAAAGGGTGAAATAATCTTGTCCAGTTGAATAATGTTAATCTTTTGGTTCTGTACGTTGTGCATTTGAAAAAATAATGCTCAGCATCTTCAATATTACCACAGTGTGGACAACAAGAGTGTGGAGCGCGTAGTCCAGTGGTAGAGCACCGAACTCATGATCGGAGGGTCGTGGGTTTGATCCTCCGCTACGGCTATGTGAAGTGTCCTTGAGCAAGACACCTTTTCCGCACCTTTTTGATCCATCTACATATGAACAGATAAGGAAAAAGAGCAGTTTTGCGTGGGTCATCGAGATCTAAATCAGTTAATAATAATAGAAAACAGTTAATATCGATTAACATGCTTACTAAAATGTATAAATTGAATCAGGGCCAGTCCAACCTGGTCCATATAGGTTAAGTATGTGCGTCATCAATTTCTTGTCATAACCCTGGCCTGTTGCTAGAAAATGGCATGATTTAAACTTTTCGTGTATAGCGTTGAAGGCTTTCAGTGGCGTAGCTTCCTTTATAAATCTTGCCAAGGGTTTGAAAAAACAACTGAACTAAGGATGCATTGAATGGGTCACATTGTGACCAGTTATTATTATGCAATATATGTAAAGCACATATGTGTCATAAAACATGGTTATCATTATGCATTATTAGAATGACACACATGTGCCATAAATGTTTATACATTACATCTTCAGAAGCAAGGCACACATGTGCCATAATATCAATAACATATATTGCAAATATTCAAATAATACCGAAAAAAGAAAAGAAATGTGAAGGGTTCGATAGAATACGCCAATCCAACATATATGTTAAAAATCTAAACGGAATTATGGACCATATACCTGATCTGTGTGGAGCAGGGGGTGGTGGGAGGTAACAAATAACTACGTGTGTTCCGAGAGTGTTTTGAGTTATTATCTCCACTGACCAGGTAACTGACCAATCAGCGACGAGCTAATCCGTCATGCTCCCAGCAGAGCTAATTGCGTATGTGTGAAAAGGCTAGCGATAAGACCTGTGCGGTCCGAGAGTGTCTAGATTAGTAACTAAGATAAAGGATCTCCACTGGCCCGGTAACTGACCAAACATTGACGAACTAAACGGTGATGCTTCCCACAGAGCTTGAGTGGTGCAGCACCGGGAGAAGTAGCGACTCTGCCGTTGATGTCCACTGGCTACTTAATCAACTTATCCTGCTCGCCAAAATGATACAGATCAAAGTGCGAGGGTAAAGAAAAACTTACGACGATGACGACCACAGAGCTTGTGTAAGTGCGGTGAGGCTTGCGATAAAAACTGATTATACAATACACGCTGCCCTTAGCTCGAGTTATAAAACGCGCTATGATTTTCATAGCTATTATTTATAAATCTTGCCAAGGGTTTGAAAAAACAACTGAACTAAGGATGCATTGAATGGGTCACATTGTGACCAGTTATTATTATGCAATATATGTAAAGCACATATGTGTCATAAAACATGGTTATCATTATGCATTATTAGAACGACACACATGTGCCATAAATGTTTTATACATTACATCTTCAGAAGCAAGGCACACATGTGCCATAATATCAATAACATATATTGCAAATATTCAAATAATACCGAAAAAAGAAAAGAAATGTGAAGAGTTCGATAGAATACGCCATAAAGGAAGAACTATGAATTATAGTTCTACCTTCCCCCATTATATAGGCACTATAGGGACGTGCCTACACTTTTTTGAGAAATCGAAAAGATAAAAATGACAAAAATGTAATAAAAAGCGAATCCCTGGCAGGGGTTAACTATAAATTCGCAACAACAACAAAAAAAACACTAAATATGATCCAAATATTGAACATCATATTATCAATTTTGGTTATAAAACAGTGATTTCAAATTTCTATCCTGGCACACAAGACTCATACTGGGTATCTTGTTATCTATAACCAATTGTTATAAATTCTTTCCATAGTTTACTGCAATCTTAATTTGGATGGTCTGTTTATTCTCCCCGGCATAGGTTTGAGGAGGTTGGGGAGGACAACCCTCATTCACACTGTACAAAAAAGCAAACAATTATAAAGTATAATATAATTTTTGTAAATAATTGAGTTTGTGTGGTTAATCAGCCGTCCGTTTAGGTATTTAATTGTCACTGCGTTAAGTGCACACAAAGAACATATCGTGTTATCCCTTACCTTCCATTACCAACACAGAAACATCATCATATTTTAGCAGTCGCATTTTTCGTTTTAGATATGGAGTTTTGTAGATTAATGCCTATAAGTCTATATTTTTTATGCAGGGAACGGCTGATTGCTATCTTAAAATTTCTTATGCCATACGAGTTGTTTGTTTTTAGTTATTATTTGTTCTATGAATTTTCAATATTTGTGTTATGACCGAGGTGTGGGCGAATAGTTGCCCATCTTTTGCAGTGGGAATGTTAGATTTAATTACAGAAATGTATTATTGAAATTTTCTTACTAGTCATGTTATGTAAGAATGTTAGTTAAATAGTCATATATAAAACATTCTACGCACATTTTAATATAATGTAATCGTTTTTATATTACATTATAGTCATTTTATTGTAAAATAAAATGACATGTTCGCATAACATGGTATTTGTGTATCTTTTAATTCTCTTTAGCAAAACAAGCTGCATATTGTTGTGGTTGGATACTTAAGGTAGCTGCATTTAAGCAAGCACAAATATATTACAATTGCTTTCTCATTCAATCATTTATTCTAAGTATACAGATAGCATTGTTTCTATAATGTGACATTATTGAGAGAAAAAACATTAAAATGTTTGTTTTAACATATATTATGTACCTTTTAAACTATTTGTGTGACTTCGTTAGTACTTAATTTGAAATATGATGAAATCAGTGTTTGTATAATACCCAAATCTTGACTAAATCTATGAAACTGTTCTTTTATAAAATCAATAATCTTAAAACTGTTTAAGTATATTACCCGTTAATTGTTCATTATATTTTTTCTGTGTTTAGTTATTAGTATTGGTTTATTGTTCGTATAAGTTCATTTGTAAATATATTAACTGTATTTACAAATGTTTATTTAAATATCCATTTATTCCCCCCTTCCCTTCCCCACCCCATCCCCCATAATCATAATCTGTGTGTCTACGTGTTCTATTACAATATCTTTAATTTGATTATATTGATATATTTAATCACAGCTATTCTCAATGAATGTATGTCGTGTTTGTAAACAGTCGGTTTATTAAATACAGATATACGATAAGGACATGCATCATAACTCTTGGTACAGGTGTACTTGATGCCGTATTGATTGCCGTCAATCTATATATGTTACAGTAAGATTGTGAAATCAGGGATTTCGTGAAATCCCTGAAAATTTCAGTAATTTCGCGAAATTACTGTTTCACTCAAGGATTTCATGAAATCCCTGAAAATTCCAGTAATTTCGTGAAATCCCTGAAAAATGTAGTCAGGGATTTCATGAAATCCCTGAAGAGGAAATAAGCAGACAATACATCTGGTGATTTTTTTTTATTGATACATTTGAATAATCAGGTATACATTTCAGGTATAGTTTCTTGCGTAGTTCAACCAAACTGCAAACTTACAATAACAATAAACCCCTTCACTGCTTACTTTAAACTATAGTGTTATATGGAAACAGATTAGAACATGATGAGACACCGAGTAACTCGGCGTCTCATCCGGATCCATGCTGTTTGACACTCGGCCAATATTTTCGCCAAAATTACAAACTGCAAACTGTTGTGAATCAGAGAGAAAATAGTAAAACTCATCAATTTACCGGCATCTAATTTATTTACATTTCCCATTGTATATTGGGCATATCGATCAAAAGTTTATTTGTTGGAGCATGTGGGGCTGGAATGACATCTTGAGTTACACTTCAGCTTTGCTTTAAAACATTTGCATCTGTTGGACTGGCACTTTATTGTCCCTTTAAAACACCCGCCTTTACAGCAATCTTGTACTGGTCATTGTCGACGTCTCTGTTGACGATGACACCAAGAATGTTACGAGGATCCCCTCTGCCACGATCTACTGCCGGTATAGGAACAGCCACATTGTCCCCAGGCACACCGGTTTTGAGATTCACACGGCTGCGTTTCACCATCCTCTCTGCCTGATATAGTAGTGCTGCATAGGCTTCAGCTCTACGCTTCCTGATCTGGATAGTGTGGTCTTCCAAGATTGGTGTGGTGGTGACTGATGGGGATATCTGGGAATGGTCTGGCGGGTTCATATCACTGGTAGAAGGCAGTATGATAAGTACAGTGTCTTCGTGGTAAGCTGGTGTTTCTGTTGGGCTGCTTAAGTCGGCTGGTATACTGTCAGTTTCATGTGGAGATGTTGGGCTGCTTGAGAAGGCTGGTATGCTGTCAGTATCATGAGAAGAAGCTGGGCTGCTTGAGGAGGCTGTAATGCTGTCAGTTTAATGAGAAGGAGTTGTGCTGCTTGAGATGACTTGTATGATGTCAGCTTCTTGTGTATGAGGTGTGCTACACGAGAAAGCAGCCAGAAGATCATCCTCACTCTCCATCCTGTAGATCACTTCTGTGGGTAGTGCTGAAGCGGTTAAGCCCACTCGAGCTTCACACCAAAAACATGGCCGAGAATGGTGAACACTTAATCCCCGAATGAGTTCTTCTGGTATTGTACAAACTTTTTTCCAAATATTCTAAGCATTTGGAAAAATAGACATATTTAAATTACTTAAATCAATCTACTTACTTGGATAACAGATATTAGCTGCTCCTGATCTTTGTGTGATTATTGGTAGATGCCGATTTCAAGCTTCCTATAATTCTGTAATATTCTGTCTTTGGAATCAGATACTTCTGACATACTTATATCTTTTGAACAACTCTTGCCTGAAAACGTCTTCCATACTATCAGAAGACATATTGCATGAAAGTAAATCTATACTGGTTGGGCTGAACCGGGATGCCTTTTTAATAGGACAGGCCTCAGGTGAAGCCATTTGCCAGGCCCACACCTATTGACCTGGTGTGACTCAAAATAATTGACATATGGTCAGACAAACACCCAGGCCCACCCCTATTGTCCTGACAAACACCTTTTTCCTGGTAGTGCACATCAGTAGAACTGCAATACTGCTTGCACAGATATCGACGATGAAGATAATTTCGACTAGCAGTCATGCAAACTGTAGAGATGCATGTTAGAAACTGAAAAAGTATTCAAATCCCGATGAACAGACAAACAGAATGCATGAATAGGTCAATTTGGAAATATAGTATTGATCGATTGATTGAATATTTAGCGTTAACTTTATGCCATCGAGGGCTAACAGACGATTAGTTAACCTTACCACTGTTCCGGGGATTAACCAGTACTCGAGCACACACCATTTCAGCAAGTAACTGAAAACTTTCCCACCTGAATCAGTGGTAAGAGACGAATGATAATGGGACACATTGTCGTATCACGGAGACGGTTGCCGAGCGGGGGATTCGAACTCACGACTCCTTGATTGATAGTCAGACGCGTAACCGACTGAGCTAATCGGGCTCGGCCGAAAATATAGCAAGATGCAAGATTAGAAGCGATTTGTTTTATGTATTTCGATAATAAACTTTCAGCAGGTTACAAAAATGGCATAAATGAAACGTTCGAATGTATTTCCCATAAATCAAAATGACGCCCCTTTCCAGATCAACAGTTTTAATATATACGAAGATATTATACAAACAACTGCAAAACGTATATGATGGATCATTTATATCAAATACGAAAATATTTGGTTAACCGGTTCTTGATAAAAGGATTTTTGAAAACTTGCAATTGTATTCCTTTTTTATCTCCGTTTGACCCCTTTATGAATATTAATTCTCAAGTAAATGTTTCAGTCTAAACATTTTTTAATAAGCAATGATCAATATATCGAATTACTTACAACTATCACTAGCTGATAGGTGATAGTTATTTGGATACAGAGACTTTAAAAGTAAGATGCACTTTGCAGCGTTATTCTCATGGGAGTGTTAGAACAACGCACCGTCCCTTGACATTTGTAATTAAGGTACCCTAGTTAGAAATTACATGTAAGCCAAAGTTCTATTTGTTTATATGTAAGTGTCTACATCGATGCAAACGCAGTATGCGGTTTGGCAGACGAAATAGTATCCAGTATGTTTCAGCTTCGGTTGTAAGTGGAAAACCGAGATTTTGTTAGAATTTACTTGATGTGCGAAAATGTGTATATGACCCTCAAATGGGAAGAGTGGTCTAGTAAATAAATCATTAGGATGGCTGTTAGGTGGTAGTTGTGTTGTTTACCATTATTTCGATTGAAACGGAAGTTAATGAATGTAACGATTATACAAATTAAACGATTTACTTCAAAACAATAGTGTCAACAATGTGTATATATAACTATATACCTGGATTAATGATAATAACGGCTTGTTGTTTCAAAGAGGTATATATGTAAGAGATGCTTAGTTTTATTTGACTGTCTAATAACGGAATAAGAGCAACTGATGGAATATACATATTATGCTATGATAATTAATCTCAATACATGAAGTAGATAGGATCTAAAAGTTATACATTTGAAGAATGCATGTTGGTTATTATAAAGCACACGAGGCTACTGGGTTCAATAGAAAGTATAGATGATGAAGATTCGGTTGAATACATTTATTAGCGTATATTATATCTTCCATGATCCAACGTCTGCATCCAAGTCTGTGGCTGAACCCGTTATCTGCGGTTCGAGTCGGCCAGGATATTCAAATTGATTAAGTATACTGATATGTGTCAAATGACCAGTGTTGACTTCGAATAGGTGTTGCGTATTCCTTAATTAAAGGAAAATAAATATACTCAAAAAAAAAAGAAAACGTTTAATTAGTAAAAAAAAAAAAGAAAATCATATAGGGGAGTATATCGGGGAAAAAACGTTATAAAATTTCTTAAAACATAAAATAATTATCGAAACGGATAAAAAGCATCTCGTTATTATTAATAAGTAAAATCTGAATGACGAATCCACCGCAACGTGACAAAATTGATGTTTAGATAGGAGTGGTAAACTTGAAATCCTTAAATACTGCTTATAGACCTTTCCTGATAAACTCCTTTAAAGGGTACAGCACAGAAATTTGGCAAAATATTACAATAAAATACATTTAATACACCAGGATATTAACCTGATGAAATAATGTTTAATATTGTTTGTTCAAAATGAGGAAAGACACACTAATTTAAAACATAGAAAGAAGAAAAGCAAATATATTGATTTTTAGAGAAAGAGATACAGATTTTATATTTTAATAAAATATTTCGGCAGTTTCTCTACAGTTTCGACAAGTATAATAAATCTTTAAAACATCAAAAAGGTATGAAGAGTAATTCAGGTTCCAAATAAATATGAATCCTGCAACTTGATGGTTGGAAATTATACTGTCAGATTTGTTATTTATTTTATGGCTTCGCCATTGAAACATGCCGGGTGAGTGGAGAGCAATGGGAAATAGACTTCAATTTTAAGGGTATAGATTAAAAGGTGGGCTGCCAGTTTAAATGTTTAGGTATGAAATTCGCGATACACAATTGCAGCCAATATGCTATACGATGAGAGATGATAATCATGACAGTTCAATTTTGCCCAGCCTAAGTCAAGGGGTAGTTGTTTTGCTCATGTCAGCTTCCGGTGTGTTCCCCACTGAAGTTATATGGGACTTTTTTTAACCAATTATCAAGTGTTGGAGGTGCTTTTAGTCTATTACCCCGATCAAAAATTGCCAGTTGGTTGGTACAGTGTTTTAGGTGTCGACCAGTTGGAGGTGCTTTTAGTCTATTACCCCGATCAAGAATTGCCAGTTGGTTGGTACAGTGTTTATGGTGTCGACCAGGCTTCGAAATATTTGAAATCCGCTTTGTTAAATTCAGAAAGTATAAACGAGTGGTACAAAATGAGATTTATCTAAGCAGAGTGGTCAACCCGTTTGAGTTTCATTCATTCTCCTAAAGGATTGGTTCTAATGATTATTACCTACATACCCAAGAGATTTCTTACTTGGATGTCAGTTTGAAGCGAAACTATATATTAATCAAAGTTTTCCAATTTGATCTGGGATGCCCTACAATATCTAACTTTCTATCTCGCATATATTCACTCGATGATAGCATTCACAACTGGATTGAAAGCCTGGATCATTTCTTTGGTGGCATATTTGCTGGCATAAAGATATTTATAAATTAAGAATTTAGTTAATGGTTTGATAAAGTATGTTGCAGTTTGAATATTCCAGTACATGAAAAAAAAAACGTGTTCACCCACCAAACTTTCATGTTTTTTTTATTTGAGCTCATTTTTGTCGGTTTGTTAAGTCGAATTTCTTGAATCAAGTCCGAAACAGTTTTAAACGTAAGGATGTAATTTAAATCATTGGCAGTCATGTTAAATTACTTTGAAACGGTTATTAGAGCATTATACGTTTGTTCTACAAGACAATGTTGGAATTAAAGGACACCATAGATCTTGAATTAAAGAAATAATGAATAAAAAATAGATTAAAAAAATGAAAATAAAAAATAATAATAATAAAAAAGATTTGGAAGACGTCAGTGGTTCAGAGAAATGGTGCTATTATGGGGTTGGCTGTCTATCGGTCTATGTAGCGAAATATTGTAAGACAGTACACAACTTTTAGTATGGTGGCAGTGTTACGGGGAACTACGCTACGGGATAATGCTTTAAATATAGTTTTGCATACCATTTATTATGACGTCCTAGTTACCATTCTAAACAATTTAGTAGGTCTCAATATGGGTAATGGTAATATTTGTCAGTAGATGATGGGATATGAATGAAGTTGAGGTCAGAATTGTTGGTCTGTATCATGCTATCAGGTAGTTTTGTCATTTGAATACGGCTCTATCAACAATGTATCCGTTTTCTGCATGGCTAAGTCGCACGAAGTTATATCGCACCTGACTGGTTGTTAATGATCCGTCAGTATTGGCACCATGTTACAGTAATAGGGTCATAAATATTGCCACGAAAGGCATTTTCTGCAAACTAGTGGCACTGAATATAGCAAAGAACCGTTAGTTTCAATGGTATTAAAGGCATGGGGACAATATATTAGCATCCGGATTCGAAATCACTGAATGGTGCGTTTAATTAAGATAGCATGCATTTGTCACCATTGGCTACATGTTTATTACTTGATCAATTTGAAGCCAAGATAGAGTTGTGTGCTGATCCCTTCAAACAATAGTTTAAGAAGGTGTTGTACTGATTCAGTGACATACTGCGGAATGTAAAAAAAATGCTTCTCGTCCTAGATTATCTTTTATCACTGCATGTTGAGTATCTACCTTCAAATTTCACAATTTAAAACTTCCATCACTAGATTTTGGATGAAAATACACAGATGAATACTCAGAATTTAGTCCTTATTTTGTATATTTAACAAATCTTCACGGACTATCTCCAAACTAGTATAGGGTTTAAGAGAGTAGATTAATAATTTAAACTTTGACAATTTCTCAACAACACTAACTGATTGTTTTAATAAACTACGCTTCAAATCAAGAGAAATATTACAGATACGTAACGTCATTATAGGCAGTTATACAATGTAAAACTAGCTTTTGTAACAAGACGTCTAATGGCCAATGTACTACGTAAACAGAAGAGCACACAGTCACGGAAGAATTGTCAGTAAAGTGAGTAAAGGATTCGAATTGCAAACGTTAAACTATGCAGTAAGCATGTTTTACAATGCACTTAGGCATATGTAACAACGCGAATTGTCAATTATAGCGACATGTGTGCCGCTAGACCTATATGAAAGAATAACGACTGGTCTCTAGTAAATCGGTGTTGCTTTGTTTTCATCTTTGGTCATATGAAACATATGGTAAGCTACCACCATTGAGCAGAGCTCTCTGATCGGCTGAATACAGTATAGGGATGTTCAGAGCATATATTTTTATAGTAAGCTTAATTTTGGTTGGATGAAAATATCAAAATGGCAAATGATCACAATGAAATATAAGTTTATTATGTTTGTGTCAATAAAAAATATGTTTCTGTTACTGACTAAATTCATTTTATCAAGGAAACTGTGTGGAAAGTAAAATTTGTGAAATTTCCTTTTTTTAAGGGGGGCAAAAGGTGGTAAAAGGTGATACTTTTGGCTCCTTTTTGGGGACATTTTAATTTGAGTCTAGGAAATTACTTTACTTTGATGTAAGACATTTTGGTGGAGCGCGTGGTCTAGTGGTAGAGCACCTAACTCATGATCGGAGAACCATCGGTTCGATCCTCCGCCACGGCTTTATGTGGTGTCCTTTGGCAAGACACTTTTCCGCATATGTTTAGTACTGGTTCTAGCCAGGAAGACGCCGAGAGTGATTTGCTTAAGTTGTAATAACTTGTTTCACAATCGAAGTAAAATAAATAAGTTAAAACTAAACGTTTTGGTCCGCAAATGGTAGAAATAGTGAAAATTAGGTCAAACGTTTTATTGTAAGTCTATGGACAACGCAATGATGGTGGCTGACCTAAAAGAAACCTCACACTTACCTTTTGTGGTCAGCTAGCACCATTGAGAGGAGCTCTCTGATTTCTGGTTGGATGAAAATGTCAAACTGGCAAATGATCACAAAATATAGTACTTTAATAAGATGTAGGACTATTTGGTCCACGAATGGTAGAAATCGTGAAAATTACGCCAAACGTTATAATATAAGTCTATGGAAAACGCAACACTGTATTTTGAGTCGCGAATTTTGATGACTGTTTACATCAAATATTTCAATTCGCAACTTCTTAGGTTGTTACAGGGGACCTGTCTGTAATTTTGCAGCGCCATTAAACGTTATAATGGGAAGTTGTGATGTATTACAATGATAACGTTCAGCGGCAGCACAGTCGAAACAGTCCGGTACCCAGTCCAAAAACATTCCCTACACTCATTACAAAGGGGGTGAACATTAGAATAAAAAGATATTCGTGACTGACTGCAGCCGAAACACATATCGAAACTTACATCAAATTCTAAAAATACATTTATGCAGCTAATAATGTTTATTCTGACACAAAGAGACAAGACGTATGTAACTTTTGCAATGATATGATATAGTAGGATAGAAATAGCAAAGTTACAAAGGTGAAATGTTTCATTTTCCACAAAGAACTTAGAAGAAAGAAACATTTACACCCATTGCACAAAGAACAAACGACAAGTTTCAGACTAAGAGTTATGGCCGTGATACCCTTCCATACAACGTTCTGCCTTCAATTATTCAATGCTCTGACTGTGTCTGTTATGTTCTGGTGGATGTGCTCTTTTGATGCTACAGTTGCTGTTGGATATTTTTTTATTAAATTTTAATAAACCACAAAAAGACATAACTTGAAGCAACTACGCGTTGTTTGTATTTTTAATACTCATGTTACATTTCAAGTTCACACAGGCTGAGGGTCACATTCGGTCCGGTTCGGAATCTGACAGTCTGTTCAACTGCAGTGGGATCACATATTAAATGGACATTAATATCTCCCTCCATTGGAATGTCGACGATCTTGTTACAAACTTTGTCACCAAGAAACGGTTCCAGGTTTACAATATCACCTAAAAAGACAATTAAGAATAATATCTTACATTGCGATATATTGAGCAGTTACTTTGATACGCTTGTGTTATCATTCTCTTTCTTCGAATCACGAAACTCATTCGTTGTTGCTAAACAGTACGACAGCGATTATCAACATCTTATACTAGCGGGCGTCAGAATATTCCATTACATCTAATAATAAACACAGTCAGCAATCTCCATTTATTAGTAATGTTCTGCGCACTGAGGAGGTATGAAATAAAATATAAAATAAAATACAAGTAATTAATGAATATAGATATACGATATATACGAGATTACTTGAACGTTCTTGAGTTATGAACCTTAATAACTTGGAAAAAACAACATGCACGCCGTCAATTTAATACACGTTTGGTTTCCACAGAGATGGCTAAAATATATCGTTTAAGTCAAGCCTATATAGCAAATTGGTACTTACTTCATTATATATACCAGACGTGTATAAACATGTTAGTAAAAGTAAGCTAACAGGAGTGAGTTTTCAAAATAACTTAAACTAAAATATAATTGAAAGCTTGGGAAGTTGTTTGCCTTAAAATATATGTACGTAAGTCAGCAAGCAGATTAAACATATAATAGAAAGATATTCGACAAATATATTAATTTTTCGCATAATTCTATTTGTGAAAAATTCTATATTTACATAATGAATATATGAAATGAGAATGCCTCAGTATGTATACTAATCCTTAATCGTATGTATATTTTAGATAAAAGATGCATACTATATAAGCAAAGTATATTCAACCCTGTCTTCAGCATTGAATCAAGTGGTAAAAGTGGCATTCTAAGACAGGTTGATGCTTAAAACAGAATAATTTGCTCTGAACGATATAAATGTGAAATAGCAATTGTGTATGCTTAAAACAAGTGGAAATCAAACTCGCAGCAACTGCACTGAAGGGCCAACATTATATTCACTACACTACCACACCGCTTAAAACTAAAGTGACATCATTAGTCCTATCAATGTATAAACATTTAAATAAAATACTTTGACATTAATAATGCAAAATGACTATATACTTTACGACCATGCCTATCTCCCGAATTAGGTCTATTAACAAATAATGGAAAAAGCAGGGAAATGTCCCATAATTCATAGCAATTGAACGCTAACTAAAATGTGACGTCATTCAAACTTTCAGTTGAGGCAACTGATCAGTCAAAGTGTTCAAATGGGGCTTTCCCCACATTGTTGGTTAACGGACCCAATTGGGAGAGCTGGGTCCGAACTACAGACTTACACGATCACGGCGCACAGATTGATCTGATGCGTGAATATCAATAACAATCAATATTGACGTGTCTTCCATCAATTTGTGAAAAAATCATATTTTCTTTGTTTCAGGGTAATAAATTTTTCAAATTTTAATACAATGTTTATAGTGACAAAACCCAGACCAAGTTAAAGTGTTGTGATTTTTTTCGTTGTAGAGTTATGCCCCTTTAATTTATGAAAAAAAATCATTTTATCGCGGTTTCCTGTCAATTATAAAAGTTTGCATACAAACCAAATACTTTGAAATGATAGGACAATGTTAATAGTGATGGAATGCAAGTCATGTTAACTTTTTGTAATCTCTTTCTGTTAATTGCAAATCGTGGGACATAAATTCCATGAATTTGCTTGTTTTCCTTATAGTGTGTACATTTTACATACATCAGAATGTTTTAGCTCTTGATGCTCTATTTGTATTAATCACTGATTGTTGGTTTTACCATATTCTATTCATATATATCTATGTCAGTGTGTGCAAGTCCGTGTGGTTTCGGATGAGAAAAGAATCACTCTCGATCTCTGCAGAGGGGTAAGTATCCTCCGAATGGGTACCATTTTTTTGTCATGTTCGCTATTATGGTTAAATTACCAAACCATGTGTTGTTCCAGGTAACCGTATGAAGGATTGTATAAATAGGATCACTGTAACTCATGCAAGTCGGAAGAAGCGACACTTTAAGAGATATTATAGAATTTGCTGAAACTCTGCAGCTCTGCAGGTGTCAAGATCAAGGTTTATTCTGCATATCGTTATGTATTTTTTTAAAATTGTATGTTAATTTGTTGTTTTGGCGTCGAATAACCTATAATGTGTTGGTACACCGTAAAATCCCATTCATTTATTCTGTTAAAGTATTTGTATATATATAAATTAGGATCTAGTTTGCAATGAAGGAAGTAAGTAATGACATTTTGTTTAGAGTGAATAGTATTGATGTAGCAAGAAACGGTGATATTTAATCGTAATTCAACAGCAATGACGCTCACAGCACAGAGGTGATTGGAGCGTAGTAAGCGAAACCAGAGACGCTCATAGCACAGAGCTATGTAACAAAATAGTTAGCTTGTTGTGGCCTAATTTAGTAGTGTCAGCTAATACGTGTCCATTGTAGGGATATAGGCTATATTCAGGTCAGGTAGCGTGGAATTATTAAAATGTATTGATAGATCGAGCAACGTTTTTAAGATATTTTTACATTTTCATTATTCTATTAAAGAATAAATCAATTTTGAAGTTAAGTTCATCAAATTCCATTAAGTATTAAGGAAGTTAGAATAATTAATTGGGTTTATTTGTCATAAAACTAATTTAGGTTTACATTGGCCTAATAGCGTAAAATTCACATCGTACGATATTTGAGAATTGTTGTTTCATGATTTACACGAAATTCACTAAGGTATGTGGACGATTTTGCTATAAATGCTGACTCTGTTAGGAATGCAATGTCCAGTTAGCAGAATCATCTTTAGGTGTAGTTGTGACAAGAAAGATTGAGCATGTTACTGTTCCAGTACATAACGGCATATTGGTATGTGAATTTTATATTATGTTATATTTAAATGTCTGATATATATATATTTTTGACATAATCAGATCTAAGTAAAGTTGTATAAATTGTTCATATCCAGGCCGATGGTAATGTATGTAATTTAATACACATCCACGGTATTGAGAAGCGTTTTGTTAGAATATAGGCCAAGGAATCTGAGAACGTATTTTGAGCTGGTGATATTGTGTATACGATGTAGTATTGAGATTCACCATGTTAGAATTTGATTTGATATGTGAAATTAAATTTTGTTGATGATTATTCTGATATTCACAAAGTGAATAGATACAGAATTGGTCTGTAATTGTTAATATTATGATGAGATATTATGTAGAGATATAATTGCTATGTTGAGAGTGACGGAGTGATGTTGTTTAAACTGCCATGAAACTGCAGAAGTAAGAGTTGAATGAAATGTTATCATATATTGATAAATCTACCATGAAACTTAGATGGTAAAAACTGAATGCACTGTTATAATATGTTGATAAATCTACCATGAAACTATAAGATTGTTAGAATTGAATGCACTGTTATCATATATTGATAAAAATACCAATAAATTGATAGATGGTAAGTAATAGACGCCATGTTATTACATATTTGAGTAACTAGTAAATCTGAGCTTATATATATATTGTAGCTGTCTAGACGTGAGTGAGAAATGTGTCCGCTTCGTCAATAACGACGTATAGACGTGACAGGAAGTCAGTTGGTGGCAGTACAGTCATAGGACAGCAACCCACATATTCGTCATATGGACAGACTTGGCGTTCCTTACGTCGGAATACGATAGCGGTACAGGGCAGCGTGAAGCCATATACTGAGTATAAAGTCAAAGGGGAGACAACCCAGTTATATAGCCATCGCCGCAAGGGATGAGTGATTATAAACTTACGATATCCGGATGCGGAAAGTATATAGTGCATTTTATAAACTTTTGAGTGATAGAAGCAGTTTAACCGCGATGTAGGTTACGTACGTGTAGGAGCTAGAACTTTTTGAAAATAAAAGTCTTAAAACCACCAGACTTTTTTTTAAACCAGCTGAGTTTTTTTTTTTGTGTTGAGTTATTACCTTTAATTTGTATATATTGTATACTTGTTTATTCGTAATTTTATTCATGTAAAATTAAATTTGTAAGTTTTACTCTGTAGGATTGTATTCTACCCTTGTGAGTTGTCGGCCCTTGGCCATTTTGCTACAAGCTAATTGGAAATTAGTGCAAAGGACTGTGCTGCAAAACCACCTCCCAATACGTGATGACATATTTATTACTGGTCATCGAACATGAGCCATTCAAAAAATAGGGGTTGTAATCACCATCTAAAGCTAGATTACCAAATGCAATAGTACTTGATTGGCGTACGCTTGAGTAGTTGGTTACTAAATCAATTCATGAAATCTATTTCATCATCCACGAATCGTAATCATATATATTTTCATTTTCACGTCTACGAAACAATTTCAACTTAATTTAGTTGCAGATAACCGTAAAAAAGAGATAGACGTTATGTCAGAATACTGACGTCATTGTATACATTTATGGCGTCTTGCTTACCAACAAGAACAAAATCAATCAGTGTAAAAATTAAACTTGAAGTGAATTATTTAAACAAACAATGTGCCAAGAGACAAACAAGTGTAATTTCTGGTACGTGCTTTTTGTATGCACTTCAAAATGTTAATTTCTTTAAATACATGTGAAATTTAGGCGTTAAACACGCATTTGAATGTAGAATATTTATGTGATTAAGAGCATTATCGATGGTCTATCATTTGACAGAGATGAATGGGAGAAAACATTCATCATGAATTCATCCTTTTAAGAGAGAAAAATCTCACCCCTCCAGTGAGATTTTTATATCACACATGTATACTCATGATTAATTTTTGTAATGCATCAACGTCATGTAAATAGCAGATAGAATGTGATATTTTAAAATGATTCCCTGAAGTTTCACTATTATCTCTATGTACAGTATTAAGTCGCTGTGATTAAATTAAATATACATACTACTAGGTACACATACAAGTAACACTACTCACGTATTTCACAGTTGACACCGCTAATTAGAAAATCGCAAGAACATTCGTAAGCGGTAGTTTGTGTATCTTCCCAACACATTCCATGAAAAGAGCAGGGAACGCTACCACACGGATTGGTTGCTAAAGTACAAATATATATATAAAAATAAACGTTGTTGACATAAATAAAAATCAAATATAAGTCGAAAGTCCCAATTCTCCAAAAGCGATTTGTTTATTAAACATTCTCTTCGTAACTGAGATAAAAAAGATACGTATTCCCTAAAGTAATTGTCATGTTGAAAATATTAAGGATTTTTTATATGATATAATTTAGATTAAAGTTATATATTTTACTTTGATTGTGAAACAAGTACTTACAACTAAGGCAAAGTACGCTCGAAGTATTCCTGGTATGAACCAGAACTAAACATAATTATGCAGAAAAGTGTCTTGCTCTAGGACACCACACATAGCCGTGGCGGAGGATGGAGCCCACGACACTTCGATCATAGGTTCAGTGCTCTACCACTTGACCACACGCTCCACAATGATGTATTAACAATACATCAGTACGTTTATATATAAGACGTAAGACATTTTGCACACATTACGAAATGCTTTACATATATAAATCAGTAGGATTGGAAAATTAATAGTATTATGCTAAATGAAGAAACAATTGTCATCACTGTTGTCGAGTTAAAACTTTTTATACAAACCATGATTTTAATATTCTATATTTCAACAAGTAAGTTAATAGTTGTTTAAGAAATGCGAATTTTTGGAAGCCTGGTTTTGTAACAATATTACGGGATACTCACCACATGAAAATGAAACCATTCCCAAAACCACACAAGCCACGATAAACCACTCTTGTTTCATCTTTCTTGATTTTTATTTAATAGTTATGTCTTTCTGAAAATTGAAATTTAGTTATTTTCATTTTTTCCAGAGAATTCTGGATAGTTTCCATATAATAACATTGGTGTGTCAAAGTAAAATGCTAACACATTTCACAATACAACTATTGTTTTCCAATAGAAAGTCTAGAACGCTATTATACTTTCAAAAAATATCTTAAAACATATGTATTAGCCTTTACTGCTACGAAAAAAAAAGTGAATTTTAATAAATCATTTTCACCAAGTATTTTGTGACTTTTTTGTGTTAAATGTTAATTTCTCTAATCAATGTACTCATACTAGTGAAGTATAACAATCAAACGAAAATACATGTTTTTATTACAACAAAATGTTTAACTATATACTCCATTACAAATTACTTGAGACTGTGACTTCATCTAAACAGGTCTCTCATTTAACAACCTGCTATCCTGGGACACTCGCATCCTACAAATAATATCGAAGGCATAGAACCTCAGGCTTCCTAAGAAGAAACTTCTAGTTTGCTCCTTAGGCTACAAAATGCCTGGCTTATAGAACCTTAGTAAAACCCAATGTATAATTTGCATCCCGAATTTAGAGCAAACATACCCAGACTGAAATCAACAGGTTACAAAGTAAGCAGTGGCAAAATGGTGTTGCAAGCGTTGAAGAAATAGGAGCAACGTAGAAAAGGTCTTAGAAGACCTGTTTTGGCAAACCCTTCAATAACGTAGGGATACTAATATTCTCCTCTTCTTTATCAATCAAAGTTTTTGTTGTCAATTGTCTGTCTCCTACTGTATTCCCATTGGCGCGATCCACTATTTCCAAAACAGGAGATCCGTTGCCGATATTGATCTTCTTTTTAACAGGAATCACCCATTTATGGAATTCCCTTCCATGTGAGGCGATGTTCTTTTAGACTGTAAATGAGGTTCTTGACTTGAACTGGGTTTGCCGTAACTAATGTAACTTCAATCTCTCATATGTTGTTTATAGTTTTACTTTTTTGCTGCTACTTAATACCTACTTGTATGTTGTGTATGCTTTATCTATTCATGAATTAAATTCTTTGTTCTACATAAATGGAGGTCTAGGATTTCCACGCAAAAAGAAATCAATTTTGAACATATTTCGTTGAAAAAAAGGGCGCAAAGGCTTTGTGACACATATACTGTCCGTAAATCGGACGACATCACTTGATGTCTTGGTGACCAAGTCTCGTACGATGTGCATGTCAAGGGAGAAGTGAGAATTCATGCGATATTAAAAAACCGACCTTTATTAGTTAATCAGCTTTCAAAATATAAATAAAAAATATTTGCGTTAAGAAAAAATATGAATTCAGAGCACTACAACAGAGGATACAGGAAGTCTCACGCATTGACGCTATCGGTCGCATTAAAGCACATACTTAACATCAACAATACAAACAAATCGCCGACTAGGAGTAACTCCGTCCTAATGAATCATATTAAATAGCTCATTTTAATGTTTGTGGTTGGACCATTGAAAGTAACATATTACGCCAAAATCATATTACGTCCCTATGTGCAGACATGTAGCTAACCAATCTGTTACCGATGTACCTGACTATACTTGGTATGGAATCAACGGTCGAAATACATAGAAATGCCCCTGAAGCATCTGGTGGGGTTGGGATTAAGTGCATCCCGTATTTATGAAAACTTTGATATTTCCATTATTGGCAAAACGTACAATGGAATATTAGGGTATAACAAAATTCCTTCTTGTATATTATAAACACTCCAGTAAGTGTAACGCTATGACAATTATTTAGTTAATATGATACTGTCATCTTGGATAAAGTTTTATTTTTCACATCTCAAAAAAAAGCACCACGGATAAACGTATACCTACAGAGGCATTAGCTTATTGTTGTGTGTGAGTAAACTTTACTTTGTTTATCAACAAACGTAATGCTCAATACTTAGTGCAAAACAATATATTTACGGATGATCAAAATGTGTTTACACTTACCAGTTTAATACAAAACAATGGTTCAGTTTTTACAGCGTTTATCGATCTACGTAAATGTTTTTTACCGATAGAGTCATGTCGCTTTAAAATTTATTGCTTAATCATATTTATGGTAGATATATACAACTCCATAAGGAGAATAAACTCCAAATCGTCATCATGTGTTCGCATAAACAATAAACTTACTCAGTGGTTCTTTTGCAACATTGGTGTTAAGCAGGGAGGCAAAATTTCACCAACATTATTTTCTATATTCGCCTTACCAAAGAAATAAATGACCTAGACCTTGGCATAGATATTGGCGATATTAAACTATCGATATTGCTATATGCTGACGATATTTGTCTTTTAACCGTATCAGAGGAGAAGTTAAAGACCACGCAAGACACGTTGTATAGTTGGTGTAAGAAATGACGTGTACTGATCAATACAGACAGACGTAAATGCATGCATTCAGGAAAAATCGAACTGCTCAAACAAATTATGTATTTAGAATTTATGATAACATCCTAGAAACAGTCGATATATATAAGTATCTTGGAGTTATTTTCGATGACACGAACAATTTCTCCTTTCACTGTGGCGCTCTCATGAAGGGTGCCGGTCGTGCTTTAGGAAAAATATATATATTTTTTTCACTTGAAGGCATTTGAGAGTGATGTTTGGCTAAATCACTTTTCCTGTATTTTGTACAATAAAAGCTAAAAAAGTGACTAAGAAGTGACTAAAGTATATGAAATTGCTTGTTGATACACAATCAACAGACTGTGAATTTTTTTTGCAAAAAAATTTAAGGATTTTTTAGTTATAATAGAGATAAACAAACTTTTGTCTTTTGAAACATACCTGAAGGACATGGTAGAAATAAAAAAAAAATACAAAAATACCTGGATATTTTTAACACTGAGAATATCCCAAATCGTGTTGTGCAAATTGGTAGATTATTGGATTACCAGCAAGTGAGATAATGAGCACAGGTGAAATGAAATCAGGTTCAAAAAAGCTAACCAAAGTCTCAGGGCACATTACTCCAGCTAAGACAAAGAGACCTTTCACTGAGGTAGCAGAATCAAATGCAAAAGAACTTGTATTGTTAAGCCATCAAGTAGAGGGACTTAACTGTGATGTTAAAAAGAAGGGGAATGATCTCAGCATTATGATGGGAAAAATTGACTCTATGGAGTCAAAACAATATATGAAATCTTTTATCAAAGTGACAGCTGAAGATAAAGCAGGAAATAAATAAAAATATTGAAGCAACAATTGACATTCAGACCAGGGAAAAGACTAAAATTCTTACTCAACCGATACTGCTTAAACTAAAAAACAACAGCGAGAAGTCCAAGATAATGAAGGTACAATCGGGTATGAAAACAGCAGGACAACGACTCGTTGACGATGTCATCAGATCGAACATAAAGCTCAATCAAGAATAAGTGACCACAACAGGAAGGACTCCTCTTGGTATTTCAATGGATCTGTTTATGGCAAAACAACTTCCGATAGACGATGATATAAGTTTGACCTGTATGATAATATTGACTCTGTAATATCCAAATGATTTTATCAACAACTTTGACATTGACAGTATAAACTGTGAAATTAGAACACGCTTTTGCTTTGTTCCCAATGTTTTTTTTCTTTTTTCTACTAATATTCTAGATAACAAATTACACCATGGACATTCAAAACCACTGGATTAATAATATATAAATGTGTGTGTAACAGTTCCAGTAGACTAACAAATAGTTGTTGCAAATGAGACCATTCTGGTGAATTAAACATTTAAATACTATTTAATATTATATTTCACTGTAATTCTTTACAGTGTATATCACCTATGTTGTTTTTTGTGTGTGTTTTTCCTTTTCTTTACTAGATAAGTACTCTAATTGGATACCAGAAAAATAAATGGTAAGAAATCGATCATTAATTTGAAATTTTATTTTTTCTAATGACAACATATACTTAAGAATTGTAGATATTCATATTTTATAATTATCTGACAACCAGATTTTAAGTTTAAAAACAAACAAACAACATGAGAAAATAATTTTTACCCATTTGGATTAATTATAAATATATTTTATATGTGTCAAAAAGCTTCTTTTTGTACAAATACTTCCATTATGTATTGCATATTGATGATGCAATATATTTTTTTACACATCGACTTGTTCCCCCCCCCCCTCCCCCCCCCACCCCCGCACATTATATTTTATCTTTATCTCTCTGGTATAAATGTAATTGTTTTTTCTTTCTCAATATCAAGTGTCTTTTAATAATATTTTAATGAATCTAAATAATTAGCATGAGTGAAACAAAGATAATGTCCCTTTATTTTCAGGGGGGTAAGGCCAAATAGCAAATTGTACAGACTTATGTCATTACCTAAAAGATAAAATAATGTGATATAGACAGCCATATTAGTCAAGGAAATGATGAAAAGTTTGTTCGTACTAAGTGGGGCAGTAATTGTTATTTTAGCTCTTAAAAATATAATGCTTGGGGAGTAGCTTTAATCATCAATACCAATTTTAACTATAAAATTCACAAATCCAAGTCAGACCCTGATGACAATTACCTTTTATAAGATATAACAGTAGATTATAATAGGTTTACTTTAGTTTCTTTATATGAACCAAATACTGAAGACTTTAGTAGTGAAAATAGTGTATGATGCGGAGACTTTAATCTTGTTATAAATTATGAGCTCGACTATCACAATTATAAATGTATCAATAATAAAACAAACTAGAGAAAAACTATTAGAAAGTATACAGGAGAAATATTTGATAGACCCTTTTAGAGAAACCCATACTCATGGATGAGCCGTTAACCATTCCAGCAAGATGGACTTGATTTTTTTTATCTCTGAATATTGTTTACATTGTATAAAAAGCTGTACTATAGAAAATAGCTATAGATCCGATCATTCAGCTGTAAAACTTGTAAAAGGCAAACCCCTGTGGAAACATAACACGTCTTTACTCAAAGATTTGACATATTTAGAAACAATAAAATAAAAAGTTGCTCTGCCAGATTATGACATATAATATTGAGACTATCCCAAACAATGAAATTCAGATTACGGTTAATGACCAGCTGTTTCTAGAAACACTTATGATGGAAATAAGAGGGAAATCTATTTCGTATTCAAGTTTTGTAAAGAAAAGTCAAGATAAAGGAGGTCATTTTTGAAAAACTTTACAACAAATTACCGACCTTGAAAAAAAATCTAAATACAAAAAAATAGCAGAATTAAAAACACGTCAGTGTCAATTAAAATAAATAAGAAAAAATGAATTAAATGGAGCAGTAATTAGTTCAAAGGCAATAACTGTAAGAGATGGCGAAAAGCCAACAAAATACTTTTGTGCTTTAGAATCACATAATTATCTAAACAAAATAATACCTAAATTGCAAAAACCTGATGGATCAGTCTTAACTGATCAACATGAAATATTAAAAGAAACTGAGAACTTTTACAAAACACTTTATATCAGTAGAGATAACCAGTTGATAAATATTAATCTAAGTGAGCCTTTAAAACATTCCAATATACCGAAGCTTGATAAACTGGAATCAAACAAATTAGAAGGTCAACTTTTATATTCAGAATTGTCTGCCTCATTAAACATTTCATGGAATAAAACATATAATTTTGATGAAGCAATTTGGAAAACAGTGTTTCCATTGCCATATTTGATAACAAAAGATGCAACATAACAGTGGTTTCAATCACGGATCAATCGGGTATCAATGATTCGATACCGGAACATACTTGTATTGTTTGATGACAAAATACAATATATATGTCTTTAACATAGACTATAACAAGTTTAAAAATAATTAGTGCAGTGATCTGAAAACAGTTATGTCAAATTTGATAATCTATTTTGAAAACAAAACGTTTATACACATATACATCGTTAAGACTTAGATAACGGAATACTACCCAAAGAAGTAACAAGAGTGCCTAAACTGCCTAACAAGAGTGCCTAAACTGCCCAAAGAAGTAACAAGAGTGCCTAAACTGCCCAAAGAAGTAACAAGAGTGCCTAAACTGCGGACTTGTTAGCTTTTAAAGATACATTAGAACTTGAACAATTTGTGCTTTTGAATTTGATCAAACAGGAACGTTCAGTGTTGGCCAAATTTAGATATGGCATTCTATCTCTACGAGTAGAAACAGGACGTTATGTTGATGAGGCGCTAGAGCAAAGACTTTGTAATCTACTTCAGACTGAAGATGGACGCCTTTTTTTATTGAGTGCACATTTTACACTCATGGTAGAAGAGCACACATTTTCAATGAGGAATTTTCAAATATGCAGTTTGGTATGGATAATCTTGATGAATGTTTACACTTTGTTACAAAAGTTCCCAGATTAGTTGCTAAATAAATTGTTAAGGCTAATATGAGAAGAAGAAATGCTTTATATTACCAATGACATTTCAAATAGCCGTAAATAATATTTGTTATTTAATTACCTTGTACATATTATTTATTTTTGATTATGTTTAATTGCAAGCATAATTTCATGTGAAATAATATAATTATTTATTTGTATATGTCAACAGGGCCGGGTTTGTTGTTAGAAATTGTATATATGCATATCATGTTACATGTACACATGTCACATATTTACTTAGTAATACTTATTTACTCACTTATACAGTCGTTTTTGCTGTTGTTAGCGTGTATATTGCAATTGTGAGAATTACGTGTTTGTATTCGTTTGTTGTTTTATGACTCAGTGTAGACTTTGAAAGCATCCGAAACGATGTAAAATATTACCTTTGGTCCATATTGTCTTTTTATTAATAATGTTTGTGAGATTGCCCAAAAGTCAATGTACTAATTTATTGATGATGTTTTCTGTAAATCTCACCCTTTATTAAACAATTCATCAAAATTAAACACATGTACAACATCTTGCAGGCGTATTTTGAAACTTTATAGGTTTTTCTTTGAATAATTAAAATAGCTCAGAAAGCAAGTCCAATATTAAAACTTCAGTTCATAGTACTGGTGAAACTGCTATTCTGCTTTTTCTGCAGTATTCTACGATCCAATTCATTATTTCAAAGATCATTGACTAATGTTGTGTGAACTAGAAAAAAGTTTGCAATTACTACGCAGTGTAATGCACATGTTTAGGACATAAAAAGCGATTCAGAAAGAGAGCCTAGTTAACAAAAATTTACTGATTATTTTCAATAATAACCACAATGCATTATTGAAGCCGGAAGTGTTCATAATTAATCGATAGCGCCATATAATGTAACTGCTGGCATAAACAGTCAATTATAAATTGAGACTAAACTTACACATGCACAGTTGTTTTGTTTTTTTTTTGCAAATGTGACCAATTTAAAAAAAAAGCATAGAAATAAACTGATTTAAAGTTCTATACACATCTTGAAAATCTTTGCCTTAAATGTTAACTGTTAAAAATAAAAGCATAAAAAATTAAACATTTTAAGTCCAATTTTGACCGAGTATCTCTTTAAAAAATGTACCCATGCGACGTTAAATTTACGTAGTTGTCAATAACAATATAATTTGAAATATACGATGTGTATCTGAGAGAAACGATACTCACCAAACGTGTATAGAACTCGAGTCACAAAACACTATTTGACTGATCGGAAGCTGCCTGTAAAATGGTACAACGTAAACGTTGAATTACATAACGCTGGCAACGTTTTTATATATCCAGACAAAGAAAGGTGAACATTATTTTGTGTTCTGTTTCAATAACAAAGCCTATGTATTGATATCAGATGTCAGCAACAGTGAGGTTATCCAGGGGTTTCTTATATACATGATAAATCCACACTAGAATTTCTGTTGTTCCATTTGCCAGATACTGACATATTTCACTGAATATTCCACACAATGTTGAAGGACCAGTTTTTTATAGACATAATAACGATAACAATCGGACGTTATGTGGAGTTAATAACAATAAAGAAATGAAGTCATACATTCAATGAATTATTTAGAATAGAAAGGATGCGAAATAAAAGCTTTAGAAGCTTGTGTATAACTGCTTCCTTAACAGCTATTTAGGTGTCATATTGTTCCATACTGATTTCAGTTTGGCCAAATATGCATTAAACTTTCCTAATATGAAAATATTTGAAGAAAAGAAGGAGAGATATAAACTTCGGCAATTATTTTTTTTTCTTGTATAGTTGCATTCCGATACAGCGGATACATATTTTACATTGTGTTTATATTTTTTTTATACAATCCATTTAATTAGCATTATATTTTGCTATCTAATATCATATAGAGACGCGTCATCATATTTGTATAAATTAACTTAACATCGAATATGACAAAATCATGGTTTATCAAATTGTGTATGATATTCAAAACGTTTGGATTTTATAATATAATTCGTAACTGCCGTGAAAATCGAGTTGTAGTTTTCTTTCTATACAGACTGTCCTTTAGGGAGGACAAAACAGGTGTATATATAAATTTATGTCGTGAGTTATTAACAATTAAAAAATAAACCACAGAATGGTTTAATACAACAAAACCTTTCTCGGGCCTTACAATAATTTAGAAACGAAAATACAAGGGCCACACAAATTAATTTATGTTTTAATAATGTTTTGCAACAGATGCTATATAATTAGTTTCGGTATATCGTTTCTGATATATATCGCGTGTCCTTTACCAAATAATGGCCGAAACAAGCAGAAGAAATTAAAACTGTTGCATGTCCCATTCAACAAAGAAAAATTTAATTAGTTGACAGGAAATAATTTATTTAATTAAATATTTTTCAATGTTTGAAATAGAATTTCAAACATATCTATATGTTCATTTACATCGACAATCTAATCTGATGCAGATGTCAAAGTACTTTTTTAGTATCCAATACTAAACAACACCTTGACCTGTATTGACAAAATAGTTTAACTTGGGTATGTATTACTGATCCTGTATTCACGAAACATCTCAACTTGTTTATGCATTCCAGGTCCTGTATTCACAAACCATCTCAATTTGTGTATGTACTCCAGGTCCTGTATTCACTAGTATTGTATTCAGAAAATATCTCATCTTGAGTATACAACAATGGTTCCGTATTCACAAAACATTTCAACTTTGACATGCATTTATTGCACCGTATTCAGAAAACTTGAGGATGAATTTCTTGTTCTGTATTCACAAACCATTTTTAATTGGATATGCATTTATTGCACCGTATTCAGAACATATCTCAACTTGAGTAATCACTTCCGGCACTGTATTTACAGAACATTTCAACCTGAGAATGAATTTCTTGCTCAACTTTAGCATATATTTCTTGCATTATATTCACAAAATATCTCAACGTAAGAATGCATTTCTAGCACTGTATCCATAAAACATTTCACATTGAACATGCATTACTTACATTGTATTAACAAAACATGACAATTTAGGTATGCATTTCTAGCAATGGATTAAAAAACATCCCAACCTGAGTATGCACCTATTGCACTGTATTCATAAAAATATTTCAATTTCAGTATTCATTTCTTGCATTGCAATCACAAAATATCTCAACATGAGTATGTATTTCCTCCACTATATTCACAAAGAATTTTATCTTGGTTATGCATTTCTTCCACTGTATTCACAAAACACTTCAACTTGATTATGCAATTCCTGCACTTAATTCAAAAAACATCTCACATTGAATATGTACCTCTGGCACTGAAGTAAATGAACATTTCGACTGAAGTATGCTCTCATGGCACTGTATTCACAAAACATTTTGGCGCTGTGAAATAACAGATGTGCATTGGAACAGTGAATGTGGCGCTCTTTAAATACATTAGTTTAGGCATTGGAATAGTGACTGGGGAGGGGCTGTGTTATAACATATGCTAAGGCATTGACAATTGTTAGGGCATTGATAACATAGGTAAGGACCTTCGAACAGTAACTGGGGCGCTCTGTAATTACAGAGGTTATGGCATTGTAACAGTTATTAAGGCGCTCTGTAATTACATAGGTTAGGGCAGTCGAACAGTGACTTGAATACAGAGTTTAGGACCTTAGAACAGTTACGTGGGCACTCTGTAATTACAGAGGCTATGGCGTTGGAACAGTTACTAAGGCGCTCTGTGATAACAGAGGTTAGGGTATTGGCACAGTGACTTGGTCGCTCTGTAAACACAGAATTTATGACCTTAGAACAAGTTACTGGGGCGCTCTGTGATTACAGATGTCATGGCATTGGAACTTTGACTGTGGCGCTCTGTAATAACATAGGATATGGACCTAAGAACAGTTACTGGGACGCTCTGTAGTCGCAGAGGTTATGGCATTTGAACAGTTACTGAGGCGCTCTGTGATTACAGAGGTTAGGGCATTGGAACAGTGACTTAGGTGCTCTGTAAATACAGAGTTAAGGACCTTAGAACAGTAACTGGGGCGCTCTGTGATTACAGATGTCAGGGCATTGGAACTTTGACTGTGGCGCTCTTAATTACAGAGTTTAGGACCTAAGAACAGTTACTTGGACGCTCTGTAATTGCAGAGCTTATTGCATTGGAGCAGATACTGGGGCGCTCTTTGATTACAGAGATCATGGCATTGGAACATTGACTGTGGCGCTCTGTAACAACAGAGTTTAGAGCACTGCCTGGGGCACTCTGTAAATACAGAGTTTAGGACCTTAGAACAGTTACTGGGGCTCTCTGTGATTACAGAGGTCAGGGCAATCGAACAGAGACTGGGATGCTCTGTGATTACAGAGGTTAGGGTCTTTGAACAGACATCGGTGCTCTTTGTTATTGCAGACGCAGGGCCCTTATAACAGTCACTGGGGCACTTTGTGATAACAAAGGCTTGGGCATTGGAACAGTTACTGGGGCGCTCTGTGTTTACATAGGTAAGGGCATTGGAACAGTTACTGGGGCTCTCTGTGTTTACAGAGCTTAGAGCATTGGAACAGTTACTGACGCGCTCTGTGACTATACAGGTTATAGATATTAAAACAGTTACTAGGGTGCTTCGTGATTACTGAGGTTAAAGCATTGGAACAGTTACTGGGGCGCTCTGTGACTATAGAGGTTATAGATATTAAAACTGTTACTAGGGCGCTTTGTGATTATAGAGTTTATAGATCTTAAAATGGTTACTAGGGCGCTTTGTGATTACTGAGGTTAAAGCATTGGAACAGTTACAGGGGCGCTCTTTGATTACATAGTTTAGGGTCTTTAAACAGTCACTGAAGTGTTCTGTGATTGCAAAGTTGATGGTCTTGGACCACAGTCACTGGGGAGCTCTGTGGTTACAGGGATTAAGACCTTGTGGAGTGACAGATAGATATGTTGTTACAAGGGTTCGCTACTTGAAACATTCTGTCGTGAATAAGCCATGTAACATGTCATTACTGGTGTAGTGGATATACCTTTTTATCGTTTCACGTGCGACAAACATTTTTTTTTAACTTTAAATGTGAAATATGTTTTATATATTGCGGACATTAAAATAATTAGGTTGCTCATATATAATAAATGTGTACGTCTTTTAAACGAACTGTATCCTTCTTCCTGTTGGATTTCGGAAGCTGATTTAATTGATCAGTTGTATAAAAATCACATTGATATATACATATTTCAAAATGTCTCTACAGAAACAATAAGTGGTTAAGTATAGTTTTTCATATATTAAAACACAGATGACATAGTTTGATAGAAGAATGTTAATATCGTTATATGAAAGTATATGTTGATCTTTTCAGGCGGCTGTGGAATTGGTTGTGATGTTGCCGAAGGTAATGTTTTGTTATGCTTTAACCCGTGTACCGAGATGGATGGATGGCTTTGACTAGTCAATCAGATCATCATTCCCGATGATTGTCCCAGTAAATGTTTATATATTCAGGGGGGGGGGGGGGGCAATCTGGTATTGGATATTAAACAGAACATATTCAGATATATATTAAAACAAGTACCATGTTAAAAAACTTAATGAACCAATTAAAAAAATTGTTTAAGCCATTCATGGTTTTAGTGAATGAATGAATGAATGAATGAATGAATGAATGAATGAATGAATGAATGAATATGAATGAATGAATGAATGAATGAATGAATGAATGAATGAATGAATGAATGAATGAATGAATGAATGAATGAATGAATGAATGAATGAATGAATGAATAATATTAATGAAAGTGAATGAATGGATGAATGTATAAATGAAAGTTTTTTATTTAAAAAAGGTAGTCCAATTAATTTGAAACTAATCTTCCTTGGTGTCCTCTATGAAATCCGCTTACTCAATCCAAAGTTAAATGTTAGAGGGAAGAATCCCTAAAATAAACTAACTAAAGCTCATCCTTCTTTGAACCAGTCTGTTTTACTGTATTTGTACTGCAAGTACACACACTCAATACAATGGTATTCAGAAGCTTGCACAAACAGTATATACTGCACGCATGCACACTCAATACAATGCTATATAGAAGCTTGTACAAACAGTATATACTGCAAGTACACACATTTCAATACAATAACGTACAAAAGCTTGCACAAATAGAATATACTGCACGTACACATATTTCAATATAATAATGTACAAAAGCTTGTACAAACAGAATAAACTGCACGTATTCACATTCCAACACAATAATTTACAAAAGCTTGCACAAATAGTATATATATAGACTACGCGAAGTTGTTTGTTTAGTTTGTACAGTAAACCAGAGTTATCCGTGCAGTTTTTAAAACACTGCCTCACATAAAGTCTTATGCACTGGATCGTAGAAAAATATGTACTGTTCACAAAACACAAGTCACCAAGCGAGGGAGTCCATGTGTTCAACAAATAAAATGGTGTAGTTTTATCTTATATCACTATGTTTATCGCAAATGTCGTGTGCAGGAAATCAACTGTGGGGTTTTGCGTCAAACTTATCGAGGTCAGCATAGCTGTTAACGATGGAGCGGGAATCATGGTTATCTTTTATAAAAATTGTGCCGTCATATGTCCAAACCTGAGAAATGCACCTGTCTTTCAGTAGTACCCGAGCTATGTAGAGTAATTGGTTTCGGCGGAACGTTAAATCCTCATTTACAAATACTCGCTTGAAACGATCTTTAAGTTTGAGGTTAGATCTGTTTTTCGAGCCCTGTAGTTGGTGAACTATATAACTGAAGCCCTTGGTCGGCCAGAAAAAGCAGAACCGACGCGATGGGAACGATCGATGTCTGGTGTCGTGATGTTTGAGTTGCTAGCTGCACTGATCTTCATAACGATCTGGACAGTGTTTTCTCCATCAGTCTCGGGGATACCAACGACTCGCAAGCAATTCCTTCTACTGTATTGTTCTGCTTCATCAGACGCTAACTCAAGTTTTTCAACTTTGTGTCGCAGACGCAGTTTTCTTTCTCAAGAAAGGTAATCTTCTTGTTGATTGAAAGCGTAACACCATCGACGACTGATTTAACTAGCAATTCTATATGATCCTTTAGAACATCTCGAAGATGATGTTGATGTTGGAGATTCGTGTAAAGTCACTATTAGCAAGGTGTAAATTTACATCATTGATACTGTATCAGAAATTTCTGAGATATCGGATTCACTGGCCTGTTTAGTTTTCTTTTCAGGACTGATGTCCATATCTGAAAAGGGTAACGATAGTTTCCTTTCGTTTGTTGAATATACATAAGATTTTAACGGAGTAGAATTCATCGTGGATAAGACAAAATGAATCGAACTATAGTCTGCTATATAAACCACTTCTATAATTATAACTGTGAAGTTGAGAAACACGTGCTACTGTGGGTTTTCAAGTCTGCCAACTATGGGTGTCGATGTATAAACTCTTTTTATTGTTCTATTGTACAATTTAAAGTCAGATATAACTCACATTTCTTATGATATATTTCAAAAATGCCATCACAATATTCCTCAGCATGTATTCAAAAACATCTAGAACAAATGTTTAGTTTATTAAACCCTATAACACACATAAAATATTTATTTTCTAAATACACAGCTGCTCCGAAAGAAAATGTGTCCTACGCCATTTTGACCACGTGACCATCATGAATGAATGTTGGTTATTTGAGGAATAAAAACAACACGAAGCGTGATATGACACTGCGTTGAGCATATTCAAATACATATACACTGTAGAATTGGCCAATGACACATAATGTCTGTTGAAAAGCACCACATCACATAAATATTCTGGTGAAACAGCTGTTTACTTCGCGTTACTGAAATTATTCGCTTGATCCTTGGTCCGAAGACGCACTGGTGGGTCAGTTTCCATTTTTTTTTGTTTTTGCAAATATTTTGCCATCTCGTGTCCAGAAAGCATTTATTTCATTGTTGGCATTGATGAACACTCTGTTGTGACTGTTTTTAAGTTTTTTCTCGACATAACACTAGTGAATTCACGCGGTATCCGGTGAATTTAATAATAGTCTGTTTCTTGGCTTTGTACAAGGGATGGCAGCGTTTAACATATTCGACGGAGATTGGATTACCTCCCTTCAGGATGGTTTTGTTGATATAATTAACAACATGAAATGTGATTTTGGCTTCAGCAGCCCCGGGACTGGGTGGCACCTCAAGGTTGTTGAATCTAATGAAGTTACGGCGCCCGTATTGTTGGAGAACATTCAATTCCAAGTTTAAATCTGTGTATTTACTACAAAGCAAAGATAACTGGACTTCAACTTCTGTAATAGCCTTGGACTTGTGTTTTATGATATAACTCTGATTTAATAATAGTTCTTCTTGTGATTGTATTGTTTAAAGCAGTTTCTAGTTTGTATCGAAGATTGATTGTACAACAGATTCATTGAAATAGGATTTTGCCGCGTCCATCGCCGATTTAATGGCTGGAAGTAGCATATTGGTCAGAGTTGGTCACACGTTTTGGATGACTGATTCGTCTTATCTTATTCAATATCACTTACTGATGAGGCTGAATAGTATTATGAACTGTCGTCAGCATATAAACGTGTTAAACTGAGTAAATTGTTAGCTATATCATTAACATAAATTAAGAATAATAAAGGTCCAAGAACGGATCCTTGAGGCACTCCTGTATTAAGATTTAAATTGGAATATGTACCCTGAAAAACTACCCGTTGGGATCGATTTGTTAAGTAATCAGAAACCCATTCTAAAAGTTGACCATTAATACGTTTTCCTGTAGTTTAAATAGTAAACCCTTATGCCAGACTCTGTCAAAAGCCTTCGATATGTCACAAAATATCATACATTAATACTGTTTGTTATCAAAGGTTTAAAAATGTGATGATATATGTCTATAAGTTGATAGGTAGTAGAGTGATTTGGCAAAAAGCCTGACTGGTATTTATAAACCAAATTATTATCAAGAAAAAAGTTATACATATTCTTTTAAACAAGCCTTTCAAAAAGTTTTCCAACACAACTAAGTAAAGACACAGGTCTGTTATTTGACACCAATGACTTGTCTCCCTTTTTAAAAATACGAGTTACATAAATTTTGCAATCTTCCACAAATCGGGATGTATACTTTCACTTAAAGAAAGGTTAAATAAAATTGAAAGTGGTTTTGATATAGCTTTCAACACAAATTTTAGCATTCTGCGACTGATTAAAATACTAATAAGTTCAGATATATCATCCTCAGTTATTATAAAATATGAAAGGGAATTATTAGTTTTGTATAAAAGATCAGGTAAAACAACACCAGTATCGTTCATAGTGGATATTGAAGCAAAATAAGCATTAAGGCAGTCAGCTTTATTCTGATTTGTTATATGTAAAGTATTATCATTACTAAAATCATATGAAGGAGGTATACTTGATGACGAATTATTTCTTTTGACAAAATAGCGAATAATTTTCCAAAAACTTCTTTTGTCATTTGTTTGTAAATCATTCAGTGTTCACTCTAAATTATTAAAGAAATGTTTTTTGGCATATTTTTTTATGGTTATAAACTTTATTTCGAGTATTTTTATATTTATTCCAGTCTTTAGATTTGCCCGATTTTGCTGCAATAGATTTAAATCTATCTCAAAGTTTCCTTAATATTGAATCAAACCATTGTTGATCATCTTGACGTACAGTTATTATTTTAGATGATATACATTCCTTTATAATTTTCATACAAGATTCTGTAAACAGTTAACATGCTGAATTTAAATTACAGTTTGACAGACACTGCCAATCAAAATTTTCTATTTAATTTTTTAACAACTCAAAGTTAGTTTTATCATATTGCCATACTGATCTTTCATAAGTATGATCAGTACTATATAAAAAAGGTAAAATAATGAAAACAGCTTTATGATCACTAATATCAGGAGGTACACGGATAGTACCTGCATTGAGATAAGATAAATCGTGAAGGATGATAACTGGATCAAGTATAGCATTATTTCTCGTTTGTTCAGTAATAAAGTTCATTAATGAGTTTTGGTTAAGAGCATTCTTTAAATTATGAAAGTTATTGTTAAGTAAATCTTCATTAAGATCTCCAAGTAAAATCAAATTCTCGGAAATTTCATAAGCTGTTTCGATATTATTATTAAGGTTGTTAAAGAAGTCTGCATCAGCTATTTTAGGGCTATAAAATACGCCTAATAGAAAAATTTCTCGTCCCGATTTAACCTTAACCCAGATAGATTCATTACAAAACGTTTCCAGATTTGGAACTCTTGAATGAATTATATTCTTTGCTAAATATATTAAAATACCCCCACCATGATTTGTTCTATCTATGCGGTAAGGTTCATCAAATTTATCACTAAGTTTCAATAAATCATAAGAGACGTGTGTATTTAAGTGCGTTTCAGTAAATGATACAATATCAAAATATAAAAGAGTGGCAAATACATAATCAATCTTATACTTCTAGTGATGCAATGAAAAAAGGACAAACTATGAGATTCATTGCCAGGACCCAGGTTTGTTTCAAAATCCCAAACTTCTAATAAAATCAGAAGTAAAATAAACATAAATTCTATATTTTGAACAAATTCTCGTTGTATTAAATGTAGATTATGTTGGGATTTGTTACAGAGTTGCCCCAGAATCATTAATAAATAGAACATTTATATGGATGCCTTCATGTGAACTTTCCCGCTTGCTACCACTGTAATGCCACCATGAAATAGACCAATAGTAGCCCTCCATGTACTTATATAATCTATTTGAGAGTAACAACAACAACAAAAATAAAATACTTAAGGCTACCATTGATTCTACGCACCAAGTCGACACATAGAAAAAAGTATATGAGCAAATAAATAGCACAAGTATATAAAATATGAGAATAGTAGTATCATATATGAGTCGGAGCAATTTCCGTTTTCGAATGAAGCGAATATTACGTGAGCGTTATCATCAATATAAACTGAAATATATTAAACAAGGAATTTATAGTGAATATTCACCACAGAAAAGTTAGCTTATATATACACACACAAATACTCACGTACACTCACGCACTATCACACATACGGACTCATATATACATACACGCAAACACCACATGCGTCCTTGTATAAACAAATTTACAGTAAGACAAACATAAAGACAAGAATACATAAGCAAATATTCGCGCGCGCACGCACATGCAGGCACGCACGCCTACGCATACACTCGTACACATGCATACACATATCCCGTCTTTGGATGTACACACTCGCGCGTGTAGGCATTCATGCACAATGGTAAAACACATACACAGACGCACCTTTACATATACTGTTGTATATATAAGGTAACTAAACTTTTAAAAAGTGTTGCAATGTTGCTGATATTTATGTAATTATCCAATATCTGTTTAATAAAATGTTTCATATGAATCTATTTTATAGAAAAAAATAATGTTTATTATAACTTTGGCCGTCACAAATTCGTAATAAAGTACCTGGGCCCGGGTTCACTTAACATCTCAATTCGAGACATTCCCCAACTAAAAATATAAATATATATATATAATAATAATGATTTCTCTAAATTATTACTCAATCTCATTAATAAGTAACAAACAGAACAGAAGTCTCGGCAATTTAACTCTTTGGTAAAGGATACATGTAAACTTATCAATGTATATTAAGTTTTAGCATTACAAACGTTTATGTTATTCAAAATCTCAAGTTGAGATGTCTGGCGTAAACTGGGTTCTGACAATTACCTATTTTCCATTATGTGATAATGGCAATACCTGTAACACGTCATTTTATAAGTTAAAACACAATAGAGCGGTCAGATACATTGACTGTATGACACTCTTACATTGGTTCATTGTTCACTGTTCAAGTAGTATAATACAGTGTATTTTATGCACTCTGTAGCAAATTAATGTAATTAGAAATCAACACACAGACAATATTATAAAAAATTAATACTACATATACTATATCTAGGAAAGTAACTGCCCTTGAAAATGGCACATCTTATATCTCACCTACTGCAGTTGCATATAGTAACTTAGAGAACAATAAAAAAAGAAGCAAACAATAATAAAGTCATTAAGTAACGTCAATAAATTTATGTTCTCGCACAATTCGATTGATTTTGTTAAATGTTGTGTGCACAGTGGCGTACTCTGTATATTATGGTTCAACAATGAGACACGAAGAAAGCATATATGTGACTATTAAACAGACGGAAGAAGTAACGGTATATATAATGACTGGTATGCAATGTAGTTATGTCAAAAAAGTACACTCATCGCAGAAGTTACCGTTGCACAGAAACTAACAGATGTTTATGGCTATCAATACCTATGTATACTTGTCAAGGTCAGAAAGTCTGGTAACTACGGCTTTGATATCCCTCTTGTTTTAAATGTATATTCTACTGTCGTAGGTCCAACATTTGTTTATACGCTTGTCCTTGTATAATTGCCTAGCCATTCTAAATATGTTGCTGCGCACAGACGTCAGATCTTCATTGGCGTATACGTGTGCGTACTTCTTGTTGCCTTTTAGTGCAGCTCTGCATTGATAAAAATTATCTCTTGCGCGGTAGGTGGCAAATTTCACAATTATGGCTTAGGGGGATTTCCATGCCGAAGGTTGACATCTTTTGTGGTACCGATCGATATCGGCGTTGCATATATCAGCTTTTATTTCGGAAACGATATCCATGATGACATCATTAGTTTGCTCTTTGTCGTTGCCCTTGATTCCAACTATACGGAGGCAATTTCGTCTACTATATTGTTCTGCAGTGTCACTTGCAAGTTTTACATTTTGAACCCTGTCTGATAGAACGTTAACTTGCTTCAGTAGGTCATCTTTGTCCTGCTCAAGGGATTCAATCTTACGCTGCAGAGAAGTTGTAACTTCCGTGACGATGGATTTCACAAATGGTTCAACGTGAGATAGTATCATGTCTTTTATCAGTATTGAAATCCTCTTGAAGTCTGATTCGGCTTAATGCACGGGTGCAGAATCAGCAATGTCCGAGTTGGATGCTTATTCTTCTTTTCTGGGTTAATCTGAGATTCGTTCAGCGAAGAAGATAACAATTCACGTTTTTTTTATTTCTCATCTCACTTCACAGGAGTTGAAGAGACGAGTTTCTCTGCATATGGCATTGCGGTACTTTTGCCGGGCAGTATACTTATTAAATTTTCGCGCGTGACCCGTTTTCCGATAAGTCGGAATAGCCGCTGGGGTCAAAATGAAGTCAAAATGGAGGTACAGTACTATATCAACAAAGCAATTCAAAAGTTTACTTCGAGTTACTCACGTTTAAAACTTCCAAACACTAAAATTCCAACGTTATTATAAAACACATATGTTCCCATTTATTGTTCCAGCTTGATATTGCCGTACAACTTCAATTATATCACTTTCCGATGCAAATTTTACACTTTAAAGCTCCGAGAAGGAAAAACACTACATCGCCATTTTGATCACGTGTTCTCATCCCACTTATTGTATTAAGCTAGTATCATATTTGATAATTCATGGTATTATGCTTCTTTTTCTCTACAATTTCATATTCAATATTGTATTGTGGTAGCATTTCTAAGTTTCTCATTTAATATACATGGTATGATGCTATTTTTTCCCTACAGTTTTATTTCGAATATAGCAATATATTGGTTCCCTTTAGTTACATATTGTATTGTGCTAGTATTTCTTCAGTTGCATAGTTAATTCTAAGGTTTCACATTGAATATTGCATTGTGTTAGTTTTTCTTCATTTCATATTGAATAGTGTATTGTGCTAGTTTTTCTACAGTTTCATATTGAATATTGTATTATGTTAGTTTTTCTATAGTTTCATATTGAATATTGCATTGTACTGGTTTTTCTAGTTACATACTGAATAATTGTATTGTGCCGGGTTTTTCTTTCTTTTTCATTTTTATATTGAATATTGCATTGTGCTAGTTTTTCTACAGTTTCATATTGAATATTGAATTATGCTGTTGTTGTTTTTCGAAAATTCAGTTCCACATTGAAAATTGAATTATGCTAGTTTTTCTACATTTTCATATTGAATATTGAATTATGCTAGTTTTTCTTCAGTTTCATATTGAATACTTTATTATTCTAGTTTTTCTAAAAAATCATATTGTGCTAGTTTTTTCTACAGTTTCACATTGAATATAGTATTGTGCTACATCTTGCTTTTCCAACCATTTTTTTATTGATATTTACTGTATAAGTCTTGATTTTTTTTAAAAAATCATAACTGGTGTTATACATTAAGAAAGATGTATTGTCCATATGTATCCAACTTTTTGAAATGATTTTTGTAATTCATTCACTCCTATATCTTCTCATACAATGAATGAAGAAGTGAGATTTTCTTTATTCTTTTTTTTTTCTTCTCGCAAGCTTTTTATTTCCCCCTTTTCTAGTCACTTACTTCACTGACTCTACTGTATTTATCGGGTCTTTTCGATGCAGATCACTCTTTATCTTGTATGCGTTTGATGGTGAAGATAGGTATATTTTGCATTATGCAGGCTAAACCCAAAGGCCTTACATGTTTTACTTATTTTGAATTTTACACATGGCTTAAACTGCTATTTTATTTATCAGGTGATATTGAGAAAAATCCTGGTCCCTTTAATATATCTGATCTCACTAAACAGTCCAACATTTCCCTTGTCCATTACAACGAACAGACCTTTTAACAGAAAAAAGACATACTCTATGCTGATCTAAAACACTTTACAGAAACGTTGCTAGTCCAACTACTGATACAAATGACATTATCTACGACAACTACCATATACCGTTTCGTAATGACAGACGTTTTGACGCTCTTGGGGGGATTCTTGTATATAAGTAACAGACAACATGCGATAAAAAGATATGATCTAGAGATGCCTGGTATTGAATGCCTTTGGTTAGAAATTCGCCTAAGAAATACAATCATTTTGTTTGATACATTTTATAGACCACCGAACTCGTCTGCCGCTATTCTTTCATCTATAGACGATTCTATTGGTCTTGCATACGACACTAACATATCGGACATAATAATAACAGGTGACTTCAATTTCAATACACTCAACCAACAGTCAAACAGTAAAATAATAAACATATCACAATAGTATAACTTAACTCAAATGGTTACAGAACCCACTAATTTTACCGAAAATTCATCTTCACTTATTGATTTATTCCTTGTATCAAATCCGACCTGTGTTATTCACTACGGTGTAGGTGAACATTTTTTAGACCAGAATGTACGTTATCATAGTCAAATATTTTGTATTCTAAAGTATACTAAATCAAATACCTATTGCTTTAAGCGTAAAATATGGAAATATAAGGAAGGAAATTACCCTCTTTTAAAACAAAATGCATCACTTTATTATTGGAACTCCATCTTTGATAGTGATATTGATATTTATGCCCTAAACATGTCTAATGCCATAAAATCATTAGCTGAAGAAACGATACCGTCAAAAATTGTAAATATTAGACCGTCTGACCCTCAATGGCTTCATAATGAAATAAGAAAGAAAATGCGACTGAGAAAACTAAAACTAATTTATGACAAAGCAAAAAAGACAAACATAGAAAATAATTGGCTAATTTACAGAAAAATACGCAACGAAGTCACATTATTAGTACCAAATAGTAAAAACGAATATTTTAACAAACTTGCACACAAACTCAAAACTCAAAATATCTCAAGCTCGCACTGATGGAAAACACTAAAAACTTTATCAAACCAAAAAACAATCAAATTCAATCCCAACATTAAAAAGAAACGACATATTATACACTGACGACTACGAAAAGGCTAACATTTTAAACGATTTCTTCACATCCCAAACTTTTCTTAACGATGAACAAAAAGCCTTACCTGATATTCCTATTTGTCAAACAAGACCTCAATTAAATACTATTACAATTACACCATTAGAGGTTAAATCTATTCTTCAAACGCTAAAACTGGGAAAGGCATCTGGCCCAGACTCTATAAATAATTATATACGCAAAGAGCTTTCACGTGAAGTATCTGTTCCACTTTGTAATCTTTTCAACAGATCCATTCAAATATGTACTGTTCCAAAATTATGGAAAACTGCAAATGTTAGTGCAACTTTTAAAAAAAAAAGACCCTTCCGATGTATCAAATTATCGCCCTATTTCTCTTCTTTGATGCATTGAAAAGGTTATGGAAAAAAATATTCATAAACATATATTTAACTTTTTCACTAGATATAACATTATAACAGCATTTCAATCTGGCTTTGTCCCTCACGATTTTACTGTTAACCAGTTAGTTGATATATACAATACCTTTTGTAAGGCCCTGGGTGATGGTAAGGCCTTCCCTTAATATATTCATATCAAATATAAACGCTAATAAACAAAAGGTTCCAAATCACTATTATACAGGAAACCGAACTGCCCAAATATATCATACACGACTTCGTACACATTGCAGTAACTTGAATCAACATTTGTTAAATAAAAACATAGTCGAAGTCCAAATTGCTTTTGTGGTGAAATTGCGGACACATATCATTATTTATTCAGGTGCAGACTATTTCACCAATATAGACAAAGAATGATGACTGAAATAAAATTAGCTTATCCACATGATCCTTCCTTGAATGATCTTCTGTATGGTAATGAAAATCTTACACTAACTGACAACAACTCGATTTTCATGAACGTTCAAAGTTATAATATTATAAAGACCAAACGTTTTGAGTATCGCACACAGTTAAATAGATAATGACTTGTCATGTTTTTTACTTACTTAATTATAACAACACGCCTCTATTTGATATTGGATAGTAAAAAACAATGGTTAATGAATGGATTTGATTGATAAACATAAATTTGCAAATTATCTATCCCCTGTATCGGAATGAACCGATAAAGAAACTAAAATCAGTGGAGTCTCTTTCTTTCCTTCTCTTCAACCAATACTCTTCTTTTTTTTTTTAAATACTCTGAATAAACCATTATTTCTTTAATCAATTTTTGCACATTTGGCCAAATTGAAATTATTTCAGAACAATATGATAAAGTCTATAAGAAATGAAAAATAACTGTTATGGAAGCAGCTTTACACAAGCTTCTAAAGCTTTTTTCCTGTATCTTTTCCAGATAATTCGTTAAACATATGATTTTATTGTTAAATGTATGCTAAATATAATTATGTTCTTATGTAAATAAAATATTTTTAAACTATTTAAAGTGCATTAAGAACTACATGAAATGTTTTCCTTAGTGTGTCTCTATTTCAAAACAATCATGTACGCATTAATGAAGAGCAAAGTTATTGAATTTAAGGTGAGCTATTTTAAATCTTGATTGATAGCGATTGTTTTCGTCAAATACAATAGACTTCACATTTGATAAGAAATTCATGAAACGTATAATAATGAAAACTAGCAAATCTGTTTAACTGCTTGATACGCTTGTTTTACGGCTTTGACTTGATATATTTATTGTTGCATTTCTCCTCAAGGTAAACATATTAAGCCAGGTAGTAAATGTTTAAAATTGATATTGCCTGCTATTCGACGGAAAATTAAATAAGGGCGAAGCATAATGTTCGACCATTTACATCATAATGCTACAAATTACAATGTCGAGATATCTAAATTGTAATTTGCTATCTAAAATGGCCGCCGCACATGCGCAACTGTGTTACCATCAGAAGTCATCAAAGATAGCCACCTTCAGACACGCGTTCAAACTGGCCACCTCGCATACCAACACACATGCAATATGTCGCCACGCATGCGCATATAATAGAAACATGATGGCCGCCGCGCATGTGGAGTAAGTGACGTTAAAGAGACGCATGTACTACTCCTTAACTTAAATCTTTTACATTTTCTCTTAATAATATATATAATTATACATACAAATATGTTGATACATTTCAGGTATCAGCATATATAACATAATATGAAACGGGTCAAAGAAATGTTATGAGGTTGGCGCTTGCGCAAAATCAATACAATACATATTGTATACAGAAAAACCTATGCAAGCGCTCACCTCTATTAAGAAGCCACTTGTCTTTAGCAGCCACGTTTAATTTTGCTATTTCCCTTTTCTATGCTTTCAGAACGAATTCACCTGTATTAAGCAACAATCTGTCTTAAAAGGCCACTTTCGCTCCTTCCCTTGACTGGCTGCTTAAGACAGGTTTGACTGTAGTTAGTTTTAAATGAGTAAGTTATGATGACATGATTTAGCATAAAACTCCATATCAATGTTATTTATAATTGATTTTCTTATTACAAAATGTTCGAAATATAATGTACTTGTTTATGTTAATGAGTTCTGTTTTGATATTTGACTGAAGAAATGGTATAAAATACATATTCGGATTTCTAGTATAATATAAGATATGTATATATATCAAACATTTTACTATGTATGTACTTTGAATATTTAAATCCGTTCAAATGTTAAGGTAAGTTGACCAAAATGTTAATTGAGGAACTGTGATAGGAAATAAATAATATCTTTATCTTAAGAGCGTAACTTAATACTAACTTCCAATCACCTTGTATACGTGTCACACATTACAGATAATTCAATTCATACATTTCAGATGCACATGACGATACCGCACATCTACACGCTTGGATACACATACATACACACTCACCTTATCGTATAAAGACATACAGATACATATCCAAATGTATGTAAATTTCAATATAATGGAGGGAAAAGCACAACATCAATAAGCAAAACATATCTATCGTACACTTTTAAACATTATTTTCCCTAAAACTTGGGACAATTAGATACTTTTTAATTGATATATGTAAGCCAATTGCGTATTTTAATCAGGATCATGGGTGCATTACAGTTTTTTTCTGATTATTCGAACTTCTTAACATAATTATTAGGCATAATATATACTAGGGGCACTTTAAGACTATTTTATATGTGATGCTACAAAAGATCCGTGCTCCTTTACCATAGTAGTTCAAAACATGACCATATTTGTCTCCTTCTTACTATCTGAATTGCAGTTGAATTAACTTTTATATATATTTGAAACATTTCAAAACGTAATGCCGGGCCCAATTAGCTGAGTCGGTTGCGCGTCTGACTATCAATCAAAGAGTCGTGAGTTCGAATCCCTGCCCGGCAACAGTCTCCGTGATGATTGATATACGACATTGTGTCTCATTATCATTCGTCTCTTACCACTGATTCAAGTGGGAAAGTTATCAGTTACTTGCGGAGTTGGGGTGTGCTCGAGAACTGGTTAATCCCAGGAAACAGTAGTTAGGAAAACTGATCGTCTGTTAGCCCTCGATGGCATAAAAATGACGCTAAATATTCAATCAATCATTCTAAACGTAACTGTTCCCAACCAAGTTATATTTGTCCACAACAATGCATTTTTACATTTGTACATCTAGAAACACACATATGTTGACATTGATACGCTATATGTACACTCAGGAGATATGAAAACCCAACACAGAAAGAGATATGAAAACGTAACACTGGATTTAGAGGAGACATACCTGGATATGAAAAAAGGTGACACCAGTGCAGGAGGTAGATACTCATTCAGTAACATCTCAAATAAACAACCAATAACACCAACACACAACAATTACTGTAGAATATGGATATACACACTTTTGCTAAATATGTTTAGTGTCCATAACTCTTCATGTGTTGCGTATTTACATTTCTTTAGTGTATCTGTAGCATATATTTCTATCAAGTACACAAATACATGTCTCACTGACCAAATGACATCCAGGAATCTTGTTTATGCAATAAATTCATAAAGTATGTTTCTGATACAAGTACGGTTTACTTAAACGATCTTCGTTCCTATAAACAGGATACGCTGTTTTATCTGATCACATATCAAATCAACCACAGAAGTTAACTTCATAAATAATCATAATATGTGCATAGCCTTGATATTCAGATCATAAATTAACATTAAAACAGGTAAACACATATATACTGACTGCTAGCTAAATACGCAATAGTGTAATGAACAATTTATGGTTGACGAAGAGACAACAATATGACTGTGTAAAACTATACACTTTTCAGTTAACTATGTTGTGATGTGTGATATTTAAGATAAATGTTAAGGAGGAGGAAATTGGAAGCGTGGTGGATATCTTATAGAAAGAAAACAAGTATGAAACCTTGGAGTATTAGGGAGAGAAAAAATAAAGTACCTTTACGTGTGATTGTTTACCTGTTGGTATTTACAATATGTGCTACCGGGTTATCTACTTTTGGTAAGTAAATATAGTATTTCTATTATTTCAATGATTACTCTGTAGAATAGCTCTCCCGATTAGTTCGTTTAACAGCAGCACATTGGAGCACGTTGAATGGTCAGTTGCTTCAGGGAATGTTTAAATGACGTCATAGTTAAGTAAGCTTTCACGTGCTATGAATTGTAGGACAAGCATGGCATTTCTTGTTTTGATTTTTTTATCAGGAATTAATAGACTTGATTCGGGAGATAGCAGGTTCTATATACAGACTAATGCGGAGATGGATAATGAATTATTACAATAAACAATAATTGTAATGTGTATGCGTGTTCGTAATCTTTATGCCTCACACGCCAATTAATTTTGTACTGTTCTACATGAATATAGACATGCTCTTCTGGGACACTGACCACATTGCAAATGATTCTAAAAGCGTCTTGTTTCCATATGTTAGTCCAAATATGCAGGGGGGGGAAACGAGGTTGACCAAATTACTTTTTCACATTTTCGATGGTTTGATGACACCCCTTCATTTTGACAATTCTGCCAATTTGTTGCAGTGTATCACTACGCATCTTTAAACAGTTATATCTTCATCCAACACTACCCAATAATTTCATCCAACTTTGGCAGAACTCATAAAAATGTTCCAATGTTCTCATATATACAAAGAAATATGACCATTTTAAGCATTTTCAACAAAATTAATGCCCAACCGATTTACATAGCTATAATCAAATCTCAATAATCTTACTACAGTAATAAAGGGGAGGTAATTGTTAAGGAAGAACTTTAGAAAAGCTAGAAGTGGAATGATATTAGTTATGCCTGTGTCCTCTGTGGACGAGTGGTCTAAGGCGCTGTCTCAAGATCACTTACCTCTCACCGTTAAGGTCGTAAGTTCGTCTCCCGCTCGTTCCTAAAACTTTATGTGAGACCGTTTGCCAGTTACTTACCGAAGGACGGCGGTTCTGCTATGATTCATTCTGAAGTCGTCCTTCACCAATAAAACTGGATATGCCATATATAACTTGAAATGTGTTGAAAATGGCGTTAAACCCCGTTAAAAAAAAAGAGTGTGCCTACGAACACAATGTAGTTGCTACATCGATGCCATGCTGAATCCCATCCGTATTAACCTAATGATGCGCATTACATGCAAACGTATAGATCAAGTTAAACAAATAAACAGTAATAATAATCGTTCACGCAACAACAGTGTTTAAAATTAAATGTGTACCTGTTACATTAAGTACGCTAGGTATCTAAAATAGATCTGTTCACCTTGTTGATCATACCATAGCTATAAATCACTTTGTGGTTATATTGACATAGCACTGTTGTTGACATCTCGACATTGAAGAGTTTTTTTGTTTTTCAAAATTGTATCCTGTCATGTCTAGACAAAATGCGCTTAACGATAAATCGTTTCCTTATGCAAAACAACACATGCGTTACGTGTAAGGTCGAATTCAAGATTTGATTTAATCACAAACAATTTTAAACTAAAATTGTTATTTTTTTTAAATTTTGTGATTATGTTATGCACGCTAGCGTGCGTGGATAAGTGCGTACTTAGGTGCGTATGGTTATGCATGCCCAAATCCATGTATTTGTTCCTTTCTTTGTCTATAAGCCTGATCTATATATGTTATTTTGATTTCAGTTTTAATGTTCACATACGAAAATGAGATTTGTCCTGATACTGCCTCATTGGACAGACCGAACATTACTAACGAAGCTGTCGTTCAAAACTATCCTGTCGGAGACTCTGCCAATTATCTTCGCCGTCTTGGATTGGTCGGAGAGAGCACGCCGATCAATGAGGGCAGTACGGCCCCCGTGATAGTTTTAGCTACTTCATCCAATCATTTTTCGGAATGTAACGCCCTCATTGATCAATTGGTTAATGATGTGACGCCAAAGTTTAAGATTGTCTTATATGATATTGGCCTATCAAACAAGGAACATATGTACGTAAGTTACATACTTTCATTAAAGGATTGAATGCACACTTTTGAGATTGGTGTTAAAAAAGCTAGGTTAGTTTAATGTCTATGAAACTCGTATGTCTTTCATACCCGATTAACCCTCGAATTTGTGCATTTGATACTTATATTTACATAATTGCTATAGCTTGTTTTGATGAAATATATTATTATTTCATTATTTTAATTTTAAGAACTGTATTATTCACATCTTACCGTGATATTAGAATAGCTCCCTCCATGTGTAACTTTATTTCAATTCAGAACACCTCGGATACTGCTTATGTTGTCTGGTACCCTGAATCGGCATATTGGGCAAGGTGTTCCGAATTTTTTAAAATTTATTTAGACCAGCTGCAGTAAGAAAGGTTTTATAAAACTACACAAGTCATACTATGTCGACAATACTGTTTATCCATTGAAATGGATGTAGACTGTAGAACGAACCCAGCTCTCCCGATTGGGTCCGTTAAAAAGCAATATTGGGGACGTCACAAATGAACACGTTGATTGGTCAGTGCTTCAACTGAAAGTTGAATGACGTCACAGTTTAGTTCGCGTTCAATTACTTTGAGTTGTGGGATAAGCAAAGAATTCCCTGCTTTTTCATTTGGGCTTAATATACCTGATTCGGGACATATCAGGTTCTGGGACATATTAAAGTTAATTCATTGTATGGTATCTTATAATTCTTCTATGGTTGGTTCTTATTAAACAAATATAAAAGTAGATAAGAAACATGCGATTTTTTATTCTTGCGTTTCTTTATGTATCCATTATATTTGGATTCTCAATTGTATTATGGTGTAAATAACTGTCGTTTTAAATTAACAGATAAAGAAAAAGGGTGATTGCGAAGTTCGATACTTCCCATTTAACGAGTTCCCCGCGTTTGTGGAAGATGACCTAGAAACATTCGCTTGGAAACCACTACTGATTCAGGTAAAATAAATTATGTATAGATTCATTTCTAGGATTGTAATGTTAATGAAAAATATATCTATACTATGTAAAAATGGTACTTTGTACAAATATATTGAATATATACGTATTTCACGCCGTAAGGGTCTTACAAATATTGTCATATACTAGTACATTGAAAATCGTCGTTCGTTGTATTGCTCGTAACAAAGCTCTAGACTCAAATACAAAATGACGTCATTAAGTAAACTTCAGACGTTGATGTCATCCGATGACTGACCATAGTCAATTCATTCATAATGTTATTTATGCGATTCTAAAATCATTTTATCTCGTTTCTATAGAGATGACCTAAAAAATACCTCATTTTTTCTGACATACAGGATAAAACTCACATTCGTTTGTTGCTTACATTATATCAAACACGTTTGTTTAATCTATTTTTGCCATCTTGTTTAATAAATTCAATAATAAATGAGTATACAATCTAAATGTAACACTCTGTCCAATCAATTTTAGATAATGCTGAAGGAATTCGGCTTTGTGATCTGGATTGATTCAGGCATATACATCCCCGACAAATCTCTACAAACTGCTGTTGAAGTAGCTGAACAGGAGGGAATAGCTATAAGTTATAGAAATATAGAAGCTGCAGGGGCTGACTATGAACTGGCTTACGCAACAGATAAAAGAACCTTTGCACACCTTGGAGAATCCCCGTGTGCTTTTAGAAACACTTTCCAGTTCCAAGCATCGTTCATTGCTGTTAAAAGGACGAGTCACGTGCTACAAAATATTATGCGGCCGTGGGTTTCTTGCGCTCTGACGAAATCGTGCCAGGTGTTAGATAGAACTTCGTCGACATGTAGTTATTCAAAAACATATGGTTCTTGTCATAAATTTGACCAGTCGGTACTTAGCATCATTCTTAACAGATTGTATCATGATTCATTGTACAAAATAAACCTCAGTCCGCGTATGAAATTACTGAAATGCTATTATCGAGAAAGGGTCATGATAATGGGCGACGCCAGTATCATTTTCACAAGCGACCCTAGCGGTAATGACTGTCCACCTACGAAATGGATAAAACTTTATTAAAGCGGTACGCCACTAGTTTTATAAAACGTGTTAATTTATTTTAGACAGTAAAATTTGAATTTCATTTTATACGTCTACAGTTATAAATATTGCTGAGATGCATGAACATGGATAAAACAAAACATGGATGTTACAAAATTGCATACATTTTGCTTAAAGCTTATAACTTCTAGTGTTAAATAGGTAAGAGAGTGTTTGTTCATGTTTTGTATCATGAAGTGGTATGTTGTTTCGACATTATGTAAATAGCATAACTGGTGATTTTCTTTTGTTCGGAAACTGGTTTGTTTGTTACCTGAGACTTAAATGATTTATATTTGGATATATTCTGGAAACTCTGAAGCCTATCATATTGACTTCATCTCGCCAAGTTGGAACAATGTACGATCAATCTCGAGAACGTATGTGAAAATGATGTTACAAATGTGAAAACTATTACCATAATAATTATTGTAACATTTTTGTAACAAAAGTGATCTGCATGCTAAAGACAAATATTGGGGTATCACAGTCATGTTTGCTTGTTAAACTCAAAATTGTTTTTAAAACTCACTCGATCACTTTTGCCCAATATAGAAACACTATTTATTTTTAAATAAAATATAACAATCGTATATGTTTATTAGTGATAGAGGCCACTGTCTACAACACGTTTCAATTTTAATACAAGACCAAGGTTCACAGACACCATAAGATGCCCTGGAAGTTCGATAAAATTAAACCCTAATATTTATGCAACTATTTCAATTATTTTAACTATTCTTTATTCCGTTAAAAAATATAAACTTTGTTTCTCAATTTACACTTTTCGATTAATACGATATCATCAAAATTAAAAGCTTAAAAGGTATTTTTACTATATTTCAAACCATTTTAGGTATATGTACCATGTTTTTAACAGGGGGGGGGGGGGGGAGGGGAGGGCACTCTTGTCACAAGGTAATATTTACATATAATACTCAGAGTGTACCACACTATGCCCAGAATAGATATTTGTTTGTGGCAAGAATGCCTTCATCATAAAAATACAGTTTTAATGCCAAAAATAGAACAAACAATGGTTAAAATTAAACATGTTCCTTAATTTTCCCCTTTTTGGAGTCATTCTATGAATAGAAAAACATATATACTTTTAAACATATTCAACAAAGTATTGGAGAACCAACTTAAGTCAAACTTGAAGTAATATATAACTTATCACGCCGCTGAAAGGGAATAAACCATTTCATTTCATCCCGCTATCTTATGATCGGATTGCATCTCAGACTTACGGTAGTTGCATGTATAAATTGGATTCCTTCCTAAGAATGGTAAGAAAGCAGCATTGCCTAAAGATCGATTGATGAATTTTGTTTTCATAAAGTGAATGGTGCTGAATGTTTCAATTCATTTTATACCATGGCTGCTTTGAAACTTGTTAACAAACTATCCAAATCCTTTCACTAGTTTGGTAAGAAATTTTGTTACAGGTTTTAATTCATCCAAATCCTTTTACCAAATACACATTCGTTTTCACTTGTTTCAGAAAAATCAAGATTTAAATATTTAAATAAGTTAAGTGCTAAAATGGCCACTGGTTTAGACGGCATATATTCCAGGTTGATTTTTGACAGCGCATCAATCATTGCGTATCCAGTATCCCGTGTAATTAACTTATCTTTCTGATAACTTAGTTGTTCCACTTTTCAAGAAAGATTACAAAGATGAGGTTGACAATTATCTCCCTGTATCCATATTAAGCATTATATCTAAAATATTTGAGAAAGTTTTCTATGATCAGGTAAAGGATTATCTTAATAACTGAAATTATTATAGTACTTTAAGTCTGGTTTTAGGCGTGTCTTATTCATATCTGTCAGACTTTATATTAAACCCATTTGTACCACCGATAGATAAGACACCGGGATATGCCTTCTGTTGAAGAGTTATGTAAAATAAACTTCAGAATATCCTGTGGGGTCATATTACACCCAACACAAAAGTATATCACACTCAAGTTTCCACTCTAGGCGTGACGTCGCCCTTTCTGTTCACTTTTTCAAATTCTCACTTGTTATTTCAAAAGTTCGCAGACTATTAAAATGTCTGTCGATAACGTCGACTCTTAAAGGATGTTCGCACATGATCTTAAATTCGATCTGCTGTTTTTTTACTACGTTTGACATCATATCAAGGAAGCTGTCTACTTTCCAATGCAATGTGTTTTATTAATGACTTTTAATTTCAAAGCCCACCAACCACATTTCTAAACTTGCGTTACTATGGTGACTTTTGCATGAACCTAATGCTGATAGAAAGTTGACTTGATGTTTTATGACAATAGAGGATGTGTCGATCTAGCCATTGATACCACTGGTTTGCATTAAAATGATACGAAAATGACAGGGTTGTCCTATTACTTTTAGGAAATACCTCGTACAGTCAAAATCATCAGTGAGATACTATCATAGATGGGTACCAATTAGATCAAAGATTATCTTGTGAAAATATGTCTCTTTCAATTCTTAAAATAGCAAACTCGGGATCAATTTTTTTGTATAGAAAACACAATATACAAAATGCTATTAGTTATGGCCCTTATTCAATGTCATTCCAACTACCTTTGCTCATTCTGGTTCTCTGTGTTGTTCAATCACATAGAATAATGTGGTCAAATTTGTTCTAAACATGGAGCCGAGGTCACGTAGTAGCCTTGAATAGTGTATACCCCTGATATTGTTAACAGTGAACAAAAGCGTTCAACAAAACATTTTATGTCATGTTTGTTTTTAATTTCAAATGGTATTGTCACTGATTACATATGTGAGGATTTTATATATACTGTATCTGTACCTACTCATTAAACTAGATTTTGTGACAAAGGTACTTATGTATTTACAGGGGTCAAAGGTTTTGGAATGTATATGCTGGAACAAGTTACCTCCGCACAATTATTAAACTGGGGTATTTCCAGGATGCTATCCAAATCCACTTGCTTAGTATTTGATATTTGTATATTGTATTTATTTTTTTCAAATTTCAAATCAGATTTTCATGTGGCCTCATTATCGGTATGATATTTATGTTTCTTTTGATCTCTTATATGAAATCCTTATATTTTGTTACGATAGTTTTGATATATAATCTTCATTGTGCCTCTCCATGGCAGACCATCAGTTACAAGGACCACAATTGAAACAAGCGATTATGCGATTTTCTTTTTGTGTGAACATTAGTACTGATATGCATGGTATGATGTCATGCCCATGAATGTATATTTCATTTTCAAGTTTGCAACATGTATCTTATTTATGTATGTGCATGTGTGATACCGAAATAAAAGTATCTATCTATCGAATATCTTAGTTGCTTTAGGTATGGTTTAAGTTTGATTTAGGTTGTTAGTTGGAAATTTGCCATTGGTATGTATCGTGATTAAAAAGCTATTTCATATCATTATCATGTTTATTCGAAGGTGATATAATTAATGTTGTTGTTGTTGTTGTTGCTGCTGCTGCTGCTGCTGCTGCTGCTGCTGCTGCTGTTGTTGCTGTTGCTGTTGCTGTTGCTGTTGCTGTTGCTGTTGTTGTTGTTGTTGTTGTTGTTGTTGTTGTTGTTGTTGTTCTATGGTGTTTAATGTCGCCTTCAACAATGTTCAGTCACGTTGTTCATTGACGACGGTGTCTACATGCGACAGGATTCTAAGCGCTACCACACTGGAGTATTACGCCGCATCTACATAGTATGATACCCCACCCAGTCACATTATACTGACACCGGGCCGACCAGACCTAGAACCGTAAAGTACCGATTTCCAAATATTTGTTATGACCCGGTCGGAGACCGAACCCACGACCTACCCCTTGACCACCTCTCATGATTTATTACTTTAAGAAATTCTGAAAAGTTAAAATAGTTAAGGTAGTTCGCGGCATTCCTGTCGATTTTTTTACATCTGGCATAAATTATCAAAAATCTGTACACTTATGCAATTCGTTTTATTTTGTGTTTTTTTTTTGTGTAGTCCCGCAAAGTCTAGTTAACAGCGCCTCCTAGTGGTACGTGTGTTTCGAAGGATTTTCGCCGTTATTTCCTTATAAAATAGTCAATATTACTTCAAAAATTTTAGGGACGGTAGTTCTAGAAAATGGCGTTAAACCCCATTAAAACTACAAAAAAATAGATAAAATCAAAACAGAATTGTCTCACTTTAATCGAAACACAATACCGACGCCGGTGTCGGGTTAGCTTTGCCGGATCAGTGACCTAATGTTTATGTGTTTCTGGTACTTTAATGTATTATCGATACCGCAAATTGTTTTAACATCTCTGACCCTTTCCAAAATCAGGTCATATTCGCACCATATAGATATATAATTAAACAAATGTTTTATGTGAAATATACTACATTTGGTTTAACTATACTTTATATCTGAATAGAATAAACAACCGTATTGAACTTCTAAATCATCGAAACAATTACTATGAAACGTTCAAATAAATATGTCAAATTGACACGCCTAATTTCAAGAAATTTAATGTGTTGATTTAAGGCAACCAGATTCCTGAAATGTATCTGCAACGTCTCCATTTTTTAAACAAAATCTGAACCGGATCCAATTTTATTTTTTATTTGTCGGAAAGTATATACCGTATCACCGTGTATATACCGTATCACCGTGTATATACCGTATCACCGTGTATATACCGTATCACCGTGTATATGTTACAGTAAGATTGTGAAACCAGGGATTTCATGAAATCCCTGAAAATTTCAGTAATTTCGCGAAATTACTGTTTCACTCAGGGATTTCATGAAATCCCTGAAAATTCCAGTAATTTCGTGAAATCCCTGAAAAATGTAGTCATGAAATCCCTGAAGAGGAAATAAGCAGACAATACATCTGGTGATTTTTTATTTATTGATACATTTGAATAATCAGGTATACATTTCATGTATAGTTTCTTACGTAGTTCAACCAAACTGCAAACTTACAATGACAATAAACCCCTTCACTGCTTACCTTAAACTAACTCGGCCAATATTTTCGCCAAAATTAAGTTAATCTCCGAAGTTTGAAAATGCAGCAGACACAATGTTGCACATGCGCAGAATTGCTTCCGGCAGTAAAGGGTTTAAATAAAAAAAGAATAAAACATAGAAAAAAGGGGAAGGTATGGTGGGTTGGTAAAACAGGTCTCAAGGAAAGCACTTTGATGATTGTGTTTATAAAAGGCACAAATGCAATGAGCACTGCAGTAACTGATTAATGCGGCACACATTTCCAATTATATATTGGGCATATCTATCAAAAGTTTATTTGTTGGAGCATGTGAGGCTGGAATGACATCTTGGGTTACACTTCAGCTTTGCTTTAAAACATTTGCATCTGTTGGACTGGCACTTTTTTGGACCGTTGCAGTTGCACTTGGTAAAACCTTGCCCACCAGATGAAGATTCCGCAATAACAGCAGAACGAAGTGACGTTACATTCTCCTGACTAACATCAGCTTCTGTCAGTAATCGCTGAGGACACAGATCAAACTGGTTCCTGGAGTATTGTCCCTTTAAAACACCCGCCTTTACAGCAATCTTGTACTGGTCAGTGTCGACGTCTCTGTTGACGATGACACCAAGAATGTTACGAGGATCCCCTCTGCCACGATCTACTGCCGGTATAGGAACAGCCACATTGTCCCAAGGTACACCGGTTTTGAGATCCACACGGCTGCGTTTCACCATCCTCTCTGCCTGAGATAGTAGTGCTGCATTGGCTTCAGCTCTACGCTTCCTGATCTGGATAGTGTGGTCTTCCAAGATTGGTGTGGTGGTGACTGATGGGGATATCTGGGAATGGTCTGGCGGGTTCATTTCACTGGTAGAAGGCAGTATGATAAGTACAGTGTCTTCATGGTAAGCTGGTGTAGAAGTTGGACTGCTTAAGTCGGCTGGTATACTGTCAGTTTCATGTGGAGAAGTTGGGCTGCTTGAGGAGGCTGGTATGCTGTCAGTTTCATGAGAAGAAGCTGGGCTGCTTGAGGAGGCTGTAATACTGTCAGTTTCATGAGAAGGAGTTGTGCTGCTTGAGATGACTTGTATGATGTCAGTTTCTTGTGTATGAGGTGTGCTACACAATCTTACTGTAACATATATACCGTGTATATACCGTGTATATAACGTATATTTAGCAAAATTATATATACCGGACGCACGGCAAAGCTATACCGAACCACGACCATGACACTTAAAGATGTCAGTTAATATTGTTCTCAGCAAAGAACAGGCAGTAAGAATAATGGAACAACGCTTGAGGGACAATGTAAAAGATTCAAGTACAACATAATTTATTTTAAAACAAGTTGCCGAAAAACAGTATGCTCAACTTTAGGAAGATCATTAGGATGGCAGAGAACTGGATATGAAAGCTGTCTCAAATATTCAGTGCATAATTAAGTTATCACGGACTTAAAGAGAACAAAAAGCAACTGTTTGAGAGCGCTCGCGTACTCACGCAAAATCTCATTTTCAAATACCGATTCATCTCAGAAATACAAACTAAAATATTTCTTTTGTGCAAAAAACAATCTTTTGAGAAATTATAAAATGTCTAAGGTTATATACACCTTACATTTTATGTTAAAGAAATCAGTTGAACTGCTAAATTTGCCAAATCATTAATTTGTCGCATGCTATCTTATTAACATTTAGCAGAAAGAGGCAAGTTTCCTATCCTTTTATATATAAGTCCTTTATATTATAAATGGTTACTGAGATAATAAAACATGCTATATAAAATTAAATTAAACATGGTTTATAATTCTGAAATATACAAATAAAGGTTTTCTTTAATACTGAGCAAACCTATTAATATTCAATTAAATCTTAAAATTTATATTGTGAGTTACGAGCTTTCTGCAATGCATGTACTTTAATCAAAAGCGGCGTGGTAGTGCAGTAGATAGAGTGTTGAACAATCACGCCAGAGGTTGTAGGTTCGGTTCATAGCCCAGTACTGTGTCTACCAAGGGAGCGAACTCTGAGCTTTTTTGCCAATCGAGATAAAAAAAAAAATAACAATACCTATGGCGTACGCGGCATACACTTTATCTGTTACTCTATCGCTTTACTTAAAACTCCTAACCATAAAAGAGACCACAATGCTACAGTAAATAAAATCCGAATATTTACTTTAAATCCCATTAATGTTACAGAGCATACATGTAAAGTTCCATTGGTGTATGAATATTAGTTACTGAAATAGAAGCTTGTAATAAAATTAAAACCATATTTTCTAACGTATAAAATGGATCAAAAACAAGTTATTCGACATGTAACATTGCATTCCTTTGATGGTAGTGTAGACACGTGTGAAGTTTCATTGGTGTATGGCAGTCACGGAGATATGAGTTTGCTATAAAAATTTACAATTATTTACATTTGAAAGGGGACCATAACTCTCCCAATGGAGATATCTCATATATCCTCTTGAGTCATTTTTAGCTCTACTGGCCAAAAGCTAGCAGGGCTTATGTCATGTTAAAGTGTCTGTCGTCCGTCCGTCTGTTAAACTATTTCTTGTTGATGCAATAACAACTTCATTTTTCATTGAATCTTAACCAAACTTTCACAGCAGTTATATAACCACAAGATCTCGGACGTTTTTGGAATTAGTGTGATTCGACTACAAATGCCCCCGCAACAGGGTTTATAAGCACATTTTAAATGAGCTTTTAAAAACATTTTCTCTGAAAGTTCAAGGCCTATACTTTGGATGTTTTACATGTAGCATTGCATGGAGGTCCACTAAAATATTTGTTGAAGTCGGGTCCCTGGGGTCAAATTTGGGATCGCACCTTCATTTTTCATTTAATCTTAACCAAACTTTCACAGTAGTTATATATCTACAAGATCTCGGACGAGTTCATGAACCAGCGTGATTTGATCAATAATGCCCCCGCCACAGGGCTTATAAACACATTTTAAACGAAACTTTAAAAACATATTCTCTGAAATTTCAAAGCCTAAACATAAGATAATTAACATGTAGCATTGCGTGGAGGTCCCCTAAAAGATTTGTTAAAGTTGGGTTCCTGGGGTCAAATTCGGAGTCGCCACATGTGTCACTGTTTTACATAGAGTAATATAGGGAAAGTATTGTAGACGCGATAGCACTTTCACTTTTCATTGAATCTTAATCAAACATGCATAGCAGTTATATAACTACAAGATCTCGGACGAGTTCTTGAACCAGCGTGATTTGGCTACAAATGACCCCGCCACAGGGCTTACGTGAACCAGCGTGATTCGACCACAAATGCCCCACCATGGGGCTTATGAGCACATTTTAAGTCAAATTTTAAAAAAAATCATTTGCTCTGAAAGTTCAAGGCCTAGACCTAAGATATTTTACATGTAGCATCTGTTGCCAGTAGATCGATTCAGGTCCTCTTGGGACGCTTGTTTCTGATAGTGAACACGCATGTGAAGTTGCATTGAAATATGACTAGTTGTTACTAAGACATGAGCTTACAAAAACACGTTAAGAACAGAGGCCATAATTTTGCCTTAAAATCAAAAAACAATTGTCCCCACTTTTCCCTTTGAGGTGTCCTCCGCGCGGCTGAGTGGTATTAGCCGCCATCTCGTGATCAATAACCTCTCATTGCTAAGGTCGCAGGTTCGGGATCCCCTCGTTTCAAAAACATTATGTGAGAAAGTTTGCCATTTATTTGCGAAAGTACGGTGGTTCTACTCGGATTCAATCTGACGTCTTCCTCCGCCAACAATACTGACTATGTTATATAGGCATAGTACCACCATTGCAAAAAGGAAGTGCTTCGCATGATGGCGGTTATAAATAATCCTCATTTCTTCTTCTTTGAAAATGCATTTTCCTTATTTTAATGCTCATTTTTTTATTTGAATGGCATTATTGATGTATTTTGAACATTTTGATAGCATTGTCATGTTTGAATTGAGAATTTAGAAAAAAAAATGATGCTTGGAAATTGGGGTATGAATACATGATTTCGGAAGTCTACTTTCACTTTGTCACCAGTGTACACACTGAGCAGAAAAAAAAATCTCTTCTATGACACATGACCCCTACTTTTCTCATCATATTTTGATAGTGCAGAGGTTGACAAACAGGAAAATGTAGGTTTCACTTCTTTCATTTGGGATTCTCTATGAATGACAAGCCTTTAAACTTTTAGTATTTACTATAGAATAAAGAACAAAAATCAATGGTGGGTTTACACCTATATAACCTGAAACGTGTTGAAAATGGCGTTAACCCCCATTTAAAAAATAGAGATATAAATTAGAAGTCTGTCCACAGGATTGAATACAATCATTGACTTAGCGGTACACTGTGTATTAGTTTATATTCTTAAACACAACATGTTATGACTGGCGGCGTAAATGCTTTATCTGATAACGGAATTGGTCGCATTATCAGCAGAGCACAGTGTTATGTGTGTCCAATACAGAGCCAATCGTAATAACTCGGCAGTTTCCGTTATCAGTAGAAAACAAATAGGAAATTAAATTACCGTAGCATGTATGCGTGATTCTGTTTCTATTTTATAAATGTACAAAACTCTTGTAAAAGGTTAAAATGCATCCTATTTCGCATACACGTTGTTATACAGTCAAATCTGTATAACTTGTCTCCTCTGTTGAGCAGCCACTTGGCTTAAGCAGTGTCATTTGCAGTTACCCATTAATATTCTTTCAGAACACATTAACCTTTATTTAGAAACACCCTGTATTAAATGGCCACGTTTGCTCTTTCCCGTGACAGGCTGCTTAAGAAAGGTTTTACTTTATATGCTATTAATATTTTTATTTCGTCCAATGAAAATATTACAATGATAACACACATTTTATACAAGTATGCAAAAAATATATCACAAATAGGGAGAATATCAACACATATGTATATACGAGTGTAGGTTTTTCACTTACGTACATTCACAATTATGCATACAGAAACGTAATTATAAACATGTTTTCTTACAATGCTTTGCAGTGCATTTTTATCTTCGCTAGCGATCAATAGTTCGTTCCAACATCGTCACAGAACTAACACTGAATGTGCAGAGTTTTCGTTTATATACTGGCAAGTGTCAGCCCGATAAGTTCAGTCGGTAACACAGGAGACTTCTAGACTCGGTGTTGCGGGTTTGATTCTCAGGGCTGGCCAACTATTAACAGTTGCTCGGATAGGATTTTAAACCGAGGGTCTGTATGACGGTGTTATACACCGAGCACGCTAAAGAACTAGATGAAACTTACGATGGGTTACTTTCTGTATCCTGCCCTATCCGATATAAGCTTAAAAATACTTGCACTCTTCTGGTGGCGTCCCCATAAGGGAAACTGGTGGCGATGTAAAATAAGCTTACATGCACATAAAAGGGCTTGTCAAGTCACGTTTTATCAATGTACGCACACACAGAATGGGCCACGTTTCTTATCTAAAATTACTTGAACAAATTGATAGATACACAATTGTATATATATTCGTTTACATATATAATACAGATCACATTAGCTATGTATAGCTATTGGCCGAAATTAAAACAAACTACTGTAAGTTATATTAACAGTTTTAGCATATGTAAATTAACGTATTTCATTCATGATTTTGTCAGTAGGATCAGTACTATTGAAACCCCATGAATGAAATACCATTAAATATTTACTCTTCAATTGTAGATTCCGCTTATAATAGTTTGATAATGTAGCTCTGAAATTTACCCGGGGTTCCTTTATATCCTTTCAGCATGAAAGCTGACCGTGGCAAAACGACAATTGTCAACAGTCTTTGGTGTAAACATATGTAGCCCGTGTTGTTGCGGCTAAGGCCAAATAAAAGTTCCGTGTTTCGGGCAACTCGACCCTACCTGGCAAAAATAACCCGACCTAGACTTTTTTTACGATTTTCCGAATTTATGTTTATTCTATTTTAGAAATATAAAAAAAAACATAAAAACATAAAAAAAAAATCATATTTCCCAACAGTCAGCATATTTTGTATACGTTAATCCCATTAATTCACACTAGTCCCAATATACAATTAATCAGTGTCCAGATAACCCCATGGCGATGGAGTAAAATTTATGCGGTACACAATTGTAATATCGTAAAGTTAAACTTCGCACTTATCAGTAGTAAGCCACTCAGATTTAAGATGGTATCAGAAATACCAATGATTAAAAATTGCTTATTTATTATAACTTCAATTGTCGGCTCTCAGATAAAGAAGCAAGTGAAACTTCAAAAGTTGTATCTCAAAACCAAAAACAAATCTCAAAATTAATTTCACAAATTTCAAAACTATAAGCTGCAGTTTCAAATTTTCGGCATTTTTTTTAGTTTGCTTTCATAGTTTACACGAGATTTTTACCTTTTTTAACTGGAAAAGAAAAACGTTATATTGGTTTGAATCCTTAACAATCCTGCAGGTCTGTTTATTTTCAACTGACAAATCAATTTTTGTGCAGGTCAAAATCAGCGATGTATAAATGTCATGTGTTTTCGCGATATTCAAAATGTACGTTTTATCAAAGTTAATGGATTGAAATGTATACCTTGTGTACATACATAGAAGTTGTGCATATACATTGTTTAAAAACACTTTGGGTTCTCAAAGTACTAGTAATTGGCTTTACACTTTTTTAAACTAAGGACTTGAATAGAGATTACTGAAAACAAATTTTAAAAAATTATGGAAAAAAAAAAGATATATAATAATTAAAAATGAATGTTTTCGAAACAGTCATCTTCTTAAACCTTAATTATAATGTGTTTTCCAGTTCTTCTTGAATAGTTTTCCACTTATCATTTAATTTCTTGTTAAATTGTAAGCCTACCATTGGTTTTCCTTCTTATTTATATAGTGAAAGTAACATCTTTAAACACTAGCCATTCACAGAGATATCCAAGTAAAAGATGGGAAACTTACCGTGTAAATTTTATTATTAAGTGATATAATTATATGGTGCCAAAATATTATAAGAAAATTAGGAGTCATGTTTCATCCAAGATAGTTTTTATTTTGTTCAGTGAATACACTGTTGACAAAGTGAAAGCAAAAATATAACTTGATGTATTCATACCGCGATTCCTGAAAAATCTTTTTTTTTCTAATTAAAAAATCTCAAACATAATACTAAAAAATTATATGTAGAACAAATATTTGATACAAGTTCAACAGACTGTTTTAATTTAAATACATAGTTGACAGTGTGTTGATGGATACAGATAGCTGAAGTTTAGAACTGTCTTACTGATAATGTGCTGACAAATGTTGCTTAAATCATGTTTGATATGAATTGACCAATCATGAATTTATTTATTCAAGTAAAGACAGTAAACATGTTGAATACTAGATTTCATCAGTTGAACACAACTATCAGTTAACCACAAGTAGCGATTGCATCTTAAGACCATTCAGTCGCGACTAAGTAATTCCTCGTAATATAGCTTGGAAAACAACATTTTGCTGGACCACCACACCAAAAAAAAAGATTTGTCTTAAGTGGGTGGGGTAAAATGTTTTTAAAAATACTTTTTGAAAGCGTTATATTGTATTTTAATTGCAGATATCATCATCAAAACCGTTTTAGATACATGTTAAACATCCAGAAGTACAATATGTTTGTTCTGCAATAGTTTGACATCGGAATTATTGGCTGATACATAATCATTATCAACATCATTAACTACATCTTTTTTATCATCACCCCGTACATTACTAGTACAATTTACCATCTTATTATCAATCTCATATAGTACATCATCATCCTTGTCATCCTTGTCATCATTGTCATCATCATCATCATCAACAATAACATCATCATCATCATCATCATCATCATCTTCATCACCAACACCACCATCATCATCATTATCATCATCATCATCATCATCACCACCACCACCAACATCATCATCATCATCATCATCATCATCATCATCAACTCTTTGAGCACAAAACTGTTCAGCTTCAACATTCTGATTTTGCATAATGTCATTACTTAATGTTGAAAAATATCTATAAAAGTCATCAAGAGACAAATTATCTGATATATTTTTCTTTTTGCTAAAAAATCGCCAAAATTCTTTCGGCTTTGAAAAACGTAGCTGTTCGATTTGATGCACTCTTGTAATTTCATAAAGTTTCCTTTTCTTTTTTGAGACCGTTGCCCTCAACACAGAATTTTTTTTAGGTCTAAGATTAGAATCACTGCCGATCTCTGCAGAGGGGTAGGAATCCTCCGAATGGGTGTCATGTTCATTTTATCATTTTTGTCATGTTCACTGTTGTGGTTAAATTATCAAACCCAGATGAGTGATGGCATAAATAGGATGACTGTGGCTAATGCATGTCGTAGGAAGCGACAATGTGAGTAATACGATATAATTTGTTGAAACTCTGCAGTTCTGCATGTATCAAGGTTCTAGGTTCATTCTGCATATTCATTTATACACGTTGATGTGTTTTTTTAATATGTATGTTAATTTGTTGATTGTGTACATGTAGACTGAACCTGGAATCTTCCTTCCTGTTGGCGTCGAATAACCTATAATGTGTTGGTACGCCGTAAAACCATATTCTTTCATTCATTTTAAACATATGTAGTCATTCAAACTTACATACATACACATTAGTTTAAGTTTAAATATGGATTAGAACGGACCTTTGTTTGCCTGCATCTTATTATTGGGATAACCAAATGTGATACCCATTTCAGATTAAGTGTATTTATAACTAGTAATGTCTATTTTTACGGTGTCCCGTCGGGGGCCAACGCGGCATTTTCGTTAAATTTAGTAAAGTCAAAACAACGAAACTACGATGGTGAAAAGTCGAAACAACAATTGTGAAAAGTCGCAAATGCTAAGGTGAAAAGTCTAAATTACGATGGTGAAAATCGAAACTACGATGGTGAAAAGTCGAAACTACATCAAATTCCTTAGAATAAGTAAAGTCGAAACAACGAAACTACGACGGTGAAAAGTCGAAACTACGCTGGTAAAAAGTCGTTCTTTCGACTTTACTTATTTTAAGGAATATGATGAACCCAATGAAACACCGCGTAGTCACTCAGTTTTAGATAAATTCGCCTACTAATGGTTAACTGATACATACTGTACACTTAACAAAATTGCTAAGTACCAATTTTTATTCTTTAAATATTCTACTTATTACTAACTATCTTTTATATATTATAACAGACTTCGAGCAGGCGGGCATATTAGCATAAAAATTGTGTCCATTGGTATTATGATCACTCAAGCGTAGACAATTGTTGAAAAGTGCACGCTGTGCACGTGCAGCAAATGCTCGTTACAACACAAAGCTGTCATTCGCTTATTAAAGTCTAAGCACATAGGAGGTCAAAATAGAAAAATATGAAATATGCAGAAACCGTGCGTCGGATGAGGATTGAAGCGCGTGGTCGGCATGCTGCTTGTGGAAGTTACATTCAACAAGTAACTATAACTTCCCTGTTTTACTTATTTTGTACATTATTTTTTATTGATTTGACTTAGAAATTTTACACACCTGTCATTAGAAACCATTATCAACGTTCTTGTCGTCGGCATAATTTCTGTTGGCATCGTCGGAAGACCCAAAATGATTTTTTTTTAAAAAGATTTCATAGTGTAGACTGCATTTATTTTAAAGGATAAAATGCTTTATTAAATATTACTCTTTCTACTTCCAATAATAACATTTGACTGTATCGTTTAATTTATAAATTTAGGAACTTTTGCCGTAACCTATACTTAGCTATTTATCCATCTCGGGAATAGAATAATCAATAACACCTTTCATAGTTTAAGTACGCTATGGTTGATTAGATTTCAATATAATACATCAATGTAGTTGATATGAAAAGTTATTCATTTTAATCCGGACCTACACATGTGCTAGACTGGCCAGCTTATAGACCCGTTCTCAATTCCATTGAAAACGTATGGGAAGAGATTACCGTCGGATCAGGACGTTGCGTAGACAACAAAACAACGATTTCCCATGAATTTTATCAAATCCATGCGTCAGGGTTACCAGACTGTTATTCGTGCAAACAGAGGTCATACGCGATACTGATTGTTGTGACTTTCATATTTGATCCTTTGTTTAGTTTTTGTCGTATTTTAAATGAAATTAACCAATTGAATTGTAATGTTTTTGGGATTTTATTGTTTGTTACTATTTTATGAAACATATTGCAACACAATACGAAACTATAACCAAACGAAATAGGAAAAAAATGATATATCTTTGAGGTGACACTTAGTGTAGACAGAGACATAGACGCGTGTATTATGTCTCTGGTGTAGATAACATCCCAGTATACAATAGATGACGTAGATGTTCTATATTCGATTTCAGTGAAATATAACACCCGTAGTCGAGGGTCGGGTGAGGTTGCGTATAGTTACTTTGCGACCAAACAAACACTACCTTGATTATCCTGCATCCAAATAATTGTATAAATACTGATTCGTATCCCTATATGCCAAACGTAAACACTTAATAACATTGTTTAACACTTAATAACAGTGTTTGTTAACACGTATTGATAAGCATAATGCTGTTTTAGATACTATACACACGTCATGTTAAAGTTCCGCCATTTGTTTTAATTGTAAGCGTTCTGCTTTTGTTAACCAATGGTATCAAATAAATGATATAAAGGGCGTACCTGTGAACTATAAATAGCACGCATGACGGCAAGGTATAAGTACATAGCCGCTGCTGTTTGACCACATATAACGACATGGTGTGTTGATCTTATAGCTAACATGTATTTATATACACGGGTATTGTTAAGTAATATGTGTAAAGGGTTGTGGATAGACATATCCACTATAACACAGCGAGGTATTTGTTGATATAATAAAACAAAGGGACAAATGGGCAAGCTATATGGTGTGGATTTAAGTTTAGACCGTAATTGGATTTTGTTTTACATAAATTGATAAGACGTGGACATATATGTCAGTGTGGTGTGCTAGTAGTCGGAAACATTAGCTGCATATCGAGTTATAAACGTAGAAATAGACACTTGTTGAGAAACCCGGGAATATGGCTGCGCGTGTGTTTTGTGGTAAATGAAACAATCACACAAAATGACTCGAAGGTATTAAGAAAATAACTTTTTTATTTAGTGGGCATAAATATATGCTGAAATGCAATCATTGCGTCAAATAGATAAGTGGTGCTGAAATGTACAGGAAACTATTTTGTTATGAAATATGAAAACGTTGGTATTCATGCGCATTCATTTGTTGTGTTCTGTTAGTGTTAATTAATACTAGCATATCGTCAATGGCGATGGATAGACCAAATGTCGCACACAGCGTTTACGACAACATGAAACATTTCGGATCGGCTGCTGTGAATGTCGGCACGACATATTATGATAAGCTGATGCTATTTGTTTTCAAGCCATATAGGCGACTATGGCTAGCTATTTATGCCTTTCTTGCGTTTGCACTGCCGCTGTGGTTTGTGCACTACGTTCTCGTAACCACATATCTAAGAAGTGACTATATGTACCACACCCAGATACGCCCGAGTCAAGTGGATATGCCGAGAAAATTCATTGGAAGGAACCATAACTTACATTTACAGCGAGACTGGAACTACACACAATTATCGCAAAATCGTAGACTTTTTCAGAACATCACGGCCGACGGGCAGTCGCTGGTATTTTCAGCGTATTTGGATGATACTAAAAATGCCTATAAGATACGAGCAATAGGTGTAAAGGATAGACGTTACGTGAATGACACATTCTGTGTTGTGTGGTACAAAGACTACATGGAATCGACCTTATACGAGGACAGTTACGGTTATGTGGTAGTACCGGGGTATATAGATGAACATCCGGAAATATTCGAAAGAAGGTATACCCTCTCTCTCTCTCTCTCTCTCTCTCTCTCTCTCTCTCTCTCTCTCTCTCTCTCTCTCTCTCTCTACCTATCTTTCTCTGCCTGTCTGCCAGCCCGCCCGCCCGCTGATGAAAGTACACTAGCTAGCACCAGTAAACTGAAAAAAAAAATCAGTATATCGTAACAAAGCTAGTATGTGTTATCTAAACGTAGTTGAAACTGGTACCACACCCACTTGGAATTTATTATAATATACCACTTTGTAATGTTTGAACAATAAACCATCGATATTCGTTGTGCTCTACCGTCGACAGTTAAATGTAGACGGCATCCATTTAGGTTATCACTTATACTGTAATATGTGTTATCTAATCAAATACGACTTCGATTAAAGGGAATATATCAGGACTTCTCGAAATTTTAAAATTGACCAAAAACATTTTTTCCCCAATATATCATGCCTATATATACTCAATGACCCCGTATTGCCAAAATTATATCTATTTAAACATGTCAAAATAATATGTTAAAAAGGGTTTTCCTAACTTGGGCTACGCGCCTAGGTTAGATTAAAATAGATTTCTCGCTCAAAATGGCAACGTATTTTGTGACGCATTACATGGGTCACGGGATTCTATTTGATTTCATACAGGTTTACACCTTGTAAAATTCATTTCATCTTAGAATGAGTCTGAATAACAGTATGAAAGTTGAAAAGCAATATTAAATTGCGATCTATTTTTAGAACGGGGATTTCGATTCAAGTTTACCACTCTGATTAAAACATTTATTTTATTTATTAATGATAAAATAACTATATTTTTAAGACATTCATAGCATTTTTCTCGTGATAAATTATATTCCCTTTAAAATAAAGAAACCACTTGACTTTTTTAAGTAATTTTAAGGTTTCCGAAATTCGGGCTTTAAACCACAAATTATAGAAATGCAATATAGCCAGCAAAGGGCCATAGCTTATACATTATTTATCATCTACCATCCGACAATGGCCATTACCCAGACATTTTTGTTAGTAATTCATTTTAGTCATTTTACGACCATAATTCAAATACCAGTTTTCGAAACAAGCCATTGAAGGGCCCAACTCAGATATCAGTTATCCATTATATCCAGTCAAGGGCCATAACTTTGATATTAGTTATCAAAAACTGCTAGTCATGGGACATAACTAGGATATTAGCGTTCAAAAACGTCTAGAGAAGGGCCATAACTCTGATATTAGCTTTCAAATACGACCAATCAAGGTCCATAACTCAGATACTAGTTATCAAATACTGCAAGTCAATGGTCATAACCCAGATATCGTTTAATTTTATCCAATTTGGCCAGTCACGGGTCGTATCTCAGATATAATTTATCCAATTTGGCCAGTCACGGGTCGTATCCAATTTGGCCAGTCACTGGTCGTATCTCAGATATAATTTATCCAATTTGGCCAGTCACGGGTCGTATCTCAGATATAAGAAACTTAACTACATTCATTTCCTATTAAGAAAGGCGTAATTCATCTTTCATACTTGCGCCAAAACATAAGCTAGATGTTAAGGATAAGAGCATTCCTGTCTGATTTTAAACACATAATAAATATTCTTTATCTAACAATAGAATATTCCTTTTTCAGTAATGTACCTATATTGCAAACCAGTCTTAACATTGTGTATTCTGTTTTCCCCATCTATTTAACTCAGACCGTGGCATGGTCTAGTGGTAGAGCGTCCGTCTTGCATGCGGAAGGTTGTGGGTTCAATCCCCGGCCGGGTCATACCAAAGACTTTAAAAAATGGTACTAGAAGCTTCCTCGCTTGACGCTCAGCATTTAGAGGAGAGTTCTAGGTCTGGTCAGTATACTGTGACTGGGTGGGGTATCATACCATGTGTCTGCGGCGTGATACTCAAGTGTGACAGCGCTTAGAATACTGTCTCAAGTAGACACCGTCGCGATATGACTGAAAAATTGTTGAAAGCGACGCTAAACACCATACAACAACAACAACAACAACAACAACAACTATTTAACTCAACAACTTTTAACCGTTATTTCTTCTCATTTTGTTTACCAAATCGTATTAGGGATTCCCTTTTTAAACAGATTTTTTTTTCATCTTACAGTAAACGAATTCTTTATAGGCAATAAACGTATATTGAAATATGATAATATGTAATAATTGATGAATATGTTTTAATCTTTTGGGGCGTTTTTTCTGAAAAGGATTATTATTATATTTGTGTGGTATGTTATTTTTACGAAAGCTTAATAATCTTTACGGACAGACATATGCCATACAAAATGCTTAGAATACAAGCAGTAAAACTTATTTATACCAACTTATGATAATCTGATGACCATCAATAGCAAAAAAAAAATCCGATACGTTTACAACGGTAGAAACTTGACATATTTAAAATAATTTTTGAATAAGTATGTTTCAATAATTTTTATAAATGTGCAGGTGTTAGAATAATTGTTGTTTTTTTTTCAACTTTCGTGAAATACAAGTATCTACACATTTTACAATGGGCCAGTCTGTTTGTTTGGTCTTAAGTTAATGTTTTGTTTTTAATATTTTGCCAGTATGAAATACATAATTTAATATAACTAAAAGTCATCATTTAAAAAAAATGTTGAAAGGTTCCTATTGGCTTTATTGCTCCATATAATGATAACCGTAAAAACTGTTCAACTCTTAACTTTAGATGTACGTAATTAATACCTTAAGTACCAGTCGTTAAAGTATTTTCCCATTTGATGATTTTTTTTAGAATAAAAAACAAATGTTAATTAATTACGAGTTATGGTTTGCATTAAAACAACAACTGTATGAACAGAAAATCAAAACGAACAAAAAAAAATAGCAAACAAAAAAACGCACGCGCGCGTATATCTATACGTGTGTCCATTCAAACAGGTGTTAAGGTGTGTAAAATAAAGTATCATTTCTTTTATGAAGATATTTTTAAAAAAAAAAGAAAAATTCGTTTTATTCTCCTCTTTAAATCAATAAACAGTTTGTCTAGCGAAAATGTTTAATGACGATAAAAGTAGTTTGTCGTAACGTTGCAACGCGGGATAAATCAATCAGTTTTATTGTCTTTATTTGCCTCGGGTTATAAGTTTATTGGTTATAAAACTGTAGGGTGCCCCGAATAAACTGATCATGAAGGCTAATTTGCAAACAGAGCATTTGTTTGTTGTTTTCATGATGACGATTGGTGATTTATTTTTAAAAACGAATTAATCTTAAAGAAATTTAGAATTAAGAAATAAAAATTAAGAACTGAGCATATATTTTATTAGGATTTGTACAAAGTACATCATCGTACTATATACAATATACAATCAATATAAACATATAGTCACTTAGCAGCAATGATTAAATTCATTAGAGTTAATAACAAAATATTTAATGACTGTTAATAAATGAAATGAGGATGAACACTATGCTTAAACAGTTAGCACTGTTTTTCTAATTTCTAATGCCTCTTTTATATATCTTGAAATATTGTATAATATGGTTTTATTATGTGATTAAGTAACTCTGAAAAATTGAACACAGAAGGTCTTTGATAGTAATACTTTTTCAAATACTGTTTTCGTCAGTTATTAAAACAAGGACATATATATAAGAAGTGAAACTCATCTTCTATATCCCTTGAATTGCAACATAAACAATATCTTTCATTTTTTGGAATTCTGCTTCTGTCATATCGTCCAGTTTGTATTCTAAGAGGATTAACAGATAGTCTAGTGTAAAATAATCTAAGATTACAGGACAATATATCGAGATAATTTTCATACTTAAATTGATGTTTGACAAGTTTATAAAATTCGAGCACTGGACTTGTTTCTACTGATTGTTTCAACCATTGTTGAATGAAATTGTCGATAACCTTTTGTTTAAAAATATTTGGAAATATTTGGGATTAACAAAACAAAAACAATTTCACCAGTCAAAATATAATAAGATAGACCCAACACATGACGCCCTGCTCGTTAGAAAGCAACTTGAACTTAGCTTTGTGCAGAATTACGATAGGGAAAAGCGGAAGCACGTAAAAACCGACAGTACATTTTGTGCAAATGGACGATCGTTGCAAATAAGAAAAAGCAGAAAATCATTGACGAACAAATTCAAGCCAATTTAAAATATCAGCCTGAAACGGTAACTGGAGATTGTGACTTGAAAAAAAAATGAATGCAAATGAACTTAAAATGAGATTAAGTGCATTAGGTGTACACACCAAATTCAGAAAGAAAGAAAAGAACATTTACTAGATTTACTGAAATCAAAATACGATCACAATCACGGGTGCACGCCAGATTAATCAGTGAAAAATATGCTTAATGAGATGTATGTACATGTATAGCATATTTATGTCTTATTAGTATCGTAGTATGCTATATTAAGTTATGGATATCTTTTTATAAAACATAAATAAATGAAATAAAGCTTAATTAACTTTAATGAAAAATAAAAAAAAAATAAAACAATTAAATTTATATATAAAGATGAAATAAATTATTTTACTATTTAATTGTTGTCTTCTTTCTTAATACATTGCAGATGTCCTTTTATTACATTAAAACTGCCGCAACAATTGATTAAGCAAAAATGTATGGTGTACGATCAGGGTCAAAATCACCGGTATCGGTACGGATAACATATCGATGTACTTTTGTAAACCTGTGCACCGCTATATAATATCGATGCACCGCTATTAATTTTATCGGTCCACCGCTATATTTTAACGATGAACCGCTTCATTTTTATCGATTCACTGCTATATTTTAACGGTGGACAGACGATTTATTACCGGTGCACCGTTACTCATTTATCGGTCCACCGGTATTTAACAGCGGTGCACTGTTAAATAAAATATATTGGTCCATCGCTATCGTTACACCGCTGTTCTAGGATATTTGGCATCAGCCAATCAAAAGCTTCGTTCCAAAATCATTACAGAGATCGGAGGAGGCTAACAACAACCAATACACACGGTTGAAATTTAGGGTTACACTCAGCATTTCTTTAATAATTTTTGGAAATAATGTCTGAATCTGATAATTATGGAATCAAAGTAAAGCTTATGTAATTGTTGACAAGTTTAAAGAACAGTTATATAACAGTTTCGCCCAGAATTCAATTGTATTATGGATTGAAAACTAAAAAATGGTAGTGTAATTCTGTTTTGTTTGATACGATTTCAACACCGATATAAATGAGCGATTGTCCATATCCAAAAGTGTTTGAAACGCCAACACCATCAAAGGCAATTAAAAATAGTGACAATTGTTCTAGTCAGAGTGTGGCGTCGCAGGACAACCCCTCAAATATTGTGGCAAAACAGACCGGGGTTACACACACACAACTCCCCAACCCACAGTCGCCCTCTAATACAGATATAATGGAATATCTTAAAACGATGAACATAAAGATAGGTGACGTGGATAGGCAGCTAAAAAAATAGATGTGCTTGAAAAAAAGGACGACACGTTCGACGTTGAAATAAAAAAGTTATGGTCATATGTTCATGACAAGGACAAAAAAGTGAATGACAGAGTGTCAAATGTGGAAGATAAAGCTGAATACATTGAGTTCGCGCAGGGAATGTTCAATGACAAATTAACAGACTTGGAAAAACAAAATGCCTCATTGAAGTCGGAATTATTATACGTGTAATCTCAATCAATGAGAAATAACCTCATCTTAACAAACATTGCAGAGGACGTACGAGAAGTTCAGGCGGTGACCCAGACTAAAGTACGCCGATTCCTAACCGATAAACTGAAGGTGGCTCAGGATGTAGCCGATTCAGTAAAATTCGTTCGTGTGCACAGAATGGGCCAGAAAAAATGAGACATTTCCTAATCGTAAAATTACGCGCGTGCGTACGTGCTAGCTTTAGTATGTGCGTGGTTGTGAATGTGAACCTTTCACGTGTTATAATGAATATGTATATATGTATATGTCATGATGAGATACTGTATGTATAAGTCAAAATAAAATATATGTTCTGTTCTATGACGGGTCTCTCTCTCTCTCTCTCTCTCTCTCTCTCTCTCTCTCTCTCTCTCTCTCTCTCTCTCTCTTTCTCTCTCTCTCTTTCTGAGATTGGTTATAAGTTTGTCATGAATCATTACAATTTTTTGAAAGAAGACAAGAAAAAAATACATCGCATATCTTAAGGAAAATGTAATACGGTAGTATGCAATTAATTTTAATGAATAGCAACGTCAACAACTTAACGGGACGAAATAATCCTGATATAAAGGATTTGCATCCGTTCAATACAACTGTATTGAAATTGTAAATAATGTCCCCACAGTATCCTGTTGATATCTATTGACTGTGCCGTCTTGAGTTAGATTGGTTTGTAAAATAGCATGTATTTATGCAAATCTCTAAATGCGTTTTTATTTTTGAAAGATATTTTTTAAATGGTTGAAGTGCATTCGATTTTGTATATGTGTGCTCATCTGAGACAAAATTATCAATCGTATTTGAATTTCGACTTTCTGTCAGTATGATAGAAAAAAATGTTGAATTTAATTTGTCTTCTAAAATATCGCGTTATAACTAGCGTTAACAATATATGTTGTATCGGGTATTTCCCTTCTACTTTCACCAACTCTATAAACAGAACAAAAACAACACAATTTCTATTAAATATGTTTAATTGTTACTAGCTCTCGAGAGTGCAACCAGCTGATATCATACATGTGCATACATTTATTTATCATTCAAAATGATCATGCAAATATCCCTACAATGTCAATATCGTCCTTTAAAATTATTTTACTAATAATCATATCATAATTCTATGTATTTGAAAAAGAAGACTCTTATGGTGCCTGCATTTTCAATATTCATGCTTTTCAAATCCACTTGTACTCGCCTCGCTTTCAACGCTGAATGACCGATTACCGCTAAATGTAAGCGGTATACCCGTGCACATACACTAACTCTCTCTATCGGAGACTGTTATGCATGGGAAAATATTTTTTTTCTAATTCAAATTTTCAAACGAAGAAAATTATATTTTTCCATATCGTGTAGTATCAGTAGACATTCAGTTCAATGTTCAGCAGACAGTCGCGTGAATTTTTTTTAATTTGAGTAGTCTAACATTTGTGTAGTGAAAAGACTTTGTCAAAACAAATACACTACCATTACTCTTACATTTTAAGTTTTCAATCCATAATACATTTGAATTCTGAGCAAAAATGTTTTATAATTGTTATTTAAACTTGTCAACAATTATATCAGCTTTACTTTGATAACATGATAATTATTAAATTCAGACATTATTTCAAAAAGTTATTAAAGAAATGCTTGGGGTGCCACCCTAAATTTGAGCTGTGTGTATTCAATTGTCGTTAACCTCTTATTGGCTAATTGCAAAGACCCTAGTATAGCGATGTGATGATAGCGGTGGACCGATATATTTTATTTAACGGCTATTAAATATCGGTCGATCGTTAAAAAAGTAACGGTGCACTAGCGGTGCATCGATAAAAACATTGCGGTGCGTCGTAAAAATATAGCGGTGAACTTATAAAATATAGCGGTGCATATAATGGTACATCGCTATATTATAACGATGGACCGCCACTTTTAACGGTGCACCGATATATTTTAACGGTGCAACGGTATATTTTATCGGTGCACCGTTAAAATATAGCGGTACACCGATATTACCGCTATATAATGGTACATCGCTATATTATAACGATGGACCGCCACTTTTAACGGTGCACCGATATATTTTAACGGTGCAACGGTATATTTTATCGGTGCACCGTTAAAACAAATATATCGGTGCACCGATATAATAGCGGCGCACCAGTACCGGTGCTTTTGAACCTGATCGTACACCATAAAAATGTACTAAATAACAATTTTATCAATTTAATCTTAATATGCCCGCAGGACAGGTTGTTTATTTCTCATCGGAAAATGTAAAGGGAAGCAAAACGTTATCGACTACTACACAGAGTAGCTTTATTGGATTTTATCGATTTATGTCTGGGGTAGTTTCTGCGATATGTATACCAAATCATTCGGATTTAATTTATTTATGATAATGAGATGTTTTTTATCTATTTCAAAAATAATTATATTTTTAAAACATTCATATCATTTTTTCGTGATAAATTATATTCCCTTTAAAATAAAGAAACACTTAATTTTTAAGTAATTTTAAGATTTCGGACTTTAAACCACAATTTATAGAAATGCGATATAGCCAGCGAAGGGCCATAACTCAGACATTATTTATCATCTACCGTCCGACAATGGCCATTACCCAAACATTATTGTTAGTAATTCCTTCTAGTCATTTTACGACCATTATTCAAACACCAGTTTTCCAAACAAGTCAGTGAAGGGCCCCAACTATTAGTTATCCATTATATCCAGTCAAGGGCCATAACTCTGATATAAGTTATCAAAAACTGCTAGTCATGGGACATAACTCGGATAGTAGCTTTCAAATACTTCTAGTCAAGGGCCATAACTCTGATATTAGCTTTCAAATACGACCAATCAAGAGTCGTAACTTAGATATTAGTTATCAAATATTGAAAGTCATGGTACATACTACGGATATTAACTTTCAAATACTTCTAATAATGGGCCATAACTCTGATATTAGCTTTCAAATACGACCAATCATGGACCATAACACAGATACTAGTTATCAAATACTGCAAGTCAATGGTCATAGTTCAGATATTAATTATCCAATTTGGCCAATCACGGGTCATATCTCAGATATTTGTTATCCAATCTGCACGAGATAGTATGAGATGTAAGTTCAATTAAGATCCCATGACCATTTAACGGAGAGCACACAGTGTCAAATAAAACTATGTTTGAAAGTATATGGGCTATACTTTGGACAATATTTAGCTGATGTGACAAATTTAAGAACTTCCTTCAAGATTCTAAGAAAAATACACGCAGTATGGTAAATACAATGAAGGACTTACTAGTATACACATGTAATACAACCAAATGATAAACAGACTGACTCGCAGACTGAAAACGGAAAAGGGCACTCACAATAACCGTTATTGAATTTTGTGCTTAGGTGGGCTAAAAGTGGCTCTTTGCAATATTTTATAAGGTCATCCTTTGTTTTAAATTGTTTGCCGTGCTCCTACCTTCTCACTCAAAATTATAGCTACCCGAACGTTTTTATTGACTTTCAAAGCGTTTTTCATGATTTTTGTCCATGTTTCTTTAAAATGACCATGCAAAATCAAATTTTAGCAAAATAAATAAATAGATTCCTACCTACTCATATGAAAAAAATACTGGGTCAGCGGACAGCAACCAAATATTTTTTAAGGATGGCCTCAGTAAATACAGAATATTACATATGTTTAATAATAGGACTGTGTCAATTTGTTTATAGTATACGTAGGGCTTACAATATCAGGTCAGTATCGCTTATAGGGGTATCTCATTGCGTGAGCCGGACCCGATTAGCTCAGTCGGTAACACGTCTGAATGTCAGTCTAGGGGGTCTCGAGCTCGAATCCCCGCCCAGCAACAGTCTTCGTGATGATTGATGTACGAAACTTTGTCTCATTATCATTCCAGGATCCCAAGAAAGAATAATTAACACTCGGTAGAATAAAAGCATTAATGACGCTTAACATTCAATAAATCAATCAATCAATCATTACACGTTTGTTAACGACTCATATACTAACTTAATATGTGTTCATTTTTTTATATTTTCAGTTGGTCGCAAGTCCATTTCATGTGTCCTCTACTTAGCTTACCAACAAATCCACACGCCGTTTCAATAGTAACCCAGTATCAAGCGGAGCCAGTTAATCTTATAGAAATAACATATCCAGAAGACGATCCACTGAGAAGCTATACCATCTGCCTCCATAGTGCGTTTAACTTCCGCAACGACATGTCTAGGGATATTGTCGAATGGATAGAGATGAATAGGATTCTAGGTGCTGATCATTTCGTAATGTATAACTTCAGCAGCCACCCTAAAAACGACGAAGTATTGAGATGGTACGCACATCGAGGTATTGTCACTCTCGTTCAGTGGGATTTACCTGTATATACGGACGTTCACGTCATTGCACAAGTGGCGGCGATGACTGACTGCCTGTTCAGAAATTACTACAGTGCCAAGTTTATCGCGCATCTTGATTTGGACGAGTATATAGTACCAAGAAGGCCCGGCGTGACCACCGTACCTGAACTACTTTCTGTGATACCGGAATATTGCGCGTATATCGCTCGCTGTAGTGTGTTTTCTGTCGCGGATGGATATGATGATTCCCCGTTTAAGGGTAAAGAAAGTGCCGAAAAGTTTAAACTAAATACTCTGCTGGTGCGTAAAAGACAGAGTTTTATTTGGTGGTCAAGGGATAGATCAAAGATTATTTTAAGAACATCTTGTATATCGGCTGCAGGTATTCACCTCATTCAGTCGTACGCTTCCGGCATTAGATCGGAAACGACGTTTGAAATTACAGACGCCCTCATGCATCATTATAGAAATGGCCGACCGAAGTTTTCAAAGATTGGGGACAAGGTTCAGGACAATTTTATGTTAAAATTTGCACCTAAATTGATATCAAACGTAGAAAAGTCTTGGGATTTAATCAAGGAAAATACAGAAATAAATAAATTAGAGCAGTATAAGACAAATACGTTGATATTGGTATAGAGTTTAACTAAAAACAAACAATGTATTTATACTATAAAATAAAGTTGTAAAAATGCATCTTTCTTTTTCTGCAGTTTCAGTCACCATCTTGTTAAGTTTATTTATTGTTTTGAAAGTGATTTATCGCCATTTTCAACGCATTTAACAGGTTATAAATGGCATATCCAGTTTTATTGGTGAAGCGAAGACCTCCGAATGAATCTGAGTAGAAACACCGTCTTTTCGTGGAAAGTAACTTTCAAACTTTCTCACATTAAGTTTTTGGAGCTAACGGACTCAAACCAATTTCATTAGTAGTGAGAGGTAGGTGAACATGAAAGGGCGGATTAGACCACTCGGTCCATCTGTTTAGTTTAAAATTTAATTGTTTTATATCGACTGTGAAATAAGTTCTTACAACGTATATATTTCATCCAATACATGTATCTGTCTCGGTAGAACCAGCGCTAAGCATATGTGGATAAAGTGTACAGGTGGGACTTCAGCACTTGGCCGTATTGTGGGATCAAACTCACGACCCTACGGTCCTTGGTCCATTCAAGTTGCTCAACTAAAATACACTCAGCACCTTCTTGTGCCATTGGCGTCCTTCGTTGTATGCAGTATAATTGACAATATATATATGTAATTTAATATGAATACCAGCAACCTAATTGTTTAGTTCGCATACATGTAATCCAATTATTTTTTGTTGTATATTTCTACGTTTCTCTTTTCGGGGTGGTAGTGTTATCGATAGAGTCGTTTCATGAGTCGTTTTAGAGACTCTGACACAGACTGTGAAGTAAATCAAATTGCCTAAAATTATACGGGTTTTCTATTTCCCAAAGCACAAACCCCTTACCCACTTCAGCTTCAGTTTTATTCCATTTTTCGCCTTTGACCTTCTTTTTTCCACATTTAACTCTGAGCTATACACCCGGGAGTACAGGAGTATGCCTAGGAACGCCCCTGATCTTGACCATAAAAGAGAGTTCTTCCTCATCGTCTGAAAATCTGTAGCATGCAATTCAACTATAGTGTCAACTTTTGAAGTTTCACACGTTTATTTATGCGGTGTTACACATACCTATCAATTCTGTCCACAAGTGCATTTTGAACGTTTATTTCACCCCACAACTTACTCCCAGTGTGGAGCGCGTCTCCCGGTGGTAGATCATCGAATTCAGGATCACAGGGTCGTTGGTTCGATCTTCCACTACGGCTATGCGTGGTGACCATGAGCGTGACACTCTTTCCGCGTATGCGTTGTGCTGGTCCTGGATGATTCGAGCGTGATTTCGTTCATTTGTTTAACAATCAAAGTAAAATAAATATGTAACTTACTCCCAGTGAGAACAGAGGGTGGACGGACAAAAAGACAGACACAATGAGAGAATGCGATTTTATGCTAACAGCGTAATCATAATGTATACATAGTGTTTTTTGTCATTAATATCAGTTCATTTCAAACAAGAGAATAATTAAGACAGGTCGTGCTTTAATTTGTGTATGCGTTCGATCGAATGTGCACACTTCGTGTGCTTATCTATTATATTGTATTTATTTTAACATACATCGTCAGAGCTATATTATATCATGAATCAGATCTTATTCCCATTCAGTATTCCCATTCAGTACCCTAGCATGCAAACAATGACACGTTATGTAATACAAAACACGTGTTATGGCGTTCGCCTCTAAATTTTTCAATAACAGCATTGAGAAAGCACACATGGTACACTATTTCTATGTATGTATGAATTATCAATAATCATGATTAAGTAGGTTTGGGCTTAATAAAAAAAAGTATGTACTGTATGAGACAATATGGAGCAATATGGAGAAATTATAAAAACATGAGAAAAGTTATCAGCATGAGGATTCGACAATAGCATCCTAAAATCCCATTCTCATTAAAAACATAAATTGTTATCTTAAAACCCGTTAAGATGCATCGGTTGACGTTTGAACTATCTAACTTCCCCACCAGCTTCAGAGGGAGTTCATTTCCCACACCCTTCCCGGCACTTTATTACTTCTTACGTTGATTTACTACTTTTAGAAAGGGACCCAGCTATGCACCTGGTATCTGTATGTTTAAATTGTTTAACGAACCAGCAAAATCACACTTTCATTATGATACAGCTAAACTGCCATAGAAGCAACAGTTACCAGATTCACAATAACCCAACGTAATATCTTGGTAACACTAATTTTTATCGTGAAATGTATCCGAAGCTAAAAATAAACGTTCGCGGGAACGCATTCATCACAATGAACGAAAAAAGATTACATTAATTTTGTTAAACGAAGGAGTTTAAATGTAAATTTACATTTCACTAAAGTGTTAGGATCAGGTGCTTGTCTAGCCGTGGATGAACGATCGTTTCAAAATACACAGGGCCTGGCTTTTGCTGCCCGTTTACTAGTGCTGAGAATAGGAACTGGATGTCTTAATCGATCAGCCGTGCCCGATTAGCTCAGTCGGTTGCGCGTCTGACTATCAATCCAGGGTTCGTGAGTTCGAATCCCCGCCCGGCAAAAGTCTCCGTGATGATTCATTTACGACATTGTGTCACATATTCATTCGTATCTCACCGCTGATTTAAGTGAGAAAGTTATCAGTTACTTACGAAGATGAGGTGTGCTCGAGTATTGGTTAACCAGGAAATAGTGGTTAGGTTAACTGATCGTCTGTTAGCCCTCGATGGCATAAAAATGACGCTAATTATTCAATCAATCAATCAATCTTAATCGATCAATCGGATACTTCACACGATCGATTAACGAAATCAAAATTGCAATTAATTTAAAAAAAGGATTTATATATAACCACAATAACCCGAAAAGGTCCCAGGAGTTTATGTATATCTTCTATTTTTTCCCTGTTAAAGGATAGAGTCATTCGCCATTGTCTTTGTTTAGCTTAATGTTTATATTTAAAGGACCCCATTTTGAAATAAGTTGTAAAACTTAATGTGCTATCGTGTGAAATATATATGTCTCAAAATTATTTATCAATATTTTAGCTAAATTGAATACTTGTGTAACAAGACAAAATACTAAATTTGTGAAAGCTGATATATGTCATTTTAAATAATTAACTAGTTAAGTATATTATTTAAAACATATGTCAATGCTCATGTAATATTGTATGTTAATGTGTTTGGTGTTTCTCTGTATTTATGACATACATATTATACCAAATAAATCAAATCAAAGCAAATAAAAAAAACACATCAAATTTCAATTTATTTTAAGAAAGACCGACAACTCTTACACAACATTTAGTACAATTCACCGACAAACAAATAATTATCGTTGATGATCGTGCAAGTGGCTTTCGGATAATCGGAATAACACTGCCGTTATCCGACTTAAACACATTCAGGGGTTTACAGTTTGTTCTGCATGATATACAAAACTAGTTAAGCCGATAGGTCGAGAATACGTGTGGTCTAAGGGAGATAATCAAATAATTAAATGTCTAACTGAGTACTCTCCCTTAATGTATTACCAGTTTAACTGATATTACGTAGACAATACATGGATGATGGAGCAAGGTGGTATTATTATGTAAACAATACATTATATTTATGAGATAGTTATTAACATGTTTGCAAAAAGCAATGTTATGTATTTGTTTGTTTGTTTGTTGGGGGGAGCCCGTGTGGTTCCGGCTAAGAACAGAATCACTGTCGATCTCTGCAGAGGGGTAGGAATCCTCCGAATGGGTGTCATGTTCATTTTATCATTTTTTGTCATGTTCACTATTATGGTTAAATTTCCAACCCCTGTGTGGTTCCAGGGAGCCATGAGTGATGGCAAGAATAGGATCACTGTGGCTTATGCATGTCGTAAGAAGCGACAAATTGAGTAATACGATAGAATTTGCTGAAACTCTGCAGTTCTGCAGGTATCAAAGTTCTAGGTTCATTCTGCATATTCATTTGTTGATGTATTTTTTTTAATCTGTATGTTAATTTGTTGTTTTTGTACATATAGAGTGAACCTGGAATCTTCCTTCCTGTTGGCGTCGAATAGCCTATAATGTGTTGGTACGCCGTAAAACCCTATTCATTCATTCATTCATTCATTCATTCATTGTTTGTTGGTTGGTATGTTGGTTGGTTGGTTGGTTGGTTGGTTGGTTGGTTGGTTGGTTGGTTGGTTGGTTGGTTGGTTGGTTGGTTGGTTGGTTGGTTGGTTGGTTGGTTGGTTGGTTGGTTGGTTGTGGATGGTTGATCGGTTTGTTGGCTGGCTGGCTGGCTGGCTGGCTGGCTGGCTGGCTGGCTAATACTAATTTGCTTTCGATTGCGAAATAAGCTCAGAGCTTACTAGTATATGAGTCAGTTTTCTGGTTAGCCCAGTATTGTTTTTGAGAGGCCATAGGATCGAGATTGGGACCGAACCCACGACCTCTGGCGTGAGGTTCAACGCCATTTTCATCACATTACATGTTAGATACGGCATATCAAGTTTTATTGATGGTTACTGAAGTCTGAATAGAACCACTGTCCCTGCGCAAGTTGCTGGGAAACTTGCTCACATGCGGTTTACGGTGATTCTGGTAGGTTCGAGCCCACAACCTAGGCAGAGGTAAGAGATCTCAAGACAGCACCTCAGGCAAATCGGCAATACGAGTGATCAATATTATTTTTACCCAATGAAATTATGTAAACGTTCACTATATTTTACTAGACACTCGGGCCAGCTTGCTATCAGATCAAGGTACTTGATGGGGGGGGGGGGGTATAACGCTTTTCATTAAAATAGCTCGTCACCTATTTAGGAATTAGTACCATAATGAGAATGGAGTCTATTTTATACCTTTTTTTATTTTAGCTCAATTGTGAAGAAAAAAAAATCAGAGCTTATATGAATCGCCCGTTGAGGCCGCTTCCAGGTTAGCCCAATACTGAGTGTTGTTTTTTGAGAGACCACAGGGACGAGTTTCGCCATTTTCAGCACATTAAACATGATATACATGTATATCATATCAAGTTTCTTTGATGCCGGGATGATTGAAGTCTGAATAGAACCATTGTCCTTTTGCAAGCAACTGGCACAGTTTCTCACATAGGATTTAAGGATTGTGGTAAGTTCGAAACCACGACATCAACGTGAGAGTTCGGCACAGCGCCCTCGAACAACCGGCCATTGCGGATCCTTGTACACATGTGATCAATATTATATTTACATAATAAAATTGTATGTTCACGTTTTGTTTACTAAACGACCGGACCAGCGGGCTGCAAGACCAAGAGACGTGATGAAGAGGATAAGATGTTTACTGCTCACGCCGGATATGTCTGGTTTGGTCTCAGCTAAACCTCTAAATATCTAATAATATTTAAGCATGTTAGTATGCGGAGTGGTCTTAAAGAATTCCCCCTCAAATTTTAAAAACTGAAATTGAAAGAAACATAATTGATTATCAAGATATTAAAACTTGTGTTACTTACTTTATCTTTAGTTATATGTTATCTCCATATTCAGATATCGTTCATAATTTGTTTTGTTGAGTTTATTTAATATCCAAGTTGTATTTTCACAGCGTGAACTTCCGTATTATAAATCTTATTTGAAGATTCTTAAACCTCGACCACTCGCCCGGTAACCAAGTTTTTCGTACTGTAATAGATTTTATTTATGCATTGTGTGTCCCATTTGATAAACAACTCTGCATTCGGTTGTACGTTTAGACTTCGGAGCATTCGCACGGTCAGGGATTAAACTTAAACTTTTATGTTTTAATTTAGCGAACAATTGTTTTTATTGTTGAGTATATAGTTATATAATTATAAATTTTGCCTATAAATTAATTAATAAATTGAATGTGAAGACACCATTTAATTAACTTAAAGTCCTATCGTTAAGTTTATCTTTTTTCATCTTTGGATTATAAGAAAGACATTTTGGTAAGTTTTGTGCAGTTATTTCGTTTGTTTGTATGTTTGTATTTTTCCAGTGGTAATCCAGTTATTTTACGACGGTATTGGATCCGTCAGGCGGTTAACCATTTCTATAATTGATTGCTTGAATATTTAGCTTCATTTTTATACCATCGAGGGCTAATAGACGACCAGTCAGCCCAACCAGTTTCTTGGAATCCTGAATTGTTAACCAATACCCTAGCACACCCCATCTCCGCAAGTAACTGAAAATTTCCCACTTGAATCAGCGATGGGAGAAGAATGATAATGAGACACAATGTCGTATATCAATCCTCACGGAGACTGTTGCCGGGCGGGGATTCGAACTCACGGATTGATAGCCAGACGCGTAACCACTGAGGTAATTGGGACCGGCTAACTATTTCTAGGCACGCATTGTCTCTCCAAGTAGCTGACTACTTCCCCAACACATTCAGAGGTGGGAGAGTCATAAATAAAGTTCCATGCATTTGTTTCAGGCTTTGTTACTTAGTTACATCCACTAACCTCTATGAAGTTTATAAGATATCATATTTCATTTCTTCTTCTTCTTAATATAACGGCAAATGTCGGCAGATATGTTTAATACTTTGATAATTTTGTTTAATTTGTTCAAAATTGAGAGCCGGCTCCGAGTAGCTCAGTCAGTAGCGCGTCTGATTGTCAATTTAGGGTTCGTGAGTTCGAATCCCCGCCCGGCAACAGACAATGTGATCATTGATTTACGACATCGTTTCTCATTATCATTCGTCTCTCACCGCTAAATTAAGTAAGAAAGCTATCGGTTACTTACGGAGATTGGGTGTGCTCGAGTACTGGTTAACCGTTCAGGATCCTGGGAAAGAGTGGTTATGTTAACCGATCGTCGATTAGCCCTCGATGGCATAAAATGACACTTACTATTCAAGCAATCAATCAAAATTGAGAAATATTTAAACCAAAGGTAGTAGTTTCAGTTGCTCAATCCATACTTGGTGTCTATTTTAAAAGTTATCCTATAGCCACCCGTGTGTACATGTGCATCTGCTGAGGCGCTGTATAATGATGACATACATTTCTCGGCTTAGGTCGCAGGTTCGAACTCAGCTCTGTACATATAGGTACAAGCAAACAGTTCTTGCGGGTATTCCAGGGCGGTTAATATAAGCTTTGATATTTCTTTGCAATCGAGCTCAAATAAATTTATTTTAGTACAAACTAAAATTACCTCGACTTAGACACGTCACGCTCGAGGTCTTCCTGTGTAGAACCAGTATTTAGCATATGCGGACAAAGTGTCCTGCTGAAGGGCACTACACTGACAAAGCAGTGGCAGAGGATCGAATCGATGACCCTCTGGTCCTATGTCCTATGCTTTACCTATGGACCACGCTCTCCATACACCCCAAGCATTCGGGGTGTTGTTTTTACAATTCCTTTATCAAATATTAATAAAGTTTATAAAACACCAACACGTAAAAAACGTTAGTTATGATTTATTTCCAAAATTTCGGCTTATCGCCTTAATTATGGATTGATAAATAAATAAACAACGGAAGTAACGGCTAGGATCATGAACGTCACCTAACGTGATTGCTTTTTTTTTTTTTATCAAATAATAAAATTTTCGAAAGCCCCGTTTTTTAGCTCAGCACTTTAATTTATAAATCCATACTCGATCACTTTATACTTATCTATTTGGTGAGAACCATACTGTATCAAATATACTTGTAAAACAGAGAGGTTTATTTTTTACCTTAACTGGCTGAGTGCAACACTAGATAAACTAGAGTAACTTTTAAACAGAGGTTTATTTTTTTTTACCTTAAATGGTTGAGTGCAACACAAGATAAACTAGAGTAACTGTAAAACAGAGAGGTTTATTTTTTTAACCTTAACTGGTTGAGTGCAACACTAGATAAAATAGAGTTACTGTAAAACAGAGAGGTTTATTTTTTACCTTAACTGGCTGGGTGCAACACTAGATGAAATAGAGTTACTGTAAAACAGTTAGGTTTATTTTTTTACCTTAACTGGTTGAGTGCAACACTAGATAAAATAGAGTTACTGTAAAACAGAGAGGTTTATTTTTTACCTTAACTGGCTGGGTGCAACACTAGATAAAATAGAGTTACTGTAAAACAGAGAGGTTGTTTTTTTTTACCTTAACTGGTTGAGTGCAACACTAGATAAAATAGAGTTACTGTAAAACAGAGAGGTTTATTTTTTACCTTAACTGGCTGGGTGCAACACTGGATAACATAGAGTTACTGTAAAACAGAGAGGTTTATTTTTTACCTTAACTGGTTGAGTGCAACACTAGATAAAATAGAGTTACTGTAAAACAGAGAGGTTTATTTTTTACCTTAACTGGCTGAGTGCAACACAAGATAAAATAAAGTTACTGTAAAGCAGAGAGGTTTACTGGTATTTCAATTACTTGATGAGTTTTACACGATATAAAATAGTGTTACTGCATGATACAGAAATAATAATGTTCAAGTACTTTCGTATCGTATCGTATCGTATCGTATCGTAGCGTAGCGTAGCGCATCGCATCGCATCGCATCGTATTCGCATCGCATCGCATCGCATCGTATCAACGTTGGTCCGTTGATGAGTTGACTTATGGGATTAATGTTTAAATTTGATAATATGAAAGATAAATGTATGTCCCCTTCATTAAAACTGGCTATGTCATAGCAATAAAACACAGTGTGCCACTATCAATTCTTACGAAAACCTAATACCATTATATGAACAAAGAACTGTTTGATTGTGTGTCTTTGTACGCTAAATTCCTGTTGTATACAGTCTGTTAAATGCACTGTTGTATGTGACATTCCACCAAATCAAAGAGCCCATTTATTATTCAATCTGCTTAGTGTGCAGATATCAATTCATGTTTTTCTCATGTTATGAACAGTCATGCATCAATTCGGATTATATTGTGTGTGTTTACTTCATGAGAATATTTGTATTTCCTTACATGTCATAATGATCCGATACACAATAGATATGCCCCTTTTTAAGCATCTATAATACACTAAAGTACAGACCTAGGAATAACCTGATATCATTATAATGTTTACAATTATGTACGGTTGATTTTATCAAGTAGTTTGAATTTAAATGTTTGTTTGTTTGACTATTAAGTGTCATGTTTTTACCATCCATTGCAAACAGACGACTAGTTAACTGAACCACCTTTCCTGTGTGGGATTCTGTACGGTTAACCAGTAATCGAGCACACTTATATCCGCAGGAAACTGATAACTTTCCCACTTGAGTCAGAGGTAAGAGATGCAATGTCATATACCAATCATCACTGACACTATGGCCAGACGGGCGTTCGAACTCACGACTCCTGGATTGAGTGTCAGACGTGCTACGGGCCGAACTAAACGGGACCTGTAAAATTCAAATAGCTAAAGATAGTTAATTAAGCAGTTAGTCGATACTAGTAGTTCGATATTCGGTTTTCGTTATTCGATATAGAAGTATTATTGGAATTTGATTGATTGATTGATTGATTGGTTGGTTGATTGATTGATTGATTGATTGATTGATTGATTGATTGATTGATTGATTGATTGATTGATTGAATATTAAGCGTCATTTTTATGCCATCGAGGGCTAACAGACGATCAGTTAACTTAACCACTGTTTTCTGGGATTAACCAGTACTCGAGCACACCCCATCTCCGCAAGTAATTTATAACTTTCCCACTTGAATCAGCGGTGAGAGACGAATGATAATGAGTCACAATGTCGTATATCAATCATCACAGAGACTGTTGCCGGGAGGGGATTCGAACTCACAACCACTGGATTGATAGTCAGACGCGTAACCGACTGAGCTGATCGGACCCGGAAGTATTATTGGAGAAAGTTGGGATCAGGATACATTTCATGTCGAGGCATAGCACCACCATTGAAAACAGGAAGTGCTTCCGTGGGGTAGTCGCATAATGACGGTTATAATTAATCCTTGTTTCTTCTTAATTTAAAAATTCATTTTCCATATCTTAATGCTCATTTCTTTATTAAGTTATATTGAATGGCAGTATTGATGAATTTTGAACATTTTTAATGCATTGTCATGTTTGAATTGTGAGGGGTTTTTTTTAAAAAAAAAAGTGATGCTTGGAAATTGTGGTATGAATACATGATTTCTGACGTCTACTCTCACTTTGCCAACGGTGTACAGACTGAACAGAAACATATCTTCGATGACACATGACCCCATTACATAATTTAAAAGTGGGTGCTTATTTAGAAACGATATTAAAATCGTATATTAAACTACAGTGCATATAATTATTATATTTTGAAATTACTTTATATCCGATATTGGTGAGCTGATTAGAAACTTTTATGTTAAATATTAACAAATAAAAATGAATGAATGAGTGAATGAATGATTTAAAGAATGAATGATTTAACAAATGTAAATGAATGCATGAATGAATGAATGATTTAACGAATAAATGAATTAATGCATAAATGAATGAATGAATGAATGAATGAATGAATGAATGAATGAATGAATGAATGAATGAATGAATGAATGAATGAATGAATGAATAAATGATTTAACGAATGAATGATTTAACGAATGAATTAATGAATGCATTAATTAATTAATTACATAATTAATTAATGTAGGGATGAACGAACGAGCAAACGGACGGACGACGGAAAATGTCTCATTTTTGGGCAAACATTAATCTATTTTAGTGTGATCATCGCACGTTGGTCAAGAAATCTCTTTTCAATATATTTAGTATTTTAGCATGTTTAAATAGATATAGTTAGGGCAATACAGGATCAGTGAGTATATATAGGTATGGAACGCCATAGCTGTCTTATATGGTCCATTTTCTATGTATTATGTGCACACTTTATTATATCATGTGCATTCATCATTATATTCTGTAGATACTTTATTATATTATGTAGATACATAATTACATTATGTGGATACTTTATTATATTCTGTAGACTGTTTGTTACATTATGTAGATACGTCATTATATTGTGTAGATACTTCATTACATTATGTAGATACATAATTACATTATGTGGATACTTTATTATATTATGTAGACTGTTTGTTACATTATGTAGATACGTCATTATATTGTGTAGATACTTCATTACATTATGTAGATACATAATTACATTATGTGGATACTTTATTATATTATGTAGACTGTTTGTTACATTATGTAGATACGTCATTATATTGTGTAGATACTTCATTACATTATGTAGATACATAATTACATTATGTGGATACTTTATTATATTCTGTAGACTGTTTGTTACATTATGTAGATACGTCATTATATTGTGTAGATACTTCATTACATTATGTAGATACATAATTACATTATGTGGATACTTTATTATATTCTGTAGATACTTCATTATATTATGTAGATGCGTCATTATATTGTGTAGATACGTTATTACATTATGTAGACTGTTAATTATATTATGTGGATACTTTATTATATTCTGTAGATACTTCATTACATTATGTAGATACTTTATTACATTATGTAGAAACTTTGTTATATTATGTAGATACTTCATTACATTATGTAGACACTTTATTATATCTTGTCGAAACTTTATTATATTATGTAGAAACTTTATTACATTATGTCGAAACTTTATTACATTATGTCGAAAGTTTATTATATTATGTGCATTCTTCATTATATTATGTCAAAACTTCCTTATGATGACGAGATCATTTTGACGGGGTGATTTATATACTGACACCGTGTCAAAATAATAATGTTGTTGTTTTATAGCATAAATGTCTGTATATAGCAATTATTATAAGAAGAGGTAATAAACTCTATTTTTTTCGCTATTATTATACAATATTATATCAGATATAAGTTTTAAAAGATAATTGATCATAAAAAAATGAATGATACAATTATAGTCAATGATTCATGATTCAATATTCATGCATCATGAATTGGACACCATTTTTAAATAGGTGTTTTCCTGAATATAAGGTCAGGTTGTTATAACATAGTGAAGGACGGATTATTGCTTACATTTTTGTTCTAGTTTATTTCGACGCAAGAAGTCTGATTCAGATCAAATTGTCGACGTTTACTTGAAAGCTGAGTATTGCGTTGGAGGGGGTATACTACGTCAAAGATTCTTCTAGCGATAGGCACTGGAAAGGCTCGTTTGAAACTCATAGGAATATTTATTGTGTTGGAACTGGGGATTAGTTAAGTCTGATGCTTTTAGTTTGAAACTGTTCTCAAACAACAGTTTAGTTTTTTGCTGGAACTGGACATGTATCTTAGTTCGAAGATTTAAGTTTTGAACAGTTTCCAAACATATAAGTGTATATTTATGCTGGAACTGAGTAGTGTTCCAATCATATAGTTTTGTTATTAGTTTGAACCCGTTCTCAAACAATAACTTTATTTTCGTGCTGAAGCTTGGTTTTGTTTCATGCACTTTAGGTTAGTTTGAAACAGTCTTCAAACATATAGATGTATTTTTATGCTGGAGCTGAGCATTGTTCCAGACATACAGTTTTTATTTGAGTTTGAAACAAGTCTCAAACAAATGCTGTCCAGACACGTTGTTAAAATTATTAAAATAGTGTTGAACAACAGTTCAACTCTACAGGGTTTGAAACATTATACTGTAAATAGTTGATTGATATGATTGTCTGTATGATTTCTAAATATTAGAATCATTTTATTATATTTTGTTTGTTTGACGTTTACGAATCATGAGGCAAGAAGCCTGAGGAAAATTTATATATATTATACAGTTTGAACAAAAGTATTTAACATAGTTTCAAGCTAGGCTGTTTTTACAGCTTAATCCAGTGAAGAAACAATCGCCTTACGAAAAAATATCGCTTCCTGCAGTGCGTGTCCATATCTCTTCCTGCGGTGCGTGTCCATAGATCTTCCTGGGGTGCGTGTCCATAGCTCTAGCTCTTCCTGGGGTGCGTGTCCATAGCTCTAGCTCTTCCTGGGGTGCGTGTCCATAGCTCTTCCTGGGGTGCGTGTCAATAGCTCTTCCTGGGGTGCGTGTCAATAGCTCTTCCTGGGGTGCGTGTCCATAGCTCTTCCTGCGGTACGTGTCCATATCTCTTCCTGCGGTGCGTGTCCATAGCTCTTCCTGGGGTGCGTGTCCATAGCTCTAGCTCTTCCTGGGGTGCGTGTCCATAGCTCTTCCTGGGACGCGTGTCAATAGCTCTTCCTGGGGTGCGTGTCAATAGCTCTTCCTGGGGTGCGTGTCAATAGCTCTTCCTGCGGTACGTGTCCATAGCTCTTCCTGGGGTGTGTGTCCATAGCTCTTCCTGGGGTGCGTGTCCATAGCTCTTCCTGGGGTGCGTGTCAATAGCTCTTCCTTGGGTGCGTGTCCATAGCTCTTCCTGCGGTACGTGTCCATATCTCTTACTGCGGTGCGTGTCCATATCTCTTCCTGCGGTGCGTGTCCATAGCTCTTCCTGCGGTGCGAGTCCATAGCTCTTCCTTGGGTGCATGTCCATATCTCTTTCTGCGGTGCGTAACCATATCTCTTCATGTGGTGCGTGTCCATATCTCTTCATGCGGTGCGTGTTCATATCTCTTCCTGCGGTGTGTGTCCATATATCTTCATGTGGTGCGTGTCCATAGCTCTTCCTGCGGTGCGTGTCCATATCTCTTCCTGCGGTGCGTGTCCATATCTCTTCATGCGGTGCGTGTCCATAGCTCTTTCTGCGGTGCGTGTCCATATCTCTTCATGCGGTGCGTGTCCGTAGATCTTCCTGCGGTGCTTGTCCGTATCTCTTCATGGGGTGCGTGTCCGTATCTCTTCATGCGGTGCGTGTCCGTAGCTCTTCCTGCGGTGCGTGTCCATATCTCTTCATGCGGTGCGTGTCCATATCTCTTCCTGCGGTGTGTGTCTGTATCTCTTCCTGCGATGCGTGTCCATATCTCTTCCTTATCTCCTCTTCCTGAGGTGCGTGTCCATATCTCTTCCTGCAGTGCTTGTCCATATCTCTTCCTGTGGTGCGTGTCCATATCTCTTTCTGTGGTGCGTGTCCATATCTCTACCTGTGTTGCTATTTTTTCCCGTTGAAAGGAAGGGATGTGTCTATCCACGCTGAGATTTTAAAGAACAACTTCCAATTTCTCTTCCGCCATGTTCAATAATCTTTCTGTCAAAGAAGCTTGTTGTTTAAAGCGGTGTCAATTTAGAAATCACCCAGTCAAAATGATCTCGTCATCATAAGGAAGTTTCGACATAATATAATGAAAAAAGCACATAATATAATAAACTTTCGACAAGATATAATAAAGTTTCGACATATTGTAATAAAGTTTCTACATAATATAATAAAGTTTCGACAAGATATAATAAAGTATCTACATAATGTAATTAAGTATCTACATAATATAATAAAGTATCTACATAATGTCATAAGGAATCTACAGAATATAATAAAGTATCCACATAATGTAATACACAGTCTACATAATGTAATAAAGTATCTACACAATATAATGACATATCTACATAATGTAATGAAGTATTTACAGAATATAATAAAGTATCCACATAATGTAATAATGTATCTACATAATGTAATGAAGTAACTACACAATATAATGACGTATCTACATAATGTAATAATCAGTCTACATAATATAATAAAGTATCTACAAAATGTAATGAAGTATCGACATAATGTAATAAAGTATCTACATAATATAATGATAAATGCACATGATATAATAAAGAATGCACACAATACATATAAAATGGATCACATAAGACAGCTATGGCGTTCCATATATAGGAATGTTCAAATTTTATTGAAACAAAATAACAACAGAAATTGTTTCCTTTTTTTCAAATCGTGGTATACTTCCTTGAACATGAATACATGTACATGTGGATGTGTATTCACAAATCAATACACTGATTATTGACTTATCTTCTGTTTTGTAAATATTTGTCGATTCGGTTTTTGTAAATATTTACCGCAGCTCGCTTCAACATCGAAGTTAAACAACCTTAAAATAATATTATCCGAATTTAAATCTTCAAGTAATATTGCATTTAAAAAGTACACGTCATTATGTATTGAGTCATTATCGATTTGCGACAAGGTCGCATGTGTATTTTACATTCAATAGGATTGCGGTGGTATTGTTATATTCAATAGTCATATTTTAAGATATCTGCCGTTAAAAACCGCCCAATTACAAAAAAAGTTGCTTTTTTTACGCCTTTTCATATTTTTTTTAAATTTCATAAATGTACGGCTTGTTAGTGTTATAATTTTGTCAATTATCTAGACGTAATTGTCAGCTAGTATTTCTATTTTGGCAATTGTTGAAATGTAGAAAACTGGTTAAACCGAAAATAAGTACTTGGACATAGTTTTTTTTCTGTTTAGCATGGTGTTTTTCTTCGGAAGATTAGGGTTAATTCTAATATAGTGTTACATGTACACATCCTTTTATATGATAGAGAAACTTTAAATTAAAAATGAAACTATTATGTGAATATTAAAGTGTTAGAAGGATAGAAAAGGAAATACAAACATATTTTACATTTTGTTTTTTTTCAATTTTGAATATATTGATTACGAGTTAGAAAATAATTTTAATAATTATATTAACTTTCTTAATAAGTGTCTTGAACTTCAAAGTTAAACCTAAATATAACATGTTATAAAACAAATCTTGTAATGTAAGTCAGATATAGACTTTTTTTTTTAAAAAAAAAATGAATTTCAATTAAAATTAAAACCTGTTCATCAAGAAAATGTTTTAAAAAAAAAAAATATTTGAAAGAAAATTAAAAACAAAACGTATACATGTATATTTCAGAAATTGTACATTTGGATAGAAAGTGTGGAGATTCACGCCGACGCCAGGAAATAAGACTCAAATTAGCGTGCATATGTGTAAGAAATTGCATTTACATTAAAATGACCACATACTATACATGACAATGTTAGCGAGTACGTTGTTCATACTGGTCAGTTGTCCGGCTTGGACCCTGGCCTGGGATGGATATTCCTACTACAATGACAGATATACCGCTGATGGTATAGCATATACTCAAGGTATTTCTTTTATTAAATTAGTCATCTGTTTTAATTAATAGACTCGTAACAACATTGTTGTGATTTGCCATTTGTATTACAAAATTTCACTCTATGTTTTTGATAATCATAAGTTTAAAATAATTATGAGCGGACCGCACCTTCATACTCTAATGATTCCTATTCAAGAAAAAATAACCACGTCACCGTATAATGGATACATACCAATTTTGTTTTTTGAAATCTATCATAAATACTGGCCAATCGTTATCCATTTTATAATGTAATATATATAAAATAATTATTGACCAAATCGCACATAAATGGTTTTATAAAATAAAACCCATTGTTACGTTTTTCAAATTAAACCTCAAACAGCATAAACGTATAATATGATATACACACTGGAAAAATGTTTATTCAGTTTTTTTGTAATAGGGTTTATTGCCATTTTCAACACATTTCAGGTTATATATGGCTTATCCAGTGTTAATGGGTGAGAAAGACCTCAGACTGAATCTGAGTAGAACCGCCGTCCTTCCGCAAGTAACTGGAAACTTTCTTACATAATTTTTTTTGGACCGAGCGGGACTTGAACCTTCAACCTTAGCGGTGAGAGGTTAGTGATCTTGATCGGCGCCTAAGACCACTCGGCCCTATATGATAATTCATTAACATCATCACGATAACACGAATGTCTTTACCAGCGGCTCGAGAGTACCTGCATCCATTTCTCTGTTTGTGCGTAGACGATGTACAACTTATAAAAGTTTATAAATCTTAACTTGGGTATATTTTTTCTGCAGTATTTGTTTCAATGGTGTGGATATGTAGCAGAGAATGAATGAATGAATGAATGAATGAATGAATGGTGTTTTACGGCACGTCGACACATAAAAAAGATCATTTTGTGTAGCAGAGCAACTGTCTTGCATGTTGGTAATCTTGGGTCCGATCCCTGACCAGGTCATACTAAATGCTTGGCGCTCAACGTTTCGAGTATAATTCTAGGATCCGTTTTCAGTAATATGTTGCTTGGGTACGTCATTCATTATAACACTTATTTCATTTTCATATATAAACCCAATACACTCTTTCGAAACTACGTCATTCTATTTTTGATGGAACCTACCGTATTAGGGATGGCAGCACATTCATTTCTTACATACATTATACAGTACAAAAGATTCAGTATAAATGTGCCACCTGTATTGTACGAGTCTAATTATAAACAGAATGACGTAGTTTCACAATAGTGTATTCGGTTACACTATAGTAGGGTATAAGACCAAAAACATATAAACAAGTAATTAAGTCACTGATAAAACAGAGTGATACGACTGAAACATTAATATACGAAGCATGAATAACACACATGTAATACATTATTGAAAAACAGTTGCTTCATAAACAATATAAATACTCTAAATATCCCAAAATATCTCACTGAACGAATGATTGATAAGTCTGTCTTGCGATGATCTGTTGATTATTTTTCTTCCATCAATGAAATGACTGTATTTCCGGTTTGGTTTTAGATGACACAAACAATGGCTTGTGGTCTGATACGTTATATTACCGGCACGACAGCCCCTGGGTCAACGAGGTCACGACCGGTTGTACTTATGACCAATCTAACGCCATCATAACGGCCTGCAGTGGCCCAACAGTGTAAGTATGTCCGTTTTGACCCATCTTTGTTGGACATATGATGTAGAGTTTTGATCCCTATTACTTTTGCTTAATGCGATGTAGACCTTCTTTTCTTGGCACATATATATATACATTTGACCCTGAGTTCAATCCGAGATTCAATCTCCTCCTGCCTACGGACTCCAGGGTAGGAAAGAGCTTATGCCTTTGTGTAGAAAAAATTATTTAGATTAAATGTGAAGTTTTGAACCCTATATAATTTGTTTGAATGTAGAGTTGCGACCCCTGTAATTGGTTTTAATATATATTAATAGCTATAATAAATATTTGAAGTTACATATATTTAAAGCATTGTTTCAAGTTTACATATTTGAAGATATGCATAGCAATGTTTCAAGTTTACATATTTGAAGTTATGCATAGCATTGATTCAAGTTTACATATTTGAAGTTATGCATAGCAATGTTTCAAGTTTACATATTTGAAGAAATACATAGCAATGTTTCAAGTTTACATATTTGAAGTTATGCATGGACTTGTTTCAAGTTTACATATTTGAAGCTATGCATAGATTAGTTTCAAGTTTACATATTTGAAGTTATGCATAGATTAGTTTCAAGTTTACACATTTGAAGTTATACATGGAATTGAATTGTATCAAGTTGACATATTTGAAGTTATGCATAAAATTGTTTTAAGTTTACATATTTGAAGTTATGCATAGATTAGTTTCAAGTTTACATATTTGAAGATATGCATAGCAATGTTTCAAGTTTACACATTTGAAGTTATGCATAGCAGTGTTTCAAGTTTACATATTTGAAGTTATGCAAAGCAATGTTTTAAGTTTACATATTTGAAGATATGCATAGCAATGTTTCAATTTCACATATTTTAAGTTATACATAGCAATGTTTTAGGTTTACACATTTGAAGTTATGCATGGAATTGTTTCAAGTTTACATATTTGAAGTTATGCATAGATTAGTTTCAAGTTTACACATTTGAAGTTATGCACATATTAGTTTCAAGTTTACACATTTGAATTTATGCATGGAATTGTTTCAAGTTTACATATTTGAAGTAATGCATGGAATTGTTTCAAGTTTACATATTTGAAGTTATGCATAGCATTGTTTCAAGTTTACATAATTGAAGTTATGCGTAGCTTTGCTTTAATTCAAATAATATTTGTATATACACATGTCATACATATAGCATTGTTTAAATTGTGTATATTTGAAGTTTGCATATAGCATTATTTTAATTTTACATATTTGAAGTTATGTATGCCATTGTTGTTTTCTTATATATATAAAGTTATATAAGCAATTGATTAAATTTTACTTAGATGTTCAGTATTGGTTCAGTTTACATATTTGGAGTTAAATATAACATTGGTTCAATTTACATATTTGGAGTTAAATATAGCATTGGTTCAATTTACATATTTGGAGTTATATATAGCATTGGTTCATTTTTACATATTTGGAGTTATATATAGTATTGGTTCAGTTTACATATTTGGAGTTGAATATAGCATTGGTTCAGTTTACATATTTGGAGTTTTATATAGCATTGGTTCAATTTACCTATTTGGAGTTATATACAACATTGGTTCAATTTTACATATTTGGAGTTATATATAGTATTGGTTCAGTTTACATATTTGGAGTTGAATATAACATTGGTTCAGTGTACATATTTGGAGTTATATATAGCATTGGTTCAATTTACATATTAAGAGTTATATACAACATCGGTTCAATTTTACATATTTGGAGTTATATATATAGTATTGGTTCGGTTTACATATTTGGAGTTGAATATAGCATTGGTTCAGTTTACATATTTGGAGTTTTATATAGCATTGGTTCAATTTACCTATTTGGAGTTTTATACAACATTGGTTCAATTTTACATAGTTGGAGTTATATATATAGTATTGGTTCAGTTTACATATTTGGAATTAAATATAGCATTGGTTCAATTTACATATGTCGAGCTATATATAGCACTGGTTCAATTTTACATGTTTGAAACTTTATATGCCTCTGTTTCCATTTAACGTTGTTTAAGTTATAATTAGCATTGGTTCTATTTTAGGACACTTCGCAACCTGGCAATGGTCAACATAACGGCAGGTGTGTTTGATGTCGGCGTTACATCAATGTGAGTTATTTATAGTTTTTCATAAAACATAAGATATTTGTCTAAGTAACATATGTTGTATCTATGTAAATTAATGTAAAGCATTTAATATTATTTCCAAATCTTTTAAATATACATACATTGTAAGCGTCGGGGTGAAAAAGGTATTAGGGTAAATTGTTGTTTGGTTCCCTCAATAACATTAGACCAAATTAGTTTGAACTTATTTATTTATTTTTATAACTGTTACAAATCACACCCAAAATCTTCCTGGGTAGAACCAGTACTAAGCATATTGGGAAAAGGTGTATTGCTTAAGGGCACCTCATATTATTATTACAAAGCATTATTTAGAGATTTCTAGAAAAAAACACACACTTTTTTAGTTTTTTTATGTCTGTCAAAATATATTTCATACTGAGTAAAACCTGAAGTCCACCAACACGCCCCCCACTTACATGCTTAAATGTTCTCCGGAAAACAGAATTCGCATCTTATGCTATGACGACTATATTCAGTATAGTCTTATTCAAACATATGTACATTTTTTAAGTATCGTGATATTTTTCTATTGAAATGTATTATAACAATAAGCATGCAAACATTAAATTGCTTAATACTATGTGAAACATTTAACAATGAGATGCACAAAGACAAACTTTAATAAATCTTTATCAATTTCAGCACAATAGTCAACTGTGCCAATTTTGAACTTTTTGAAGACAGAACTTTTGAAAACTTGACGAGTCTGACATACTTGTAAGTATACGTCTCACACAACTACTAATTTTGCACTATTCTGCATATAGAGATATACACTTCTGGAATATTGGGTATATTACCAATGGTTCTAAAAAGTGCCTTGTCCCCATAGATAGTCCTCTGTTGGTCCAATTATGCAGAAAAAAAATATGGGGTTGACTAGGTTTATTTTTCACAATTTCGATGGTTTGATTGAACCCTTTCATTTTTGACAATTTTTGGCAATTCTGCCCAATTGTTGCAGTGTATCACCAGGCATATTCAAACTGTTATAGTTTGATCAATCAGTTCCCAATGTCATCCAAACTTGATGTTGCAATATTCTCAAATAATCAAAGAAATTTAACACTTTTATGCATTTTCAATAAAATGAATGCCCAACTGATTTACACAATTCTAATTTCTTGGACATAAGAATCTTCCTACCGTCATGTAAGGGAGGTAATTCTTTAGAGATCTATAGTATACGGTCTCATACACATATGATTAGACAAATGGTGTTGGTACAAGTACAGTGTATGTAGTATGGTATATCTGTAAATGTGGCAAAGATATACACGTAGTGTTTGGAATAAACATATAACTATAATATAGAAACACATGTATTATAACACATGTGTAAATATGGTATAGACATACATATAGTCTGAAATGTCTGGAAGTGTGGTATAAATACACATATAGTCTGAAATGACAGGAAGAGTAGTATAAATACATATATAGTCTGAAATGTCTGGAAGTGTGGTATGAATAAACATATACTCTGAAATGTCTGGAAGTGTGGTATAAATAAACATACAGTCTAAACTGGCTTGCATAATAATAATAATGAGAAGAAGAAGAAGTGAACAGAGTAGAAGAAATAGAAGCAGAAGAAGAAGAAGAAGAAGAAGAAAAAGAGGAGGAGGAGGAGGAGGAGGAGGAGGAGGAGGAGGAGGAGGAAAAAGAAGAAGAGGAAGAGTAGGAGGAAGAAATGTCTGAATGTGTGGTATAAATAAACATGTAATCTGAAATGTCTGGAAGTGTGATATAAATACACATATAGTCTGAAATGTCTGGAAGTGTGGTATAAATACACTTATAGTCTGAAATGTCTGGAAGTGTGGTATAAATACACATATAGTCTGATATGTCTGCAAGTGCGTATAAATACACATATAGTCTGAAACGTCAGGAATTGTGGTATAAATAAATATTTTGTCTGAAATATCAGGAAGTATGGTATAAACACACTTACAGTAGAAATGTCTGGAAGTGTAGTATAAATACACATACAGTCGAAATGTCTGAACGTATGGCATGAATACATATATAATCTGAAATGTCTGGAAGTGTTATGTAAATACACATACAGTCGAAAAGTCTGGAAATGTGACATAAACACACATATAATCTGAAATGTCTGGAAGTGTAGTATAAATACACATATAATCTGAAATGTCTGGAAGTGTGGTATGAATAAACATACAGTCTGAAATGTCTGGAAGTGTGGTATAAATACACATATAGTCTAAAATGTCTGGAAGTGTGGTATAAATACACATATAGTCTAAAATGTCTGGAAGTGTGGTATACATACACATATTGTCTAAATTGTTTTGGATAACAATAATAATGAAAAGAAAAAGAAGAAGAAAAAGAAGAAGAAGTGAACAGAGTAGAAGAAGTAAAAGAAGAAGAAGAAAGTAGAAGAAGAAAAGGACGAACAATATAGAAGAAAAAGAAGAAGAAGAACCAGCAAATAATGTATTATGATATTAATCATCGTTAAGATTGTAATACTAATAGACAGGTTATTAATAAGTTATCGTTTCGTAAATCTTTACTAACAGTCACTTGCAATCCTAAATTAAGTGTTATAATGAGAGAAACATCTATTATGGTGAGAAATATATCTATTGTGATGAAAGATATATATGTTGTGATTAGAGATATATCTATTATGATGATGAGATATACTCTTATGATGAGAAATATATCTATATATATTATGGTGAGAGATATATCTATTATGATGAGAGAGATATCTATTACGATGAGAGATATATCTGTTGTGATGAGAGATATATCTTTTATGATGAGAGATATATCTATTATGATGATGAGAGATATCTATTACGATGAGAGAGATATCTGTTGCGATGAGAGATATATCTATTATGGTGAGAGATATATCTATTATGATGAGAGAGATATCTATTACGATGAGAAAGATATCTGTTGTGATGAGAGATATATCTTTTATGATGAGAGATATATATATTATGTTGAGAGAGATATATATTATGATGATGAGGTATATATCTATTATGATGATGAGATATATCTATTATGATGATTGATATGTCTATTATGATGAGAGATATATCTATATCTATTATGGTGAGAGATATATCTATTATGATGAGAGAGATATCTATTACGATGAGAGAGATATCTATTATGATGAGATAGATATCTATTATGATGAGAGAGATATCTATTATGATGATGAGGTATATATCTATTATGATGAGAGAGATATCTATTATGATGAGAGATATATCTATATATATTATGGTGAGAGATATATCTATTATGATGAGAGAGATATCTATTACGACGAAAGATATATCTGTTGTGATGAGAGATATATCTTTTATGATGAGAGATATATCTATTATGATGATGAGAGATATATCTATTGTGATGAAAGATATATCTGTTGTGATGAGAGATATATCTATTATGATGAGAAATATATCTATTGTGATGAAAGATATATCTATTGTGATGAAAGATATATCTGTTGTGATGAGAGATATATCTATTATGATGAGAAATATATTTATTGTGATGAAAGATATATCTGTTGTGATGAGAGATATATCTATTATGATGAGAAATATATCTAATATGATGAGAGATATATCTATTGAATCTTAATGTTATAATATTTTTTTATTTATTAAAATTGTCATAATTAGGATATTGTTAATTCTTTATTGGTGACTTATTCGATATGTGTTATCATGTTCCCTGTATATATGCACTTGCCTGATATACGCTATGAATATAATATAAATCACTCTCAGTTGTATTTTTCTTGTTTTGACACTATACGCACACCTGTACAGTTTAAACATATAACAAATTGATAATATATAAACAGGCAAAGTTCGACGGTTGTTAGTGTCGGTTGGATTGCACAGAGTGGGGTAAAAAATGCTGTAATTATCATAAGTAGTCCGTTTATATTCAAATTCTGGTCGACTGTCACGCACGTAGACCACATTTACAATAATTGCCTTACTTCTAATTTATACTTTCAAGTTGTTGTATTTTCGCCGTTATTACAGAGAGGTACAAGGAACTGCTTTGAACGTTCTGCCAGATATTTCCAATACCGCCATGGAGACGCTGTAAGTAACGCTACCATACCGCTCCTTAAACTATTTAACAACCAAACCTGTGTTAGCGGTCACCTCTATTAAGCAAACACTTGTCTTAAGCAGCCACATTTTCTATTTACCTTTTATATAATTTTAGTTTTAATCAACCTGTATTTAGCAGCCATCTGATTTAAGGGGTCATTTTTTTTCTCTTTTCCTTGAATGGTTGCTTAAGACAGGTTTGACTGTAGTTTTCTAATATTTAAGGAGGGCTGTGTTGTTGTTGTTGTTGTTGTTGTTGTCGTCGTCGTCGTCGTCGTCGTCGTGTTGTTGTTGTTGTTGTTGTTGTTGTTTTTGTTGTTGTTGTTGTTGTTGTTGTTGTTGTATGGTGTTTTGCGTCGCTTTCAACATTTTTTCAGTATTTTGAGACAGTTTTCTAATCGCTGCCACACAGGAGTATCATGCAACAGACACAAGGTACAATACACTAACCCAGTCACATTATACTGCCACCGGGCCGACATGAGGAAATTCTAGTACATTTTTTCAAGTTTTTGGTATGAGCCGGCGGGGATGGAACCAACGAACTTTGACATGCGAGACGGACACTCTAGACTCTCACCGCTAAGGTCGCAGGTTCGAATACCGATCTCACCAAAAACTTTAAGTGTGGAAGGACGGTTGTTCTATTCAGATTCATCCTAAGATCTTCCTCCAGCAATACATCTTCACAAGCCATATATAAACTGAAATGTGTTGATAATGGCGTTCAACCTGAATTAAAAACACAAAAAGCATTGCCGTGTGTTCTTTTAACAGATAAGCTGTTTTCTGATATAGGGCAAATCAAAAATGAATACCAATACACATTAAGAACATACTTTGTATTGTACTTCTACCATGTTTCTACTTCCAGCAACCTGGCAGGTAACAGTATACAGATGGACACGTCGACTCACAGGGGATGGAGTATGCCTGCGTCTATCAAATACATGTGAGAAAGTGTTATTTTTATTTATATTTATGTAAATATCTATTTTAAGAGTTTATCTCAAGCGGACACTCAATTTTTAAACAAGGGACATAACTAAGACTGTCATAAATCTGGTTGGATTCAAGAGTTACATTTATTAGTTTATGAGGGTGTTGTTTTTTATCAAGAATTACTCTGAAATATAAATAATTAAATAATGTTTTCATCATTCTAAATTTGAAATTTTCTGAATGTTTCATATGACGTATACATACACATATGTATACACATATTTGTTATTAGTGATCATTACACCTTTATATCAAAATACACGAACAACACTAGCAACGTGTGCTACTCAGATTAAATGTAAAGTATATCGTGTGTATACTACTGAGTATTTGATAATCATATCTAGCTCAGTCGCTATTGCGTTTGAGTATCAATCAAGGGGTCGTGAGCTCGAATCCCGGCGGGTTTAAGTCCCCGAGATGATTCATTAACGACATTGCGTCTCATTTTCATTTAACCCGCATCGCTGATTCAAGTGGGTAAATTATCACGTACTTGTAGAGATGGGTGTTCTCGGTTACTGGTTAACCTTTCAGGGTCCAAGAACAGAGTTATTCTGTTATTGATCGTCTGTTAGCCATCGATGGCATAAAATGACGCTAAATATTCGAACAAATAAACTTATTTACATTTGTCATTCCACTCTGATTTAATACAACTTATGTTTTTAGCGATATTATCTAATGTCGTTTACTTACTAATGTATACCTCTCATCGATTTATTCATTTTTCAAAATATTTTTAAACCTATATAATTTAATATATTATTGTCATAATCACATTCATTAGACTGTACGTGCGCAAAATGATGTATTTATGAGTCGACGTGACGTAAAACACTATTCATTCATGCTTTCATTCGTTTATTAAAAAAGTAATGCAGATTTCTACACATGTATTCCATGTTGTTCCAGAGCGTTGATGGACAACCTGATATACTGGATTCCAGCAGGAATGATATCCGGTCCAAACTTACGTATCGCGTATGTATTATATAACTATTACCAATTACGTATGTATTACGCATGTCAAACTACATGTATATGATATAATGATAATAAGATGTTGTTCTACTTTCTCAGCCAATAAAATCGAAAACAAAAATATAAAATTCATTTACATAGAATGCCATGACCGTCAGTAGACGCTGACCTACTTTCTCAACCAATGAAAACGCTCCGGGAAAGGATACTGAGCCGGTTAGAAATCTACTGACGTAGAAAATACCATATAACCTCTAACATATAGAGTTTGATAGATGCTCTGTATTTCAATTTTATATTTTTGCTCTGACTCAATAAGAAGTCCTCCGCGGACGGATGGTTTATGACGCCATCCCAAAATAATTTAACATTGGCTTGAATCAAGTTCATTCCAATGACTATGTGAAAATGTTTGCCAACTACTTGCGGTATGGTGATGGTTTTACTCATGTTCTTTATGAATATACTGGAGACCGTGTGTGATGTGTTAAAATGATATTAAACACCTGTCACTCCTGCAACTAAACACCAGTCACTCCTGCAACTAAACACCAGTCACTCTTGCAACTTAACACCAGTCATTCCTGCAACTTAACACCTGTCACTCCTGCAACTAAACACCAGTCACTCCTGCAACTAAACACCAGTCACTCTTGCAACTTAACACCAGTCATTCCTGCAACTTAACACCAGTCACTCCTGCAACTAAACACCAGACCAGTCACTCCTGTAACTAAACACCAGTCACTCCTGCAACTTAACACCAGTCACTCCTGCAACTAAACACCAGTCACTCCTGCAACTAAACACCAGTCACTCCTGTAACTAAACACCAGTCACTCCTGCAACTTAACACCAGTCACTCCTGCAACTAAACACCAGTCACTCCTGCAACTAAACACCAGTCACTCTTGCAACTAAACACCAGTCACTCCTGCAACTTAACACCAGTCACTCCTGCAACTTAACACCTGTCACTCCTGCAACTAAACACCTGTCACTCCTGCAACTAAACACCAGTCACTCCTGCAACTAAACACCAGTCACTCCTGCAACTAAACACCAGTCACTCCTGCAACTTAACACCAGTCACTCCTGCAACTAAACACCAGTCACTCCTGCAACTAAACACCAGTCACTCCTGCAACTAAACACCAGTCATTCCTGCAACTTAACACCTGTCACTCCTGCAACTAAACACCAGTCACTCCTGCAACTAAACACCAGTCACTCCTGCAACTTAACACCAGTCACTCCTGCAACTTAACACCTGTCACTCCTGCAACTAAACACCAGTCACTCCTGCAACTTAACACCAGTCACTCCTGCAACTTAACACCTGTCACTCCTGCAACTAAACACCTGTCACTCCTGCAACTAAACACCAGTCACTCCTGCAACTAAACACCAGTCACTCCTGCAACTAAACACCAGTCACTCCTGCAACTAAACACCAGTCACTCCTTGCAACGTAACACCAGTCACTCCTGCAACTAAACACCTGTCACTCCTGCAACTAACACCAGTCACTCTGCAACTAAACACCAGTCACTCCTTGCAACTAAACACCTGTCACTCCTGCAACTTAACACCAGTCACTCCTGCAACTAAACACCATGTCACTCTTGCAACTAACACCAGTCACTCTGCAACTTAACACCAGTCACTCCTGCAACTTAACACCAGTCACTCCTGCAACTTAACACCATGTCACTCCTGCAACTAAACACCAGTCACTCCTGCAACTTAACACCAGTCACTCCTGCAACTTAACACCTGTCACTCCTGCAACTAAACACCTGTCACTCCTGCAACTAAACACCAGTCACTCCTGTAACTAAACACCAGTCACTCCTGTAACTAAACACCAGTCATTCCTGCAACTAAACACCAGTCACTCCTGCAACTAAACACCAGTCACTCTTGCAACTTAACACCAGTCATTCCTGCAACTTAACACCTGTCACTCCTGCAACTAAACACCAGTCACTCCCGCAACTCACTCCTGCAACTAAACACCAGTCACTCCTGCAACTAAACACCACTGTTTAAAAAAACGATCTAGCAGAAATTGAACTACTGTAATATTCATTATATGCGATGGATAACCAGTGTTTTGTTATAATGAATATAATGTTGTATGGATGTCTTCCCTTTCCAAGCCGGGCCCCGATTAGCTCAGTCAATAAGGCGTCCGACTATCAATCCAGGGGTCGTGAGATCGATTCCCCGCCCGGCTACATTCTACATGATGATTGATATACGACATTGCGTCTCATTATCATTCGTCTCTCATCGCTGTTTCAGTTGGGAAAGTTATCAGTTACCTGCGAAGATGAGGTGAGCTCGAGTACTGGTTAACCTTCCAGGATTCCAGGAAACAGTTGTTAGGTTCACTGATCGTTTGTCAGCCCTAGATGACATAAAAATGACGCAGTTTTTCAATCAATCAAACAATCTTTCCTGTCCGTCACCAAGAACCTCAACTCCCACACCGACAATATTTGATAAAGTTAACATATCTCTGTGCATGATTTTGTAAGTTTAAGGGAAAATAGAAAAAAAAGCATTAAGTCGTTTTTTTATTATATTTTGACGGGGTATTGATTACCAAGTAAACATCCACATATCCATCTTCAAAACGTTACCGCCCCGACTATTGTTGGGTTTAAAGAAGAAAAAAAGAAGAAGAAGAAGAAGAAGAAGAAGAAGAAGAAGAAGAAACTTTTGTTTAAAACGATGCCTTTCTCCTTGCAGGAGTTTTTCAAACAACGCCTTATTACAAATACAGCAGTCTATATTCGGGGATACATCGGCGCTGATTTATCTGTAAGTTTATTGATAATGTTACTAATATTATGACTAATTCTGCACCAGTTATTTACATCAAATACTGATATCACATTCACCAAGGAATGGAATTGTAACTCTGTAATATAATGTGAACCGGTAAAAGTGTTTATTTTAAGTTTTCTGTTGCTTTTTTTAAATACTTAAGTATTCGCCATAATCGGTATCAGTGAATATCGTGTGATACACGCTTTAATATTCCATATATGGTAATAACAATGTATGCCTTTTTCCGATAGTACAGCTTTCTGTTGACACGAGAAATTGGCATTTATATGTTGTATGCGAATAAGTCCACGAATATGTTAATATTCTGAAGGGCCTTTCTTCAGAAAATTGTTTGTTTGTACAGATTAAAATATATGTGCGCTAAAACCAAAAATGAATATTTATTAAAATGATAACTTCAATTTACAGTGGAATGGATGGGAATCAAATAAAGAGTATCTCTAGCAACAGCATTGCGCCCCTAGCGACCGACACATTCGTACATTTGTAAGTAGACACTTGTGAAACACATTATCTTAGTGAATTAGTGTGTGTGCGTGCGTGCGTGCGTGCGTGCGTGCGTGCGTGCGTGCGTGCGTGCGTGCGTGCGTGCGTGCGTGCGTGCGTGCGTGCGTGCGTGTGTGTTTGCATGCATGCGTGCGTGCGTGTGTGTGTGCGCGCATTGCGCGCTCTCAAATTTGATACTCTTAAGAACAGTATTCACCCACTTTGTACGTGGTGCATATCAAACGGACGTGTAAAATATCATTTTATCCTTAGAGATTTTACAAACATCATATTCTCATCGCTGGTTTCATGATTACTATTGCTTTATGTTAATATAGATATTGATATTCATTTATGGTTCTGTTTCCTTTGATATATCACGTCAAGTTAAATATTTGTTTTAGATATATTAAATCCTACAATAACCAGTTTTAACTGATCCATGAACTGCGGAATTTGTAGTAAATACATATATATAATCATTATATAATTAACAATTCCTAAATGTGTGGAAAACTATTCTGAACAAGTTAAATTGGGAAACATGCATATCATTCTGAAATTTTATTAAAATGGCATTATACCCATTAAAACGATTTATGAACATTTTTAAAATGGCGTTATACCCATTAAAACGGTTTATGAACATTGTTAAAATGGTGTTTTACCCATTAAAACGGTTTATGAACATTGTTAAAATGATGTTATACCCATTACAAGTGTTTCTGAGCATTGTTAACAATGGCATTAAACCGGTTTGATATGTTTCTGAGCTTTACAATGCTGACAATGGCGTTATATCAATTAGAAATGAAAAATGTTTCTGAACAATGTTTAAAATGGTGTTAAACTCATTAAAACTTAACATTGATTTTATTTGTTATTTCCATTCCACAGAAACCTAAGTAACAACCCGTTAAGTTACATCCAATCAAACACGTTCACTCAGTTACCCGCCATCAAGATTATGTGAGTAAGAACCATGATACAGTAGATATACTAGTTTTAAACTAAGTAATATTAACATAGATTGAACAAAGTTAGACATAGGCTAGATATAAGCTTTTAACATAGGTTGGACATGAGTTCAATATAATGTTTATATGAGATATTTTAATTTTAAAATTTTATGATAATGTAAGTGGTGGGACTCGTATGTGTTCTAAATTTATAAAGATAGTCTAAGAGTTCTGTGGAAACATCTCGATGTTACTTAACTAGAGTTACAGCGTTTGTGTACCAAGTAACTGTTGGGGGAAAAGATAATAGAAGAAATGAAATATCCAATTTACGTGTGTACAATCAAAACAATAACCACGTTGTTTTCTAATGTTTCATCAAATAATTGACAACCAACACTTGTTGAAAAATGCTTCAGTGCTCTCTAAATCTATTATTTATTTAGACATAGCCATGGTCTGGTGGCATAATTAAACCTAAATCGTTCGTCTTGTGGTGAATACAGTTGAAACCTACATCTCCTGATAACCAGATTAGTTTCTTATTTAAGATCAAGATTAATACAAAGACTAGTTATAGCGATTGAACAGCAATAAACATATGATTTTGTCATTCCCATAACATGAATGAGATATTGATCAAAATAAATGTTAATATTAAATTCATTGGATTGCTACAATAATTACTGATGGTGATTTTAAAGATTTGTTTTATTTTCAGAGAACTTCATCAAAATCACTTGACATCTATAACGGTTGGCACATTTTCAGACATGCCTAACCTGGTGCATCTGTGAGTATATCTCGTTCTACTTGACCGTTTTATACATTAGTACTCAACATACTACAACTGACTCCGGACAAATCCACAAAGAGGCGTCTAGCATGAATTGTGTTGAAGTTTCGTTTGTTAAAAGCGTTTATTTTCTCATTAACCGTGAGGTAATTATCTCGAAAAACTGTCGATATATTTCATAATTTCATTAATATTTATTTATGATAAAGTACAATGATGTTTAGTATACTTTATATATTTGGTATTGTATATCTGACAGCGATCTCCATGGCAACAATATAACAAGCCTTACAAGCAAATCCCTTGTCAACTTACCGGCGCTGAAAGAATTGAGGCTACATTCCCAATTACCACCGATGACTGTCATAAGATTTGATGCATGGATCAACATCAACGACAGCCTAAGAGAATTGTAAGTAGAGCTGATATAACTGTAACGTCTCACTACACAGTTACGCTCCTTTTTTCCCACGGTAGCAAGTTTCTTACTCTTAAAAAATAGGCCTATGTAATTTGGTTATGAAATATTTTTAAAATGGTTCATAGTGGCTGTGATTTCTTTCTGCAGATGAGTAGAGCAAAAGCATATAATGCAATAAGACATCACTGGTGTTAAAAATGTGACTTTTATAGGATGTCAACATATGCATGTATTTATGAGCATTTGAGGACTTCTTTTTTTCAAAACAGCCCAGGGTGTCACTGCACCCTCTTTAAAAAAAAACACCAGTAAATGTGTATTTTAATGTGTGTGTATATTCCTGCTATGAAAATATATATTTAAAAAACATTCTATGTAGAATTCTTTTTTTACCAGTGAAATCATAGACCTTAATTTATATAGAACAAAGAGCAAAATTCAACTGTGTAGTGATACCTGTACTATGTTGTTTGTATGAAAGTTAAGCGCCCTTTTCAAAGGATTGAATGCATCCACTTTAAGCTGTGGATAGCGATATTAAAATAAGTTTGAGTATCTAATAGTTGGTCAATATAATGGATTTGTATCGAGCTATGAGTTTAGAGATTAGTGGTATTAATAATTTTGTCGTTAAGAATGTCGTATCTTGTGTGTGTTTTGATTTAAATCGACCAATTGATGTAGACATTCTGTTTCCTTTCCTTTAAACATAACACGATGTGCTATTAAACATTTTAACGCCCTTATTCTGTATACTTCTCTGGGTTTGTTTTGTTATGTCGTTGCTATATTATGTATTTTCATGTATGAATAAACCTTAAATGGGAACACTGTTTACATTTTAAATTCATTCTAAATGATAAAAAAATTGCGTCATTGTTATAAATTTGTTTTTAAATAATTATAGGCGACTAACTGGCAACCTTGCTTCCAAACTATTTAGTGTATTAGATAGCGACTTTACTCCATTGTCTTAATTGTAGTTTCATATTCGTCAGTAATAATGTCCTTGGTTGTTCTTGATTAACAGGTTACAACTAGACACATTGCCAATAACACATGGAATAATACCATTGTTTTCATTGTGATTTCAGATTCGTCAGCGATAACGAATTGACAACATTCCCGCATCAAGTACTAGAGGAGGGAACGTATACGAGCTTGGTTACTGTGTACGAGATATTGCAATCTTTATATTAATGATAAGTTGTTGTCATAATTCGTACTTACGTTTTAACTTTGTTTTTTCTTTCTTTTTTTTTTTCTTTCTTTTTAATTACGAAGGGTGGTCAAAATATGTTGATTTTTATAATGTATTCTTGAGTGGTATGCACAGTTTATTGCATATTTAAATATACGGTAGTTTTATATATCTTGAATAAATGTACATGTACAAACTTGTATTGTGCTATCATCAGTAGGTAAAAAGAAACACACATTTCAATATAATCATCTTAATCACCGTATTGCTGCAGAATCGTCGGAGTTCTGTCACTGATGTAAAACGCCTATCTTTCCATGGTGAGTTTACATGAAATTCTAATGTTTACCTTACTGGAGCGGGAGAACGGTTGTATCGTCGGTTCTACTGTGGTTACAGGTGACCCTTTTATCGGATATTGTCTTCGTTTCCTAAAGAAGTATTCCGTACTGTGTGGCGACCGTTATAAAATCATCCGTAGTGTTGTAAGTTGACTCTGTATTGTTATTATTTCTGACACATTGGGATAAAGAAACGCGTTCAATGAAGCTTGAAAATTAGAACACTGATAAAGCAAGTGCTATGAGGGGCGGGGACTGTGAGGGGTGCTGCAATTACGTTTGTACTAATGGTAGTTTGATATTCATATTGGATTATAGAATAGTTATTATTCATTTACCTTCATGTCACTACCAATATTTGTATCAATGTGCTCTGTATTGAACCCAAGTGGTTCCTTATTCAAGAACAGATAATTTCAAGTTTAGTTAATCCCAAACACTGTAAGGGACTGGACTTTAATTTCAGCTGATGTCATTTCCAAAGCGAATATAGTCACGGAATATGCGGCTAGCTTTGCTACAGCTGTTAGAGGTGTAAACAAATGTTTCTGGATGATCGTGTTGTCAACATGTCAAATGACGTTGTATTTTAAATAATCAGGATCAATGTCAATGTAAGAAAGGTCCACTATCGACCTCAGCAGAAGGATGAGATTCCTCAAAATTAGTGTCGTGTTTATTTGATCATTTTGTCATTCATATTTGTTCAATTATCAACCTTTTTGTGGTTTAAGGTTGTTCAATGAGTAACGGTATTGTTACTCATGCATATTCTGTGAGTAGTTCATCAAAAATTTCTTAAACAAAGAAGTTCTGCAAATCTGAAGTTATAAGTAATAAATTAAACATCGTAAACCTTTTTATTTTAATCTGCATGTAAATTTGTATTTTTGTACATGGAAACGTAGCGATGCAACAAGTGAAGATTAAACTGATAACTTTTGAATAAGAATGTACACATATATACTTTATACATAATTAAAAACCATGCATTCCACATACAGTTTAAAAACATAACAAATATTACATTTTCAAAGTTTATTTGATTATTATTATTATTATTATTATTATTATAATCTTTTTTCTTTCATTTTTATTTTTAGCCATGCTGACAACAATTTAATCACAAATATGACTGAGTATGGTTCAGAGGCCTTCTCTGGTAGCCAATTAAACTTGTACTTAAAGAAGTCCAAGACAGTAACGCCTTTCGCAGCTTTACCCAGTCTCACTACACTGTAAGTAGGACTTCAGTCAATTTTCCTCTCCGACTAAGACTTGCAAAATAAGGTGGTAATTACATCAGCTATATAGATGATTTTCAAATAGAGATATTATGCATTGCTTTATTAATTGCTCTATTTGCTTTATTAATTGGTCTATTTGCTTTATTAATTGTTCTATTTGCTTTATTAATTTTGCTTTATTAATTGTTATATTTGCTTTATTAATTGTTATATTTGCTTTATTAATTGCTCTATTAAATAAATATCATTTTTAATTACTTTCTATCTAAATATTAATTTCATTCTCGTTTTTCATTTTAAAACAAGGTTGATGTTTAATATAAACCCCCGTCTATACATAAACTCTAATTGATGTTGGTAATTGTAACAAAGTCAGAGTTTTTACATGTTCAAACTACTACGCATAATCCTTTGGTTTTCACAGTACCCTTTATGTTAGGTAATTAAAGGTCATTTCATAAAGGTACTGTGAAAGAAGTGATTTTAGATGGAAAAATGCTACCTTTGTTATAGTAGTGTTTTATCATATTTATGCTGAACACAATCAAATAAATATGTATTTCCATTTTAGTTCAAGCAAATTCGTTTTTTTATAATTAGATATAAAGTTAACATAATGTTAGTTCTACTGTGTACAACCAAAGCTCTTGTATATTTCTGAGAATGCTTTAAAGGGAATATATTAGGATTTTTCAAAATTTTAAAATTGGCATGTTTTCCAATATATCATATCCACATATCTACTGACTTCCTTACTTGGGCTACCCGCTTAGGTGAGACTAAAATAGACATAGTGATTTCATTTTGATTTCAATATTGTACGTTATACAGATTACACGTAGTAAATCTTGTTTCATCTTAAAAAAATTGAATGACTGTACGAAGATCTTCAAGCAGTATTTAAGTGCCGTCTATTTTAGAATGGGGTCTTCGTTTCAAGTTTACCACTCCAATCTAAATATCAATTTGTCACGTTTTTTGGTGGATTCGACATACTAAACCATTATGTATTAATGATAATAAGATTTGTTTTTAGTCATTTTAAAAATGATTTTATTTTTAAGACATTTTTAGCGTTTTTCCTGATATACTCCCTTATGGTATATAAACCACTTTCTAAAATATCAATCAAATAAAATAAAAATAAGCCATTTTATATCATTATATATTCTCATTTTAGTTATCTGCATTCAAATCGGATTACAACTGTGAACACATCCGATTTGTGTCCTATGTCAGTTCTAGAGGTCCTAAATATTGGGTACAACCGCATCCGGGAATCTTCAATCGACTCCGATGCATTTGCTTGTTTACCTGTGCTACGGTACCTGTAAGTAATTTTGGAAAGTTTACAATTCACCTATGCATTTTGAAAGAATTTTAATGGCGAATTAAAATTTTTGAAATATATTAGCTTAGAAAACTGTCTCAGGCAGACACCGTCTTGTCTTGATATAACTGAAAAACAATATGAACGAAAGCGGTGTTAAACACCATACAGCAACGATAGTAACCTAACTACGTTTAACTATACAATGCATATTATTTTTTACAGTGGTGTTGTCCACCTTTAACAGATCTCAAACTATATATAATATTGCTTCTATCGATGCTTATATCATTTCAGTTAATACATTTATAACGTAATACATGGATTTGAAAGTGTTTACAGTTAAGCACAATTTATGGGAATATAGATAAGATAGAAAATTTTATTTTTGGAATAATAAGTTTGTATTTAATATATAACATATATTATTCATTAATTACAATTATCTCTGCATGCTTGTGTCGATGTTATTATTTTTAAGCATACTATTTTCATTTTATTTATAATTATTTTTTCTTTTGATATCTTTACAGTCCATTTTCCAATCTGCATTATTGTATATATCATACTATTGCTGTTGTATTTTTTTAAGACAATTGTGTTTATGCATATTTGTTGTTCGCAGGCGAATTTCAAATATATATTAAATTACAGTATTTGTTCGCAAAGAACAATAAGACATATCAGTCGTATATTACATTTAAACAATATAGTATTATATCCTAAGAATGTTTTTTCATGGAATATATTTTGATGGTATTTTTCTGGAAGGGGTACTTTTATATCTGAACTCATAGTTTTTTTTCCAAGTTGTAGTATTATATTGTCTTAAATATTTAACTCTTTATGCTTCGGCCCGAACATGTTGTCACTTCGATAGTTCGATAAAAACTGTTCGTTCATTATTTGCTGACTATATTCTTTTTAATATTTATTTTCTTTTGTTTCATACAAACAGCGACATGCAATCTAACCTTATACAGTATGTTCCGGATGCCGTCATGTCGTCTGCAGTCGTCCCTGCCCTAAGTGTACTGATATTGTCATCAAACAAACTCACCTTTCTCAAGGCGGATTCATTTTCGAATGTTTCTACTCTAACCAGCCTGTAAGTTTGATTATCCCTTTACTTCATATAGACGCATTTCGACACCTAATATAGAAGGCTTTTGAATTATTGGGTGAATTATGTTTATATTAACTGACAGAGTGGAAAACAGTGCAGGAAGTGTTCAGATTGCTCGCGACGAGCAATCTGAACTCTTCCTGCACTGTTTTCAAAGGCCTTCTGTGATTGGTGCGTGAAAACGCGTATCTATGGAGTAAAGGGCTGTTTTGTATTAAGAACCGTTAATTTTCAATAAATATAAGTTCAATATAATCTATACATGGTAAACTTAATTTTGATATACGTATTGAATAACAAGAACAAATGATTCAGAAGAAAGGTATGATAATTCACTATTACTTATATATTTTATTTCCTAGTTAAACAGTGACAAATAGTAAACTGGATTAGTTATTTTCCCAACAAAATTGATGTTCTAAGGCTTAAAAACGCTCAAAGGCGAGGCCCTACCCTTGCTTCCGAACCAGTCTTACACTTAAGTACATTAACTAAAAATTCCTTAAACAAGTTGTTTTAAAAAAATCGTGATTGGTATTCTTCAAGTTTTTTAGTACATCAGTGTTGACCTCGACGCAATCTGATCAACGACATAACCGACGCACGTGCCAAAGTTACATTATTTGAAGTACTAAACCCAAGAAAGATATCTAAGAAAGAAATCCAATGGTTAATTGATTTCTCCAATTTTAAGGAGAGCATATTAACACAATGAAACAAATAAACAAATACTACACAAATGAACAGTATAAACTGTTACATATTACTACATGTATATAAATAAACCTGGTATAATATTCTCCTTGATCAAACGAAATCAAAAGTACAAGAAGATGATATGGATATAACATAGATATGGATATAACATAGATATGGATATAACATAGATATGGATATAACATAACCATAGATAGATAGCAATGGCTATAATAAAGATATAGATATAACATAGATATGGATATAACATAGATATGGATATAACCTAAACATAGATATATAGATATGGATATAACATAGATATAGATATAACATATATATGGATATAACATAGATATGGATATAACATAGATATGGATATAACAAAGATATGGATATGACATAGATATGGATATAACATAGATATGGATATGACATAGATATGGATATAACATAGATATGGATATGACATAGATATGGATATAACATATATATGAATATGACATAGATATGGATATGACATAGATATTGATATAACATAGATATGAATATAACATATGTATGGATATAACATATATATTTATATATATAACATAGATAGATATTGATATAACACAGATATATATGGATATAACATAGATATGGATATAACATAGATATACATGGATATAACATAGATATATATGGATAAAACATAGATATCGATATAACATAGATATATATATGGATATAAGATATATATGGATATAACATAGATATGGATATAACATAGATATATATGGATATAACATAGAAATGGATATAACATAGATATATTTGCTTTAATAGAGATCATACATACTTTATATAAACCTCCATTTTCTCCATTTCAAACCTTTACTTCAAATAAACGCCTTTGGACACCTAATAAAGATGCCTTTGGACACCTCTAATATAGAAGGCTTTTGAATTATTGGGTGAATTATGTTTATATTAACTGACAGAGTGGAAACCAGTGCAGGAAGTGTTCCTGTATCTATGGAGTAAAGGGTTAATGATACTACATATAAGGTAATAGCTAATAAAAGGGTAACTCTACACGTGTACACATATTTATTACTGCGACCTGTTCTTGACATGTTTGGACATGATATCTCCCGAATCAGGTTTATTTACTCTAAATACAAAGCAAGGAATTCTATGCCTATTCCACACTTCGTAGCAATTAAACGCTAAATAAACGGTACTGTGACGTCATTGAAACTTTCCCTGAAGCAACTGACCAATAAGCGTGCTCAAATGTGGCTTTCCCAGCATAGCTATCTAACGGACCCAATCGGGAGATCCGCTCTACAGATTAAAATCAACTAGATAACTACACTGATAATTTAGGAAAAACTGTTACAACACATTTCATAATCAATCCATTGAAGATTAATAATAAAATGTGAATGACCTATTACATAGTGGGTTACCTGAGACCAAAATTTGTATAGAAGGATAGGAAACTTGCATCTCTCTACTAAATATTGATAAAATAACATGCGTATAATTAATAATTTGCCAAATCATTCAAATTTCACAGGGAGCTGATTTCGTTTACATAAAATGTTAGGAGAATGTAACCTTAGATGTTTTATAATGTTTTTAGCATGCAAAATAATCTTGACTTTAAAATATTGCAGTTTGAAGTAAAATTTCAAGTACTTTCCTTGATGTTTAAGTTGTACATGTAGTATACAAATTTTATAATCCTAATCACAATTTTCTGAGAATGGTCTTGTTTAGTAGACACTTTTTTTTTGTTTTTCTGAAATAAATGGAAGTTAAGATATTTGAAAACGAGATTTCGCAATATTTTTAGTAAATACGTGAGTGTTTATAATATTTCAATCAGTTGCTTTTCCTTCTTTAAGTCCTTGCTGAGACGTAAATTAAAAGTTTTGTTCTAATATAATGGTTAATAGCGAAATAGTGAAACATCAAGATGTTAAGTTAAAAGAATGAATGAATTAATTAATTTCCGGTGTATCAACACATTGTAGGTTATTCATCGCTAACAGTCAGGAATATTCCAGGTTCACTCTACATTGTACAAAAACAACAAATTACCATACAGATAAAAAAATCACATCAACAAATGAATATGCAGAATGAACTTAGAACTTTGATACCTGCAGAACTGCAGAGTTTTAGCAAAGTCTATCGTATTACTTCCTAAAATTGTCACTTCTAACGACACGCATACGCCACAGTGATCTTAATATTGCCATTACTCATATGGCTCCCTGGAACCACACAGGGGTTGGTAATCAAACCGCAATAATGACCATGACAAAGAATGATATAATGAACATTACACCCATTCGGAGGATTTCTATCCATATGTAGTGATCGACAGTGATTCAATTCTTACCAAGAACCACATGGGTTAGTCAATTAAATATACCATTAACATCATATAACAAGTGAACGATTACCAAATGCATTCATTAAATGAACAATAACTTTTGCAAACATTACTTGAACCTTTCATTTATGAATACATGTAGATATCATTACAAGGGTATATATCACTTTATTTATTTGTATTCTAACACAATCCATTCAATTATGGTACATTGTTAACCTCAGTTGTTTTCTTCATTCCAGGTATTTAGACAGTAACCTTCTTTTAGCAATTGAGAATGGTGCCTTTCCTACACAAATACAGACACTGTAAGTTGTTAAATAGTTTAACATTACCATAACAATATCTGTGTGCTATGTAAACAACTATGCGAGTAGTTAAACAGTTTAAAATTACCATAACAACGGTTGTGTGCTATGTAAACAGAAATGCAAGAAGTTAAAAGGTTTAACGTTACAATAACAACGGTTGTGTGCTATGTAAACAGAACTTTACGTAGTTAAACAGTTTAACGTTACCATAACGACGGTTGTGTGTTATCTTAGCAGTAATGTAAGTAGTTAAACAGTTAAGCGTTTGTATGCTATGTAAGCAATATACATGATACTATATCGAAATGAAATATACGGTTTGATAGTAACATAAACACATTGGAGTTGATATTATGTAAATTACATAAAGGATATATTTCTTATTGGAAAATATTATACTAATTACGTTCTTTCGTACTAGTAACACCTTCCTTGTCAACTGGTAGTTAAAAAATCTCTTTGAAATTGTAAATATATTTATCTGTGGAATTGTCAGCAGTAACGTTTGTAATTAAAAGCCGGGCCCGATTGTTCAGTCGCTAGCGCGTCTGAAAATCAATCTAGGGCTAGTGAGTTCGATTTCCCGCTTGGTCCAAATTTCCGTGATGATTGATATAAAGCATTGTTTCTCATTGTAATTTGTCTCTCTCCTCTGATTCAAGTGGACAAGCTATCGGTTACTTGCGGATACTGGTCAACCTTCCAGGATATCAAAAAGAGTGGCTAAGTTAACTGATCGTCTGTCAGGACTCGAAGGTGTTAAAAGGCGCTAGATATTCAATCAAACAATCATTGTAATTAAATACAACATGTCTACTATTATAATTTCAGATTTAAAATATTTAAAAACAAATAACACATTAAACATATTAGCTATCGGCACGATTACGCCAAGCTGATCTGGATATCTTTGATATTGGTTTCATTTCTTTCATCAGGTAATCAGTTTATCTAAATATTAAGCGCCATCTCTATGCACTTGAAAGCTAACAGACGATATACTGACTTAACTATTTTTCCGTTGATTGTGGAAGGTTATTCAGTTAACTGATAACGTTTTCACTTAATTTAGCGGTGAGAAACGAATGACTATGAGACGCCATGTCATTTATCAAGCATCACTGAGACTGTGACCGGGTGGGGACTCGAATTCACAACCCCATAAATTTGTAGTGAGCTCACCGGTTCCGGCTCATGGAAAATCAGATATACATGAATAACACTAATATATAGAGTCTTATAGAACTAATATTTGCTTCGTATTCCACAACATATCAGTAGTATAACTTTGTTTTTCAGATCTATGGCCAACAACAATTTTCGATTTCTTCATAAAAACCCATTCAGCAATCTTGCCAGTCTAAGAACATTGTCCATGTCAGGCAACGAGATCCAGTACATACCAGCAACTGCTTTTGAAAACTGCACATCTCTTATTAACCTGTAAGCTTTAAATGAGTTACTGACGTGTTTTTTTTAAAAAATGTTAAGTAAAATGAGAGAAATGTTTGAAACCCACATTCTGTATGCATTGGCTCTTTGTAGAACAGTTTCTAAAGGAAAATTAAATAATTATGATGTTTATATGAAAATGAAACTCATAATCTCTGTTGAATATAGGTATATAGGTTCAGTTTTGGAAACAAGAATATGTTATAGTTTTATAATGAATGTATTTAAGATGGATGTTTTAGACGCTCCAAACTGTTGTATACTGGAATTTCAGAATATATCATCGTACATAACAGCAATTTATATGACTATTCGGTTACTTTGTCTTAAACTCCTTCAAACCAATTTATTACTTTTATGTAAATGTGTTTAAATATATCACACAAGTTCAAAATAATTCATTAAAATAAATTCCCATAACCTATTTTTAGAAATATTTCATTCAAAAATCTTCCTCAGGGAAGAAAATTTGTAACATAAAGTCGAAATAATTCACTCATCAATTTATTTTCGGCCACCTGACCTTTATCAAAATTGAAAATTTATTGTAACACCTAAGCAACGTCCATTTTAACAAAAAACAAATGATGTTTAAATGGACGTTACTTGGTTGTAATAATAAATTTCAAATAATGATAAAGGTCAGATGGCCAAAATTCAATAATGAGTGAATTATTTCGAACTAATGTGACACATTCACTTCCCCGAGGAAGATTTTTGAATAAAAATATGTATAAAAATAAGTTATGGGAATTCAATTTATTGCCATCATGTATCGCTTCCATATATATATACAAGATTTGTTTTCTTTGCACAAATGACTTTGTCATAAACTCCTTTCAATCAGCTTTTTTATTTTCTTACATTTCACTGTACATTTCCAGGTATATGTCCTCCAACAACATCGCGCAGTTACTATCGAACCATTTCCCGAATAGTCCTTTGACAGGAGAAGTTTCATTTGCATCCAACGACATAGGCTGGATAGAGGATGGAACATTCGCTCATATTGCGACCATATCAAACTTGTAAGGGTGTCAAGTTGATATATAATTTAAAATACAAGATTTAAAAGATGAGCTTTATTTTAAAAAATAATCGTTTATTTTTAAGGAAATGAATTTGAATCCCTTGATAGAGGCAAAGTGGTTGAAAGATTGGAAATTAAGACCGGCTTTTCAATAACTATATTGAATACTAAACTGAATAGCTAACCCGCCAATTTTGTATTTCGAATAGTTTGAGTAACGTTAGTAATTTGTGTAAGGAAGTAACACACAACTTTGTATTGATTGTATAAAATCTAAATAATCTTTCTTATTCAAATCTAAATTTTAAGGAAATTACGTTGATACCTTTTGAGAAAATACGTAAAATGGCAGGATCATAAAAGATCAAATGTCTGGTTAGTTGTTCCGTTCAGGATATAACCTACTCTACTTTGACTTTGAGAGATAATAGTTGATTTAACTAATTTCAAATATTGTTTAAACTAAATAGAAAGCTTTGTTTTTTACCATGACTAATGAGAGTCCTTTACCAACCATCTGTAAGATTTTCGAAATAGCAATATACATATATTTTACTATATGAAACAAAACTATTAGAAAGCTTATTAAGGATCTTTTTTCCATCCAAAAAGTTAAGAATGATATTACAAACAACATAAACTACCTTGTTTTTCATTACTTGTTCAAGATATTTTTCAGTTAACAAAACATATCTAAATTGCATATAGTATATATTGTATAACACCGGTATTGCTGTAATTAGAGAGGAAAAATACTGTTTAATAACTTAAAGTATAAACAATATGATTAGCGATATGGCTTCTTTTATGTGTTGGTTTTTGTATGCACCTGATTAAGAAGGATTCCGCCGGCGCCATATAGTGTTTTCGTCTGTTCGGTAAAGTTGGTTTTCTCTCTAACTTAAATTAAAGATAATCAATATCATATCTTTACCAATCTAAGTCGAAATGTTTTTTGAGAGAATGTCTATGTCTAGTTCGATACCCAGTCTAATATCCCCAGTAATTCTGAACTTATGGCTCTTAGATTGTTTTCAATGTTTAAAAATTGGTGATATCCCCTGTTTAACTCAAGTATTTCAAATCCATCCAATCTTTACCAAACTTGATCAGATTGTTTATTAGCAGAATGTCTAGGTGAAAGTCGATAGCCAGCCCAATCTTCAGTAACTCAAGAGTTATGGTTCTTGGATTTCCATTTTTGTGCACCATTTCTTACTCGAGTATTTCCCATCAAATGTTCACCAGTCTTGATTTCAATATACATTGGCAAATCTCTCGGTCAAGTTCAATAACCAGCTCATTCGCTCCAATATATTTTGTGCCATGACCATCGGAATGTTTAAAAATTGCTTTTGTTTTATGTTACTATTTAAGAACTATACGCCTCATTCCCATCTCCATTTCGAGTTATTTACTTCCAATATTTACTTGGCAAAGTGTTTGGGTAGTATTTTTAATATACTATCCAGATCTACTTTTCTACCGTTACCCCTAGAAAGTCTGGAGTTATGACACTTAGATTGTTCAGCATATATACAAAATGAACAATGTCTCGTCTCTAGCTCGAGCAATTTAAAAATTATATTTACCAAACTTGGTCAGATTGTTTACTAACAAATTGTCTAGTTACTCCAGACTTAATGCGTTTATAACAGGAAATCATGTTTCCTCTTTAATTTTTGGCATTTTATTCCAGTACTTACTATTTTTGTTCAGAATGCGTCTCGATTTGTTACAACGGAGCTACGACCCTCTGATTGTTCTAGATCTGCAAAATTGACAATGTCCCGTTTCTAATAAACGTTTTCCCCAAATCTGCACTAAACCTCATAAAAATGTTCATTGACAATATATCTCTGCGAAATTCGTTGACAATCTCGGTTTATTTATTGTAACTTTAATGTCATGGCTGTCGTGTGAAAATTTCAATAATATCGAAATCTTTTCTCTAACTCAAGTAATTGTAATCTCACTTTACCAAACTTGGTCACAATTTTTATTGACAAAATGTTTAGTTTTAAATTTGTGAAATTTGTTTAGATAATATTGCTAAATCGGCTATATTTGTCACGTGATTGTGATATTTCATTGTTTTTTCTTAAATTTGTATAACAACATTATAACCATAACAGTAACAAACATCCTCCATGCAGATTGCGAAACACTTAAACAAAGAAAATATTCATTACTGCGAAAATTCCGAACAACAAGTTTAGAAAATGATCTTATTACGTACAAGAATGAACGAAAGCCTTTAAAAACATATGTAAATTAAAAAAAACGACAGTATGAAACAAACAAACGACAAGATTTAATAGATTCGCGTACCGATCCCTCTTCTTTTTGGAAAAAAATTAAAGAATCAAAACAGTTTTCTCATCAAAAGTATAATATATCGGATGAAGAATGGATTGACTATTTCTGTAAACTTTTATACATTGAAGACAACTCGAATATTGAACTTGATTTACAAGATTATAATGCTTTGATAAATATTGACATCACCGCAGACGTGCTAAATGACCCGATTACAGACGCAGACATTATTTCAGGAATCCGGAGATTGAAATCCGGTAAGAGTTCAGGCCCTTCTGGAATCGGAGCAGACTTTTTTAAAAATACGGAAACTGAAGTTGTCCCATATCTAAATACAATATTTAACAAAATCTTAGATAGCGGTATTTATCCAGATGCTTGGTCAGAAAGTATTCTAAACCCAATACACAAATCCGGATTAAAAGACGACCCAAATAATTACAGAGGAATTTCGCTAATAAGTATTATGTACAAAATATTTTCTAATAATGCTACGCAAAGAATTTACAGTTGGGCTGAACGTGAACATAAGATTGATGAGGCGCAAGCAGACTTCAGATCTGGTTATTCTGCAATAGATAACATCTTCTCCTTACAAGCGCTTGTACAGAAATATATTTCAAAGAAAGGAGGGCGTTTTTACTTTTTTTTTTCGTAGACTTTAGCAAAGCGTTTGACACTTTAATTCATAATAAATTATTTAATAGTTTTGTGCGTAAAGGCATTCATGGTAAAATTTTATCTGTATTTAAATCTATGTATAGTAAAACTAAATGTTCCATACGTACGCCAAATGGCATTACTGATCCATTCCCATGTAATATTGGAACGAGACAGGGGGACATAAGTAGTACTGTTTTATTTTCACTTTATATCAATGACCTTTGTACATTATATAGAGAACGCTGTGGTACTGGAATATCTGTCTCTAATGATATACCTGATATCATGTATTTATTATTTGCTGATGATGTAACAAGCGTAGCTGAGACTGCGTCAAAGCTACAGATTCAACTAAATGTATTAAATGATTTTTGCATTTCTACAGGCATGAACATTAATCTTAAGAAAACTGAAATTATTGTATTTAGAAATGGTGGCAGACTTCGTTTATATGAAAATTGGTCGTACAGAAGATATCTCATAAAAACAACGTCGTTATATAAATTCATGGGCATTCTGTTGACACCCAAACTGTCGTGGACTTCCGCCAAAAGCAAACTTGCGACACAGGCCAAAAAAGCTATATATTCTATTCGAAATTATCAAAGGCCATTTGGACGATTTTTACATAATGAACTATTTAAATTGTTTGGTTCAATGGTAAAACCTTTATTGTGTTATGCATCAGAGATATGGGGTTACGAATATTCAAGTGAAATTGAGTCAGTTCAAGCTGATTTTTGTAAATACTTTTTAGGTGTTAATAGTTCTGTAAATAATAGCGTAGCGCTCGGCGAGTGCGGAAGGCTTCCTTTGTGCGTTACTTATCATAAAAATTGCATTAAGTACTGGTGTAAAATAATACATATGCCAAATTACCGATATCCAAAACATTGTTATAGAATGCTTAAAGATTTAGATGATGTTGGAAGAAAAACTTGGGCTTCAAATGTCAAGAAACTATTGTTTCGATATGGATTCGGGTATGTTTGGATTGCACATGAAGTGGGGGATATTAATATGTTTATTTTAGCATTCAAACAACGACTATCAGATTGCATGACCCATTACGGACATGGTAGTGTTGCAGAATCTACACGTTGTGACACTTATAAGTATTTCAAAACTTTATTAAATTCAGAAAAAATATCTTTGTATTGAAATTCCTTTTTTACATAAAAAATCTCTTGCCCGTTTTCGATGTTCTAGTCACAAGCTCAAAATAGAAACTGGTCGCCACGAAAATATTGAAAGACAAGACCGAAAGTGTACATATTGTTATATTCATGCGAATATAAACGTTATAGAAGACAAATATCATGTATTTTTTCTGTGTCCGAGATATGCGGATCTGAGCCTACAATGTTTACAGTCTTGGTATTCCGTTGAAAATAACTTAGAAGATTTTTATCAGCTACTACAACTAAATGACACCTTCAAACTTAGGAATATAGCTGAATATATCCATTTTATTTTGGTACGAAATGAATCACAATTATAATAAAAAAGAATATTGTAAAATATTTCCACATAAATTGTATGCCATATTTCATTTCATATTTTGACACTTCTCAATGTTTTTAAATAATGATATGTATTTTTGGCCGGAGGCCTCTATTAACGAAATAAAGGATTTGTAATTGTATTGTATTGTATTTATACAAACTGTAACAGGGACTTGTCAAACAATAAGTTGACAACACTACCTACCGGCGGTGATTTTGCTGACCTGTCAGTCTCGAACAGCCTTGACCTCTCAAATAACAGAATAAGCATTTTGCCAACCGATGGTTTCAAGAACCTGCAAATAGGGTTAAGCTTGTAAGTAAACTTCTTTTTAACGTAAATTTTAGACACACGACAATGTTGGACTAGAGCATAGAAAACATTCGATAGTGCTCAGGTCTCATATCAATATATAAACATTTCAACATTTTATATGGATAAATGATATCTTAGTATTATTACTTAACATTTTATTTTTAAGAACTTATAAACAGTTTTTAATAATACGTTTAAAGATGCATCACCTATAACTTTATGTTTAGTAAATGATGGGAAGTTTATTGAATCACAAAGAGTATGGTCCCATTCGAAAATTATGGTTGATTACATCGGCGATACAGGTGAGACCTCTTTAAAGGTCATTTGTGGCCATAGTGGTCTAAGACGTCGTCTCAAGATATATTACCTCTCGCCACTGAGGTCGTATATTCAATTGCAGCTCGGTCCCAAAACTTATGTGATTTTTTTGTTTAACCAGTTACTTACGGACGGACGGTGGTTCCACTTAAATCTATTTGAGCTATTTTTGATTTGCCATAAAAATACCATATATGACCACAAGTATTCAAAATAAGATGCCTTTCATTCTTTTATCAGAGTAATGCCCTTCTGTAAAAAAAAGTAATGGTCTCCACACAAAAGTACTATGTGGATACTTGTATAATTTCAAAATTAAAATGTTTTAATATATCACAATTGCCAGACTTCATCACATGTACAAAATATACTAACTGTAGTTCTCAGTTCCAGCAACTGACGCAAAAATGACGACTTTTGCTCCTACCACTGACCACGTGGTACTAGTTGTCAAAGTATAAACATAATGTAGTGTTTACATAGACATCGTTTGTTTGTCTAAGGGAAATGGCGACGTAGCAACCAATATCGATCGCTGATTGTACTATCGACTTGTTTGAGTGACGGCCAGCGTCACGTCAATTATACTAAGAATACTTTTGCGTCTCTCTTTCCTAAAATGGCGTCTATTTATGACATAGTTCAGACAGAAATAAAATGGAAAATCTCTATGAATAATGTCTGCTTTTAAGGATACTGGAGAACAACAACATCTCAGAAATCAAAGCATACGGGTTTAACGATGTAACAGCTGATTATATAAGTATGTCAGGGAACCCCTCACTGAACACTCTGAATTCGTACTCCTTCAACATGGTAACATTGAATAATGACCTAAATTTGAATGGATTAAGCTACACTAGCGTTCCGACGAAGACATTCCACGTGGTATCAGCAAACAACATATACATGCAGTCCGGGAAGATATCATCCATAGGAACAGAAGCGTTTTACAACGTAACCTGTATACGCGTGTAAGTATGCTGTTTTCGTGTATCTTAAAATGTATGTATATACATGTATATCTATAGTGTGCGATTCATGAATATTTCGTGTTTATCCGTCAATTAACTTTCGTTGTTCAAAACGGAAAAGTTACAACATTTACGAGTTTATTAAATAAAAAGAAGAACAACTTTCTTTCAGAAATCTTGGTAGCAACGCAATCAATACCATATCCGGGCCTATTTTTGGAGGCGTGTCATCCGTTTCAAATCAACTATATCTGGATTCGAATGACTTGACGGGCCTCAGTTATGACGCTTTTGATGGCGTAGAGATTGGATACATTTATCTTGAGAACAATCTGCTGACGTCATTTCCTCATGTGATATCGACACAGACCCCATATGCAATGTAAGTTTGGTTTCGTAAGTCAAATCTACCAAGACGTGACCAGTCGACCTTTGAATTGGAGTTGTAAACTTTAAACGAAATCCCCATTCTAAAATTTGACAGCACTAAATACTGCTTTGCGACCGTTGCATCGTCATTCGGACTCTTTCTAAGATGAAACAGTTTCTATTACTGGTAAACCTGTATAACAGATCAAAATGAAATTAAAATGAAATCACGTGACTCATTTTATACGTCACACAATATTAAAATATCCTGATATAGTCACTGTCAAGGAATTAATTTCATTTTTAAAGAATTTTTAATTAAAACTGTTTAAGAAAATTGTTTATCAATTGATCGGTCATTTGTTTATACGGGAAACGTAAGTAAAAATGACCAAGCCACTCATTTTAATACAATCCTTCTTCCGTGGCGTAGTGGTTAAGGCGTCCGCCTCGGAAGCGGGAGGTCGGAGGTTCTAATCTCGGTGAAAGCACTTTTTTCGGATGCGTCCGGTTGTTTACCCAGTAGTTAGTTAAATTGAGTGGTACCAAATGTTTAACAGCTTGACGCCTGGCAATGGTAGCTTTCGGGAAGTAACTGCGTACAACACAAAGGTGTCTCATAAGCCCAGTGTGGCTGGCCCTTTCAAAAGGGTTGACAATGTAATAAACAAACACTTTACTTTTACAAACTATGCATTTACAGAAATCTCGCGAACAACCTTCTTACACAAATACCGGCTGGTTCCCTGGACGGGCAGACGGATCTACAATATCTCTACCTACACCAGAATAATCTACAGAACTTAGAAGCAGGGCTATTTGACTATCTGACCAAATTGAGTGTATTGTGAGTACAGTGTTAAATCAATATTTGCATTCTGTTAAAAATGATAATTTATCGTCATTTAAAGAATGGTGAAATCACCCTTCTGTTCGCCGATTCGACCGTGCGAGGTCAAATTTGTCCCGATCATTAATTGCTGAAAGCGTACACATTTATGTATTTTTTAATATGTTATGTGTAGAGCTATAAAATTATGAAATACTGATTATTTTCGATAATGTTCAGCGTCAGTAAAGTATTACAGGTTTTCTAACACCTTCTTTTCGGCGTATTTTTCTGTAAAATAATGGTTTCCGATCAATGGCTTATGGAAGGGGTACATGCATTTAATTATTTGGTGTGAAGCTGTACTGAATAGATAAAGAAACACCGGGTGCATTTCAGAGTCTAGTGAGATATTACTTTACAAATTATTTTGGTATATCAATTAGTTTGCATAATGTGCAATTAATAACCATTCAGTCATTCATGTATCGTTAAATTATTTAATGATTTGGTGCTGACAGGTCCTTGCGAAGAAATGAATTACAAACTTTACCAGATGGCTTGTTTGATAACTTGCCAGCCCTCAAGACATTGTATCTTCAGTTCAACGAGATGACGCACTTCCAAGGTCTTCCGAATAATCCTCTAATCACTGTACTCAACTTGTATGGCAACAGCATAAAAACTATAGAAACGTCTGCATTTTCAACTCTGAGTCAACTTTCTACACTGTAAGTATTTGGGTAACAGATGTGTATGTGTAACATCAATCAATTTCACCTTCTCATATTTCCTCTTCTTTTGTTTCGTTTATACTATACTCTATCCCTACTGTCAGTTCTTATATCTATATAAATAAGTTATTTCACTATGTTACAAACAATATAATTATGATATGGTTATCTTGTTGGTAAATTTACATTAACTTTGTTGCTGCCTGATCATCTTTTCTCAATTTACTTAGTTGTTTCTAAAGTGTAGCATACATCACTAAATATAATAATTATATACGTTTTACAAAGACTTGACGTATAGAAGGATATGAATCTTGGATCTCTTGACTAAATGTTGATAAAACAGCACAAGAAGGATTAATTATTTGGCAAATTAATCATTCATAATCCACAGGCAACTGAGTTCTTTTCAGAAACTGTACGTTGTATGTATTCTTAGATGTTTAAACATGTTTCAATCATACAAAATGATCTTGAATTAAAACTATTGACGCTCGAAGGAACATTTCTCGTAATTTGTCGTTATTTTAGCTGCTGCAAAAACATTTTGTCATCGGAAGCACTTCAACAATTTTAAACGTAAATTGCTAGGACTGGTATTGTTTTGATGAGAATTTCATTCTGCAATGTAAGAATTTTGATTTGTATTCCTGGGATGCATGGAAGTTAAGACGAGATAATGCGAGACTTGCGTGAATATACGATCGTTCACAAAATCGGATGCATTTCCTTCTCTATATAATTCCTTGGTTTTACACACTAATCAACACATGTATAAGTATATAACCAAATGTTTTGTTGGCAACATTAAAACCTAAAAATATTTTTCTTTAAATTTTCCTTTTTATCAATTGAAGATTTAACCATAGTCGTTCAACATCAAACAAACTTAATTGTAAAAACACGTTTTCACAACACACTGTTGAACTTGATCCTCCGATTTTAAAATCGCCACAATAAAACGCATATATTTTGGTGTAAAAATCAGGAATTCTGTTTAAAATCATCTAAATCTTACCTAAACCTCAGATACAAAACAAAATGTTTTTAGGTTAAAAATGCCTTTTTACAAACACTATTTTAAAATAATTTTCTAAAGCAAAGGTAGCTAAGCAAGGTACAGGGAACCATTTCAACCACTTTTTTAGGTTTGTCCATAGAGCAGTATGAATTTAAGTTCAGTAGAATGTATATATGGCATAGTCCTCAATTTTGTGGAGTAACCTATATATTTGTATAACATGAATGTTTTTAAAATCGAGGAATTAGGGAGAAACTTACCTTTTTCAATACGTCTCACTACACAGTTACGCCCCTTTATTCCCACGGTAACATGATTCTTACGCTTAAAAACAAGGCCTATGTAAAATGGTTCATAGTATTTGTGATTTCTTGCTGCAGATGAGCAAACTTTGGTATAGCAAATACTACAATAAGACATAATGGTGTTAAAAACGTGACTTTTATAGGATTTCAACATTTGCATGCATTTATAAGCATTTGAAGACTTCTTTTTTCAAAAAGTTCCAGGGTGTCACTGCACCCTTTTTAAAAAAAAACACCAACGTTGTCAACCTACCAGTTATTGTTCATTTTTAAGTAGGTTTACATTCCTGCTATGAAAAAAAAATCTCTATGTCGAATTCTATTTTTACCACGGATATCCTAGACCTTATTTTATATAAAACAAAGAACAAAATTCAGCTGTGTAGTGAGACCTTCAAGTTCCTTGATAAAATGTAATATATAATGTACAAGAATTCCTTTATGTAATGTACGTTGATATTCAATACAGATATAAGGATATTTATATCAGTTTTATTATTATATACTTATTTTTTAGCCCGATTTCAGAGTAAATAGTGGCAATGGATAGGATTGACTGCATTAAACATAGCATATATTTGTATATATAAATTATGCCGGCGGTCTATAGTTGTTTCCATCATTGACAGATTAACTTAAGAAAACGTAAAATCGAAAATCGATAGAACATATTTCGTTACCTGACTTCCACCATTAACTACTATTTTACTTTTACTTCTTTTTCTTAGTATGTCAATGGTTTTGTATACTTTTAAATAATATATATATTGAATATAGTTCCACCAGTTAAAATATAAAATATAATTTCGAACGTTTATTTTCAATACAGATATAAGGATATTTATATGTTTACACATTAAATACTTTTTGTATTACCCAACGAGATCTTTGTCTTACAGCCAACTTGGCAACAATAACTTGGAATGTTCGTGTCAGCTAGTTGAGACGTTGGATGCCGTCGCTTCAGCAATATCTTCAGCCTCTTGCAGCTCACCCTCATCTGCAACTACTGCTTTATTTGCATCGACGGACTCGGACTCGGATCTTTACTACGCAAAGGACAAAACTATCAGCTACTCTGTGTTTACATGTAGTACGTGTACCAATTATCGTTAATACATCTGTGACATTTTCATGTTTTACGTAGTTGTATGATTTCTATTGTCAATTACTATATCAATCCTCATGCAAAATGTTCATAAGTTACCAGGTTGTTCTCCTCTGTCCGTATATACTTGCATGCATACAAGTGTATCTTCCATTTCAATTACCGCCGCGATGGTCTCATTAAAAGTGACACCTTTACAACAATAATCACCGGATTAGAGTCGTAAGGAATTGGTACCATTTTCCTAAATTATCAGAAATAAAAGCAAGATTGAGATTGATTCAAACCAATCGGTAGCCCTTCCAAACAAACAATGCTTTATTTTCTTATCAAGGCTTGACGTTTTAGTTTCTTCAATTATATCTATAATTATCTAATACTAAATTGAAGTGCTACACTCTATATTCAACATCTTTTCATGTGAAACAGTAAAACACGTTAGTACATAAACGAAATCGCAATAAAAAAAACTGTTGGTACTATTGTCTAGTCTGGTGCTTCTCCAAAACGTTGTCCCATAGTACCAGTGAAATAGGTGCACTGATACAGTGTAGATTTATTTGTATTTTCTATCTTATGAAACTAAATGCCTTTGATCTGATTTGCTAAATCTCATTGAAAGAAAAAATGTATCTTAATACAGGAAAATAAGTCTTGTGACTGCATACTTGCTTAGAGATTTTATTTATTAACAATAAGATACTGATGGATTTTATAGATGTATAATGTTGTTATTTGTGTGTATAATACAATACGATTATACAAGATATTGCACGGATATGCGTATTGCTTTTGTAGCAGTCTATATAGTCGCTTCTTATTTGATTATTTGATCAGGTGCCGCAAATATAGGCGGTAGCGTTGTCAGCAGTACTGAATTAGATGTTACCTGGCAACAACCTGACAAACTACATTTTGAAGGGAATGGTTCTAAGCCAGCAGAAGAGCTGACAGGAAATGTGTAAGTTACCATGAGGAACAATTACAACAAAGTTGTTATTTCTAACATCATGAGAACAAATCATTTTCTCCAAATTATGACTATTGCGTTATTAATTGTCAATATATATATAGTATATAAGTCATGGCTGACAACAAATTTATTGGTTTGGCAGAGGCCTTGATATTGTATCGATGGTTTGCATTGTAGCTAGGCGCGCTGGCCGAAGTCTGGTCTGTACATATATGTCTGGTTATTCACAAATAATTATCTCCATATATATATATAAACCCCAGGTAAAATAGTCATATTTGCAAAAACTCAACTGCAAAAGAAACAACTACATGTTTTTTATGAAATTCCGCGTGTAAACAAACATGCGATGAAGAGGAAGTATGAACATGGAGACGTGTCACTGTTTATGATATCACATCTGTCTAAAGCTTCTTTTAGTTTATTTTCGTTTTGTTTTTAGAACATATACAGTTGAGTGTACCTCACATTTGGGATCTACTGTCACAGCAGACTTCACAACACCGGCACTCAACACTACCACAACAACTTACAATCTGACATTAACTGCGTCCGATGGAGTTGTTGCCGGGTCAACGTACGAATGTTCCGTCATAGTTGCGACAGACAATTATACTAGTGCTAAAAGTGACGCTGTTGTATTAGTAACAACAGCTGCATCTGGTAAATATACATTGTACATAATATCTACATGGTATTTTCGTAAATATACATAATAGATACATAAGATCTATTCATATTATACTTAAAATATGAACACAATGTAAAAATACATAACAAATTATATATAAATATATTTTTTTCCTTAACTAACACAAGTTTCTGCTACATTCTAAGTCGTGGCCAAAGAATCTTCAATTGTCCGAACTAAAGAACAATAAAACACGAAATCAACACGTGACAGTAGAATATTGTTCCAGTTTTTACTGCATCAGTTAGACGTTAGGTCAAAAAAAGTTGGCTATTATTGTTACAGCAACCTTTTTGTTTATTTTGATATAACCACTGGTTTGTGGATAATAAGGTTGTGATAAGTGTTGGTATGAACTAGGTGCATTAGTAACTGGCTTGTCTAAGGAAAATGGCTGCATAGCAACCAATATCGATCACTGAATGGATTATCGACTTGTTTGATACACAGTCCTCGTATAGTCATTTGTCATGAGTTTCGAATACACACTATATGGTAATTTAATATCTTTAATAATACCTACAAATGTATGTAAATAAGAAGTATCACCATGTTAAGTGAGATAATAAAATAGACAACATTTTTATGAAGTTAAATTTAAATAATTTTTTTTTTTCTTTTAATGAATATGAGAATCACATTTAATTTGTAGAACATTAGTGAAATATGAACGACAAGCAACAAATAGAGTTAGCATGAGCTCCTTTGGTGTTCACTTACCTTTCACGGGATATGTGTTAGTTCATATCTCCTCAAAAGTGAGACGAAAGGAATTAATTAATTTTACTTTTTAAAAACGTTGCCTATTTCATTATTTCACTTCACATGGTAATAGATTTATAGGTATTAATAAAGATAAAATGTGACTCCTCATAATCCTATTCGTTTGAACCTAAAATGAGTTCTTAGACTATATGATTTGTCTTCAATTTGTATTAAGCAATAAGGCCATAATAAATTAATTGTTAAATTATCATCCCCGCACTCCCCCTTATTTTCATGCCGCCTCGACCCTTTTGATTTTCATAAAAAAAAAATTATGAAAATTTTTTTTTTTTCATTTATTAAAAAATCATCAAAAATTTTAAAAATAAAAATAAAACATAAAATCCTTCCACCCTCCTCGTTTTTAAGAAAAAAATGGATGATAATCTAGCAATTAATTTATAATAGCCTAACATGCCTACCCTTTGTTCAAAATTAAATCCACTGATGTTACTATGTAATCATATTTTACAGTGGTTCCTGGCGTTGCTGGGCCAGACGATATCGAAGTGGACGTCACTTACTACGACTTCAGTAAAACTCATGGCGATTTCGACGATTTGAACTATATATCTATAACCAACCCCTCATATGTTGCCAGTCCATATGGGCCGTGGCTATCTATGTCAACCACGCCCACTTCTGATACTTTTTCTACGTGGTATAGGTATGATACCGTCGGCAACCTTAACCATGAAATAACCCATACTATAATTCTTGAGGCACAGCCTTCAGATGTAACCATTAAAAGGTAAAAACACATTTATTTTAATTTTACTTTATAAAAGATGTTGTCTATTTTATTATCTCACTTCACATGGTGATATTTCTTATTTACATACATTTGTAGGTATCATTAAAGATATTTAATTACCACATAGTCTGTACTCGAAACTATATATATATATATATATATAAAGGGATATAATTAAATTCACAACAACGGAATTTACGATTTTAGGGATCTTTTCAGATGCTCATTCACAATGATATATATATGGAGATAATTATTTGTGAATAAAATTTACATACATGAACTGATATATTAATATGAGTAGGATCCAGTTAAGGATCCATGACTACTCACATGCTATATAAAGGACAGATTTATAAACCCGTTGAATCATATTGATACAGTGAATTCATATATATTTAATTTCATAAAGAGAGATAATTAAATTCACAACAACGAAATTTACGATTTTAGGGATCTTTTCAGTACTCATTCACAATGCATGATAAATATATGGAGATAATTATTTGTGAATTCCATATTAAGCTATTTCCATTGATATTTTGATTCAATGTGTCTGATGTGTATTTTCTTTTTGCTTAAATATTATTGTTTTTTTCAATGTTCTTAATTTACACACGTATGATAAAACATGAACGTACTTTATTTATAAAAATGCAGGTACTGGTCAGATGAGTATTTCCCGATCGACGCAGATGGATACGGAACCGAGTCGCAGCTGGACTGTAATGGAACATATCATAATTTTGGGTAATGTACACGGAGATACATTGTGCAACATACAATGGTCAGGATATTTTCACTTTGTGTAATACTTAATTGACTGAGTTATACCAAGCTGCCTCGGTTTTTATACAGAATCAGAAAATATGACTAAGCTTGTAGTTATTTCATTTAGACTGTATGTTTTACTTTATATAAGGACCAAGGCGGCTGGGTGGTCCACGGTGCTGTCGCCTAATGAGCACTTGCCTCTCGCCGCTGATGTCGTTGTTCCGAACCCCGCTCGATCCAAAAACCTTTCTGTGAGAAAGTGTGCCAGTTATTTGCAGATGGACTGTGGTTTTACTCAGGTTTATAATGATGTCTGCATCCACAAGTAAAACTTGATATGCCATACTATGATCTGTCACGTGTTGAAAATTGCGTTAACCCCACATTCCAAAATAAATCAAAATAATTATTGATGCTCGTATGATTATACATTGTCATTACTAATATATTAATAAAGATTACAGCAATCTATAGTGTGATGTACCTAACTCAATGTCCAACAGTTCTCTATTTGGAATTGGTTAACTTAAATTTCAACGCAAGATAAGATAAAATTCAGTTTTAGCATAACAATCTCTTTGTCCATTAATACAGAAAGCGGCATCTAACAAATACACAAATGAATCCATATTTACTAATTCAATCTATCATTTTAGGTTTACAAGTACAGTCAGGACGGGTGTGGTATTTTCGGGCTCAGAAAAGATCACAGTGGGAGGCGGAGAGGGATTATGGTTGTATGTTAATCTGGTTGAGATGGTCAACTTTATCTCCAATGGTTCCTCTGACGTACCATGTTACGTACTAGACTTGTCACCTGCCTCATCTGCAGGTATATCTAAATTATAAAGAAGTGCTTTGTAGAGTTTATCTGATAAATTTTAAATTGAGGTGCCTTTATAGCCTAAATACTCATAGCTAAAACGATGTTTTTTAGTTATGTTAAGAATCGTACAATACAGAAAATATATTATTTTTATTGTATATTTTTTGTTACAGATACATCAGCGTTGCGTTCAGCAAGGTTAAACATGTTTACCCTGTTTATAAAAGCAAACGGTGACCTAACGAACGAAAAGTAAACGGAAATCGGTCTACTCAACATTGTCCCTCCATTTCCCATTAAATCACGTGCTTAAACACAAGCAAATAGCTCGCTGAGGTGTTTAATCTGTTAACAAATCAAACGTTTAAGCGAACTGAACGTAGTCCTGATGTTATACTACAAATCATTCTCAATAAGTTCCATCTACAAATGGAATGACGTAGTTGCATAATAGTATATTGTATTTACACGACAAACTACATTTCATTTTATTTAAAAAACGCAGCGAGGTCTAGTGGTAGAGCGTCCTCCTCGCATACGGAAGGTCGTGGGTTCGATCCCCGACCGGGTCATACCAAAGACTTTTAAAATGGAACTAGAAGCTTCCTCGCTTGACGCTTAGCATTTGGAGGTAAGTTCTAGGTCTGGTCGGCCCGGTGTCAGTATAATGTGACTGGGTGGGGTATCATTCCATGTGTCTGCGGCATGATACTCCAGTGTGACCGCGCTCAGAATACTGTCTCATGTAGACACAGTCGTGATATGACTGAAAAATTGTTGAAAACGGTAAACACCATACAACAACAACAAAAACATCATTTTATCAAATAGTAACATAAATAAATACATTATTTAAATATATTAGCACGTTTATGTATTGAATATTTAACTGGCCTGTCAGTTAAACTTGTCTTTGTGTAACAGTATATGAATCAACTATCTACGTTAGAATTGTCCCATATTTTGATACATACAACACAAAATAACTAATGACCAGTATTTGTAGCAAGCAAGAGCTGGACAGTATTAGGATATTTTCAGTCTATCAATGCTAGGACATATGGTTTTATAAAAATATCAGGACATATGGTTTTATAGAAATATTAGGACATATGGTTTTATGGAAATATTGTAGAACTATTGGGATATATAGTTTTATATAAAAATTAGGACATATGGTTTTATACAAATATTATAGAAATATTAGGATATATGGTTGTATGGAAATATTAGGACATATGGTTTTATGGAAATATAAACTTGATTGGTATGGTATTACGTACAGTTGATACTCACCAACTCGAACTCTGATATTTCGAATTTCCGGTTATCTCAAATTTGAAGTTCGGTCCCGTTTTTTCCCGTTCTATTTCTATATTCATTAACTCCTGATATATCAAATTCCAGTAATTCGAATTATTCACTATTTCGAATCTGTTTTTGGGTCCCTCCATCCTAAAATCTATTGATTTCTCACTCGTTATTTCGAATTTTTATCACCGCGTGAAGATGAAAGGCAAACCGTCGAAGGTGATAATTGATGATCCCATACCTGTAATTTATCGCTTTGTGTGTCTGTACTGGCAGGTAAGTTAATTGTGTCATCAAATTGTTAAGATACAAACACGAGCGATACACACGCTAATTAGACAAACAACGCCGAAGTGTTAGAAGACGTTTTTGACCTGTACTATTTTTCGTCTTATTTTTTATTTGTAAAGTTGTTGTAACCATTGCTTGTATATAACCTGTGTTTATATTTCAGTTGCCTATTCTATTTATTTGATATTCATGTAATTAAAAAAGTATAAAAAATAAAAGTATATTTTGTTTATCTATTATATCACACTCAAAAATATGAAATGTTCACGCACTGTGCAAATAGACAATTAGCCTACACACGGATAACAACACACAACATACGCTTGCATAGAAGGAAATAACGCATGTAAACAGTAGAATTTACCACGATTTACGATAAATCCACAGTACACATCAATACAAACAAAGTTTATATCATGTGTAAATATAACCACAACGTGTTATATTGAAGAAAAAAACTCCAAAAAAACAAACAAATAGTGGTATTTATAGGTACAACATATATTTTCAACGATTTATGAAGTGGGTGGGGTAACGGTAAAATGTTGAACAAAAATAAACTCCTGATAAATCGAACTTTGGATATTTCGAATTATTTTAACGGTCCCACGGAATTCGAAATAACGAGTTTCGACTGTATTTTAATTTCATATTAGTATAAAATACATTTTTACCGTAATCAGTTCATTATTTTTATTTTACTCTCTGAATTGTTTTAACTAGGTAACTGCATGTACTTGTATTTTTAAAAAATGATCATTTTCTTCTGATATTACCATGGAAATATAAAAGAAATATGATTCAGTTTTGTAACCGAGCCTATAAAGTAGAATCACAATGATCAATAAATGGAAAATATAACATTTTAAAGTTGAGTATATACATGCAATACGCCTTCTGTTTCTTGTTACATGTCTTTAAAAAGTATTTGTTTCTGTATATAAATAGTTATTTACTTGCAAATTTAAGAAAGGCATGTATTGGCAATGTTACATTCTTTTGTTGGACATATGTAGGGAATGTTACAATAATATTTGCATGACACTTATAAACCCGTCATTTTTGTTATTGGTGATGATTTTAACGTTCATGTTAAGATGGTATAGCCATAATGTTAATAATATTTTTATAGGTGGTCTCGTATATCCTCAAGTTGGGGTTATTTCAAATGGAGATTGTAGTTCCCTGGTGATGTCAACATCTGGAATAAGCTTGGAATTGGAGGTAAGATTTGGGACTGTTCCGGGGTAGCACGTGTAACTGTACCGGGTATAAGATTCGAAATCTTTCGGGTTTTGATATTCGTGTCTGTTCCGGGGTTACAATTTGGGAACTGTTTCAAGGCTAATATTTAGAACTGTTCCGGGATTAACATTTGAAACAGTTCCGCGAGTAACATTTGGAACTATTTCAGTGGTTAGGTTTGGAACTTTTTCGGATATAAGATTTAGCTATGTTTTGGGGTAGGATCCGGAACTTCTCAGCAAAGTATTAGTTTTAATATTATAAAGTATGAAAATAATTAATCATAACCTTCTGTACACACAGTAGTTTACCTTAAGGTAAGCAACTTTGTGTAACTTGTAAGTATCGTTCAGAATGACGATGTCTCCACCCGGTTTAGGCTGTTATCTGAATTTTCTAAATCTGATTCGTTTTAATCTGCAATGGATAATTTCATTTTCGATTTGCTGTTTGCATTGGATGTCTTCTGTTGGATATAGATTTCCTTTTCTTTCTTTTTTTGTTACTTGGTAACTTGAACTTTCTACACTTAATTTAATAATAAAATATGTTGTGAATATTTATATATAAATGAAATTTTTTGCCAGGTTTGATATCAACAATTAGTTTTGCCACTGTCCTTTCCAAGACGGTCACCACCGTTTTCATTCCTTCTCTGTGTTAAAGTAATGGCCTGTAATATATATGCTTTGTGTTCTACTGTTATGATGTACATATATATGTGTGTTAATTAGCCACACGTATATTTAAATTCAGTATAGCGTTCGTTAGTTATGCTCATGTAATCTTTTATTTAAAAAGGTTGGCGTCACATACCACTTTGATCTGTTTCATGCCGAGACAAAGGGCTGTTCGTCGGCTTTTCTGTTTCAAGTAGAAGGAGTAACGTTCAGCACAGACGTCAGCACCGATCTCCCGTTAGATTACTCGGTAACCGTTGCTGAAGACACTGCTTTGAACACCATACTAACAACAGCGAATATCATTGACGATTTTTCACAAGGACCATATACAGTAACGATTTACTCTGGTAAGTAAATATAAGAACCATTCATGGGTTAGATAGATAGATTGATAGAACAATTTCGTACCAAGGAATAACTTTTTTTAAATGAAAGTGGGGATCTGCTCCTGGCACGGTCTAAGAAGTTTCCCTTTTACTTATGAAATTATGAACTGTGTTCTATGCTCAACATCAGATTGATTTTATGCTCAATTGTAAAACAAATAGACTTATTATGACAAAATAAATGTAAATACCTGTATTTTTCTACCATAAATCTGCATTAATACTTTCAAATTTGAAGTTGGGTAAAGTGGATGCACTTTCATTTGTGTTTTATATGAATCCTGGAAACTGTGTTTGAGTGCGAAATTTGGCATCAAAAATGTTTAACAACCCCCGTACCTGGCGTCGTTGTCAGACTTTTTTAACATATCATAGATGAGCAATTAGTGCATCTTGTGTCTTCATTACCATTATAGAAACTAAATGGGACAGTTTAAGAAATCATATAAAATTGTAAAATCGTATTAAACAATTCATATTTGTAAAGTGTTGCTATGATTATCCTCCATGGAAGCACAATAACGTACTTGCTGGTATTTATACTATACAGGCAATGAAGCACGTAGATTCACTGTACAAGACAACACGTACTCCGTGGCACCTATCGTTACTGCAGATACGTATACATACAAAACAGACTTTGATGGAAACACAGTCTCCTACCTGGGTATGTGTGGCAGCGTTTCAAGGGATAAAGCCGATAATTAATTTTCAATGTTGTCCAAGACAAAACGCGAATACAATATATGTTTAATAACCACTGCCAAATCAAATTAAGTCCAGTGTACAACAGTTCATTGTGATCGATCAATACTCTTAAGAGTCAGCACAAACAGTCAAAATAGCTGACGAAATTCAAATTGTTAATGCAAATATTTCAGTTGAAGAAATTAAAGCTTTAACCGATATTACTTAGTGAACCAGTTTAGTTTCCTCACTGAAGTATTTCGAATGTATAATGGTAGTATATTTATCGTTCATTCACTGATAAACCTCAACTTACCCTCTTTATCAGTTTCAACATTATAACTTTAACACTAGACAAATGAAGAACACAACTTTAATAAATCTTATGGTACTCTAAATGGATTAAAAATCTAAGACAAAGCAATAAGTACTAATTCATATTCTAGATATATTTGAACTAGTTTTGAATGTATATAAATAAAATAATTGCAAGACACCTATGCTATCAATTAAAACTTTTAAAATTAAGTCCAAAATATTAAATAACTTCTCACGATAAAATTCTCACGATAGATGTTCCATAAACTCACTCGCTATTAATTAATGTCATTGTTCATCAGTATTTTGAATCAAATTTGAATTTAAGCCTAGGTAACACAATACGCAATGTTTCTTTGTGTTTATATATTTACAAATTAACATATAATTATGTTATTCCCAGAATGCAGTACATCATCGGATGTAACGATGACAAGTACGACAGGCAGTGAATCATTCACCATTTCGACGTCATCAATATACGTCACACTGAATGACTTACTCGACTACGAGGTGGTCCTTGACTACTTTCTGCTGATGTCAGTTGTTGATACAGGACTGGCAAAAACCGGTTATATATCTGTCAAGGTATATTATATTATGTGTGTGGGGGGGGGGGGGGTATGTGGGGGGGGGGGTCAATCTTCCCCGCCGTGTGGTAGCTGTAAATGTCGTTTTGGACAATATGTTTTATTTTATCTGATACTTTGAGATCGTGAAGCCAATACATTTATTATGGCTATAAAATTACTTATATAATTCGTGTAGGGGCGTGAGGTTGTTTCATTAAAATAAGCCGTCATGCATAAACGACATAAAACCGAGACTGTTGTGTTTTTCTACGTAGCGTTCTGTCTTTCCCAACATTCGTTTTATCAGATATAACTGACTGGCACAATTACAGTGTATGTGCTCTTTGGCAAATCATCCCGTTCTTTGGTTCGGCGTTTCTATTATTTCTGGTTCTTTGCGACCGATGATGAAGGTCATACGTTCAATAAGTAAACTATTACTTAGTCGGTAATTTTCTTCTTTATTTTGATTGTGGTGTAATGACATTTTAACAAATTTCATGCGAAATATGACGTGTCCAGCTGTATTGGTGGACGATCTTAGAATGAATGAATCTGAATATAAACCACCGTCCTTATATTTTTGATTTTTAATCATAATGACTTGTTGTAAAAAAAAATCATACAATGTACTGTTTAGTGTGTGATGGCCTCGATCCCACTAGACCAGTTACGGGGAAATGAAATAGTATTTTTCTTCTTTAGTGTTTACAACGGGTGGTTTTATCAAAATGTATCAACTGTAATAAACGAACCTGGTCTTGTGGCGGATGTAAAATGTCGCCCTTACTTTAACTCACTATAATTGTTATTATTTTTGTTCCTATGGTAACATGGACCTCATGCATTATGAGGAATTATGACTTAAAAGAAGACTACCACTTTAGGAAGTGACAGCGGAAGTGACGTGTGTTGCATTTAACATTAATAATTTATTGATTATAACGGTTTTAAGAACCATTATAAACATGTTTATTTCTTAGTTTTAGTGTATTTGCATTTGAAATGTTATAATATTCATTTTTTCTTCAATACAGATTATTGTGAGTGACGCAAACGACAACTGCCCTACCATAAGCCCGACATATGTTGTCTTACAACCAGAGCCGGTGTTGGCTGAGGAAGCCATAGTAACATTCACGACGTCCGACGCCGACAGTGGAGTCAATGGCGACGTTAGATATGTTGTAACCGCAGTAATAGAAGAGTAAGCCAGCTTAGTCAAAGATAGTTTATTACAAATCCATGAACACATTTCAATAAGTCAGTATTGGTCTTTTTAAGAAGTAAAAATATTTACAACTTTTAAACACATACATTTGTGTTATATCCATCCAAACAATTTAACATAAAATCATTATTGTTGGTTTTTTGCTGGGTTTTTTTGTGTGTGTTTTTTCAAATAAAATATTCTGCGAAAAAACATATTACAAACGTATACATAGTTGTCAATTAAATAAATAAACAACTCAAAAACAAAATCAATAGGGTTGTTATGTTTTTTCTTGAAATAAATGAGTAATTATTTCAAAAACATAAACATAGAATTCATATGGTGTTTTTTATCTTCATATAAATAAACAATACAAAACACAAGTTTATAGTGTTTATATATCCAACAATGTTTTTCATACATTTAAAGCCCGCCTGTTGATTACGACATGTCACTGGAACTGTTTAACAACATATACTTAAACTACACCAATCTGCTTTTTGACGTCATTGCTATTGACAACGGAACAATTCCTCGTGGAGTATCGGCTTCGGTTAACATCACGGTCAGCAACACGTGTGTAATGGACATGTTGTTTGGCAAAATATCGTATGTGTTCTCTGTCGATGCAACAGGTGGACTCTTACTTCGTGTACCAAAATACTGGATGTACGATTTCCGTAAGTTCCGTTTGTTTTATATATATTTGCTCAGGGTTAACGTCATTTAACACATTGCATGTTATATAAGCCGCCATCCAGCTCAAAGACTCTGCGTCAGAAAAAATCGCTATAAATGCCTTAAAACTAAAACTATTTTTAAAATGAATACAATGCATCTCGTTTTCTATTATGAATGAAATACGAAGGATTTTGGAATTTTGAATCTCTCTAAAAAAAAATTGATATATAAATCCAATTAGTAAAACTTCAATGAAATCCCTATCCTCAAAATAATTACCAGGTTTACACTGATCAACGACACTAACCTCATTATTCGGACACTTTCTATTATAAAAGATAGGAATTCCAATTTCAAATATGATTTCAGCGTGTTTAAATATTTATCCTTATGTTAACTATGGCTTGGTGAGTATATAAAGTCATGACATATTAGTGGGAATGGTTTTGGGGTTTTTGTGCCAGAAATTCCTGTTAAACTTCCTGTAAATGGTGGATGAAGACGCTGGTTATATAATTGCTAAATGTCAATTGCTCCTAGTTTCTCTTAAACTTAATGTATCTGTTATTACATAGAGCTACACCAAACGAAAATTTAATTGATTTGGATCTGTAGAACTGACTTCTAAAATATGTTTTTTGCATCAAATAATGTGAAGATTTTAGGAATATGTTAGTATAAATTTATAGCTGCTTTACACTTCATAGCAATATTTGTTTCGTTTGCATCTTTTACAACGTGTACTAAAGTACAGTATTTAAATGACGTTCTTTTCATACCATACATGTATGTCGTCCTGTGCAGTTTTCGTGTATGCTTTAATGTGTTTCTTCGTAAGGATAGCATCATCACACGACGTACATTAAATGATGTTTAACATTGCCTGATGAATAGGTAATAAATTACTGTTAATACAATTAAGTAATGCACGCTATTTGTTATAAGTTTGTGAGATAAGAACTTACATGCTACACATGCAAAGTAAGTGATTTTTTCTAGTAACGTGTAAATTCATATCTCATGAACTTTCAACATGTCTCATGACATTCATTTAGTATATTTACATTATTAATGCCTAGATTACACCACCATGTCCTGTTTCATATTCATCTACATGTAAAGGATATGTTACATCTTTAATATGAACATGATGTCTTATTGACTAGAACAGGTTTCGCCTTTGTTTGCCAACCGTTGTTTCATAACGTCAAACAAAAAAACATTTATATGTATGGCAAATTTCTTGTTGATTTTATCTTGATGTATGTCCGAAGTTAAAACAGGTTCAATGAAGAAAACACATCATCAATGTAAATATTTGGTAATGCATGTAATGCTATCATTTCAATGTCGTTACAGCATGTACAGATGACATCGGCTTGATCAAAGGAAGCGTACTTGATACAATGATGTCAGCTTCTTCTTCATTTGATGACCTTCGTACCGCTCCAGGACGGGCTAGGATAGACCAAACAGAAAGTGCGTGTCATAACAAATACTATACATGTTATGAACACATTAGTATATACTTGGCATTTATAAACGTACATTATGTTTATATGAACATATACTATGATACAAAACACATACTTTGTAGATACATAATTTGACTTAATAAACATATACTTTTGCCTTTAGACATGAATGTCATTATAAATGCCTCTCATATATTGTATGTGTATGTATACATGTATTCTTGACAAAAGTAATAACAGCCTGAAATTAATAGTAATAAACTAGTCTAAAACTGACAATTTTCTGGAATCACCGTTTTGTTTTAAAAAGAAGCAAAATAGAAAAACATATATCAGATTTGTTTTTAATTACCTTGTTTTGTATAAATATTGATCACATTGGTGGCTTTTTAACAGGTATAAAATACGAAATACATATACAACAGTAAACGCAGCATTCAAACCACACAGTCGTCTTGACGGCACAACCACAAACACAAAAATATAATAAAACGAATATTGATATACAGTACGAAAAAAGTCACTACACGTAAAAAGGGTCAATAAAAGCATTGGGACATCATTTAGTCTCTAGTTACGTATTTTCAGATATATTAAGTGAACTTACTGGAGGGTGGGTCGCTGGGATTGTCGATACGAATCAGTATGTTGCAGTTGATATGGGGACACCCTATAAATTCACAAAGGTTCACATTCAGGGACGCTCAGACGCCGATGAGTGGGTGACGTCATTTTATGTACAGTATTACGATGACGATACGTCTACTTGGATGACGTACATTGACGTGAACGGAAGTCAGGTGAGGAGAATTTATACATTCAAAAAGTGAGCTTATTGATTGATACTTTATTAAAAGCATTAGTTCATAAACATAAACTTACATCTTGTCGGTTGCTTCGTCTTCCTCCACTAATAAAACTATCACAATGTACTAAAATTTTATTTATTTTTTTTTTTTTTTGTATTTTTTTTGTATTTTTTTATTTTGTTCTCCAATACATTACAATATATTACAATATAACAATTTTACTGACACAACATAAAGTATTTACACAAGTGTTATTCTTTAACTGACAATTGCAAATAAGTAGTTTTTAAGTACATATATTTTTCTGTAAGGGATGGTATGTTTTAGATATATATTATTCAGAAAGTTTAATCCATTCATCACATAGTTATGGTGTTATATGTTACAATTATAACCGTAAGTTGATTATTTTAAGTAGATATTCTATGCTTGAATTTAATGTCTCATATAAACAATAGTATTTGAACTCGTTAAATAACAAACACCATATTGTGTTTAATGTAGGGAAAAAAGACATTTTAAACAATAACAATTACATTATCAATTGTGTATCGAGTTTTTCACATAAAACAGCAAAACAATAGCAACACACACACACCATATCAGTATTTACACATACATACACACATATGCTTAATTTTATTATACAGTTATCATTTGCCATTCATTAAAAGGCATTACTTCATCATTAACTATGACTGAAAAGAAAAAAATAATAATAGCAAACAATTTATTTACAGATATGCTTTACGTAGTTCATGTATTGGGTTTACTGGTTTTTATTTCAGTTAATATGGACTAAAAATGACTTGAAATCCCATTTGAATAACAAAGTAAGAACTTTAATTCCAAAGTTGACGTTAAAGGTCACTTGGTTGTAAGACAACTTCGTCACTGTCAGTAGGTTGTGCGTGTTATGCTTGTACATGTACTTTATTAAATGTAACTTTAAGTTTACATCAATTGAAAAACAAGTTCCATAATTCAAATCCATCGAGCTCGGGATTTCCTGTGAGGAACAATTATCGAAGCCATTCAGATAACTACTAGTATATCAATAAAACAAAAGAACAAAAATAGAAGAAATCTTCTGGTTTGCCGTGATTGATTTGTTGTTTAACTTTAGCCACAGGATTTTTTGTAGATTGGTCTGAATACCAGTATATTCTCGTGTAGACAATGGAAACCAAATTGTATAGTGATTTATATCAACAGAACAGTACAATAACACTATTATTGCATTTTCTGTTTAGACGTTTGTCGGAAATACAGACCGAACAACCGTGGTAACATATACATTAGATCCAGTTATTTTGAGTCAGAAGATCCGGGTGAATCCGCAATCCTGGAACAGCGTAAACATATCCATGAGGCTGGAGTTTTCTGGATGCTCGCAGGCCGAGCAACTCTTCTGTGAGTATTATAAAGAATCATTATCATGATTATCATAGGTAATAAACAGTTTATGAATGAGGCGGGGTTGACATTGTAATTATATAATACTATCTCAAGTAGACATAACATGGACCTTCTAGCTCGGTCGCTAATGCGTCGGATTGTCAATGCATGGGTCGAAAGTTCGATTCTTCGCCCGGCTACAATATGATGATTTATCACTGACTAATATACGGCCATTAATGTCCAACATTTGAAAATGGTTGGTTGTCAGTGACGTCTAAATATATATTAATGGTAAACCCTTTAGTGGACAAGGTACAATGAATTAGGTGCGCTGACCATCATTTAATAACTAAAATACTGTTGAAAGAAAACACACGAAAATTCCAATACGAACAAATAAAGTAAAATATATCGTGATGAGACAACACGTTTTCTGAAACTGCGCTACATACTTAATTCATCACCAATACATACCGAAGTATTACTGTAATAAGATCAATGGTTCTTAAACTTATTATAACGTTGGATCATCAATTCTTAAGGTTCTTTATAAAATAATTCAGTATGAAGACAAATGTACATGTATATGGCCGGTTTACGTCATAACATAGAAAACATAAGGTTTGAAAACATAATCATGAATATAAATGTCTCACATAACAATTAATTTTGTACTGTTCTACATATAGAGGACATGTACTTCTAGAACACTGGATACATTGCCAATGGTTCTAAAGGTGCCTTGTTCCCATAGACTGTTCCTTGTTTGTCCAATTACGCAGAAAAAATCATGGAGTAGACCAAGTTGCTTTTTCACAATTACGATGGTTTGGTGCAACCACCCCCCCCCCCCCCCTCCCCCCCCCCCCCCCCCCCCCCCTTATACTGCCTATTGTTGCAGTGTATCACTACGCATCTATAAACTGTTATAGCTTCATTTAAACATTTCTTAATGTTATCCAAACTTGGTAGAAATCATGAAAATGATCCAATGTTCCCACATGCACAAAAAAATATTACATTTTATGCATTTTTAACAAAACAATTGCCCAACCGCTTTAAACAGCGTTTTGGCGTAAGGGAGGTAATTCTTAAGTGAGACCTAAAAAAGTACATAGTTACTTCCGTTAACAAAGATAATTATTCAATTACCAATATTACGTATATGGTACGACATATAAACTTCACTTACAGATGACGTGAGTTGCCAGAGATGTGAGACGACATATTACTGTGAAGGAGAAGGTACGCAGAAATACTGCGGCCGCTGTGATACCGGCGTAGCTGTGTGTGACAGAAGCCCGGTAGAACACTCGTTCGGACTCGCCTCCGAATGTTCACCGTGTCCGGATGGATGGGTAAGCGGATGAATGGCAAGGTTATTGTAACACTGTGTGGTTATTGTAGAGGTATCCAGATCTCTTCGTAGTAAGTCTGTAGTACGAACCCAGCTCTCCGAACTTGGTTCGTTAACAAGCAATTGTTACGAGCACGTTAATTTGTCAGTTGCTTCATGGAACGTTTGAATGACGTCACAGTTTAGTAAGCGTTCAATTGCTATATATTGTGAGACAGGTATAGAATGCCCGGCTTTTTCAATTGGTGGTTAATAGACCTGATTCGGGAGATATCAGGTTCTGGGATAGACTACTACGTCGTGATTGGGTATTTAGACTGAGTCCATTTTTTTATCGTTCTTTGTCGATTAGATCACTGTTAAGATGGTGCTACTGCGCATGTTCAATAACACAATAAAACAAATCTGTTTCGGCTTAACTAGCCGCACCGCACCGTGGCCAGTACATTTATTAATGTTATATTCTGGGAACATTTTTTATGTTTTACTAAACATATAAGTATTATATTGCGTGATAAGTATGATAACTACATTATAATCAAATTATTAGTTGAGAAATGTTTACGTGAACACGCGAGTTTACTTCCCTAAAATTTGATTTGACCAGTCAGATTTTGTGGACATACAACCGTTCACATATTTTACCAAAATTAAACCACATTAGACTAGCTTCATGACCTCTCCTTTAGATTATTTTTAAAAAACACAAATGTATTTTTAAATCTAAAAGATATTTCATTAACGAGTTTTACTATAGTTTGTATACAGTTATCATCTGTCATCAAAGAGCATAGTAAAATGAACGTGAAATATAGTTATGTTTTGTCATAATTAACACCTATATACTGAAACTCCAGTAGTTGTTTTAACTTTAACTACAATGCATAACCCTGACAGTGTGATACTTTACTGACTATTGCAACACCACACCCGCCCCCATCCCCACTTATCAGTACTAGATTTATTGCAAATTTAGTTGCCTATACGGCAGTTTTAAAATATCATTTATCTAGTTTTAAAATAACTTTCTTGATCTTTTTTTTAAGATATGTAAAGATGGTTACGCCAGCATATGTGACGAATTTTATTACGTTGAATGCACCAATACGTCATGTCCTACGTCATGCTCGCCATGTGAAACCGGATATTCCTGTTACAATGGTATACGTACTATTTGCGGACCCGGTACCTACTCCGATGGATTAATGGGTAAAAAATATAATGTCCATGATATAATATATAATGAATATAGGTATGGCTTTTAAAACATTTTTAAAGCGGCGGCGGTAGTGTATTGGATAGAGTTTTGGTAGCTCACGTCATAGGTTGCGGGTTCGATCCCCAGCTCGACCCGATGCCTCTCATAAAACAACACTTAGTACTGGTTCTACACAGGAAGCGGACTCGAGAGTGGTTCATATAACTGCTGAGCTTTCATCGCTATCGAGCTTAAATGAATTAGTATAAACTAAAACAGTTAACCCTTTACTCCATAGATACGCGTTTTCCCACACCAATCAAAGAAGGTCTTTGAAAACAGTGCAGGAAGAGTTCAATCGAACAATCTGAACACTTCCTGCACTGTTTTTCACTCTGTCAGTTAATATAAACATAATTCATCCAATAACTCAAAAGCCTTCTATATAAGGTGTCCAAAGATGTCTATATTAGAGGTGTCAAAAGGTGTCTATATGAAGTAAAGGGATAACTCAAAGTTCTAAGTAAACAAAGTGCACTATCATTCAATGCACCGAAGGGGGCAGGTTTGATATTTAAATTTTGATTTAAGGCAGAATTATTTCCCTTTTGTATACTTAAAAATACAGTGCAAACATTACAGTAAGCTCATATCTTAGTAGCTTCTTTGCGGAAGGATGGTTTAGATTCAGATTCATTCCGAGGTCTTCCCCCACTTAACCGCTAGTCATACTGTTTAGTGTGACTGTTGATTCACATTCCTATATTCAAGTCTAGTACTCTGACACCTGAAAGTGATTGCCGTGCATAGGTGTAAAACAGACATTTTGAGGCAAGCTTTCAAAGGTCGAGCATGCTATCCTCATAGAGTTCTTGCTATTGAGGCATATTTGGCTACTTATTTCATTATAACAGCAAGTCCTTGATAAAAAAAATTATCAGTGCTTTATCCTTATTTCAGAAACGTGCGCATCCTGTGAGAAAGGAACATACCAGGACTTATCTGGCCAGAGCTCGTGCAAAGCGTGCGCTGCAGGATATTACAGCGGAAAGCGTAAAACACAATGTAATCAGTGTGAACCGGAACTGTATTCAACCGGAAGTGGATGTGAGAGTTGCGCAGACTCAACGGAATGCCCATGTCTAACTGGCACGAACTGCTTTGATATATCGTTGTGTTATAATACAGGTAAATGCAACTTATGGAGCAAGGTTTGCTTAAAAAGGTATATTTAATAATTAAATTATATATTGTCATTTGTTGATTGCTATGAGGTCGAGGGAAGAACATGGTTGAATGATGTTTTTTTTTCATAGATGGTGACCCCTGTTGTAACGTCTGTGTTTTTTTCTACTTTGATGACTATGTCCTTTTCGAATGCTCATTCGCAGGTTTGTTATTTTTTAATTTTTGTGTATTGTATATATTTTGAGTATGGTGTATATTGATTGTGATTTTGATGTATGGTAACTGTATTTTATATTGCTTTCTAAAACTGTGTAAGAGTGTTTCATATTTTATTCGATTTTCTTTACAAACTTATATAGCTTTCTTTATATACATTTCATAGTTAATTACTTTTGCAGGGTCCAGCGGGTATGATTGCAACCCTTGCAAGGATGGCTACACAGGGGACGGCACCACGTGCACAGATATAGATGAGGTACATTTTATGCACGTGTACAGAACCATTTTAACATGATCTTTTATTGTTGAAAAATAATTATTTTAAAAGTTCGTAGTTGGTTTTCTCGATATTTTTATATATTATATGTTATGCATCACAATTAATCTAGTAATTCAATAATAATGACATAATGTATATTTTAATATCTCCAGTGCTCACTGAACGACCCCTGTTTCAACTCCCGCTGTATTAACACATCCCCTGGGTTCCAGTGTCTGGAATGCCCGGATGGCTACACCGGTACGTACGAGGATGCGCAAGCCTGGGATGTAAACCAGCGAGTGTTTCTGTATCAAAACTTGGAGAGGTCTAACTTTACACTACAGACGTGTGATGACGTAGACGAGTGTGCTACAGACAATGGCGGATGTGACGCATTGATGACGTGTGAAAACACAGTCGTGAGTATACTTAAAATTTGGAAGAATCTCTAAGAATAATTACATTTTAATTTGAAACTTGCTTATTTTGTAATAGTTAACATTTGTAATGTTTTAGTTTGATACATCTTTAACTTTTCCACTTGCACCATAAACTTTAATTTGCAGGTGTCAAGGTTTGAGGTTCATTCAGCATTTGCATTCATATGCATTTGTCATTGCAGATTTTATGGGGGGTGGGTTATCAGTTTGTTTGTTAATTTGTTAGTTTTGTTCATGGATACTGAGCCGAGAATCTTCCTTGCTGCTATTGCCATATAACACGTATTAGTAGGTGCGCCAAAAAATCTCAATTCATTCATTCCTTACTACACACATACAGATGCAGCTAGATTTCTTCCTATTTTAAATTTCACCGAGATAGAAATAAGTATCTACTAATTTTACATGTATGCATTGCCATAGTGTGTCCTGACTTCGGGTAGCTCATCAATTGTGTTTCTCTTCCTGAAACCAATATATCTTTCATTCATTTGCTGTTGATATTTTGTATGATACAAGGGAGATTACTACTGCGATTTCTGTGCCAAAGGCTATCTGGGCACAAACAGATCCGGCTGTTACCTGGACAACTTCTGTCTGTCTGGGGTCCACGACTGTACCACTGGTGCGGATTGCGTCTACCTTGGACCAGCTCAATACAGATGTGAGGTATAAATCTATGGGTCAATCTACTCTTGTTTTATGGTAAACATGTCATGTATTTCAAATATTTAACTACACCCCAAGAAACAAGTTAATGACCATACTCTATATAAATTATAACTGTTCTGTAGACAAACATAGAAAGGAAACTTAAAACGGATTTTTAAACCTTGATAAATTCATTAAGCTTTAGCAAATTCTTTAAAATATATAGTTTTTAAGTTGCATTTTAACCCAGAAATAGTGTTCTTGCCTTGGATATATTAATTATATAGTATATGAATAAGTAAAATTTGACAACAATCTGATATAAGATGTAATATTTAGAAGATTTTAAGACAGTATACCCGATTTTTTCACACAAAAATGTATACGTTTTTTTTAGACATTTGAAAATCGGTAGATTGTCCAGTTTGACTGAGTGTTCTGAAAACAGATTTTACAATGTAGTTGAATGTTGAATGAATATGGTTAAATCTTTAAATTAATAAATAAGAACTTTTAAATTTTGTTTTAAAAATATAAATTCTAAGGCAAAAACTATTATTTTTTAAATATGTATTCAATTTTTAAATGAATCAAAACTTGTTTATAAAAATTCTACATATAACAGTTTAATGTAACATCTATAGGGAATAAATAACATGGTCTTTAACTTATTTTTTTAGTATATTTCAAAGTTCCGTTAGCTCAAGTATGACTTGATTCTTAGCTTTAACTCCAAAAGAATTTTTTTATTTCACTTGCGCGCACGGACACACAATACCCAGTTGATCATTCAACATAAATTGGATATGCAATGTAAAATCTATTGAGAAAACAAAACTGTAGGGTTTCTTTTAGAGTCAAATGCAGTATAAAATTGTATATTCGTTAGATACATGTATAATGATTTACTGAAAGTTATCAAGGAACTAGATGTAACTATTACTAATTACTTTTTACTATTTCATTTACTAATAAAATTTATTTTGATAAACGTCAATACCTAGGGAGTATTTCAATATATGGTTTCAAACTTTGCATTATCAGGCTAAACGATTATTTCTTTGTTGGAAGACACCGTTTTGTTGATTAAAATCATTAACGATATATGTATATATATGTGTGGCTTTATATACTCTACTCTTTACATGGAACTGCATGACTTTAAATACACTTTACCAAGAATTACACGGCTTTATATACCCTTTACCAGGAATTGCATGGCTTTATATACCCTTTACCAGGAATTGCACGGCTTTATATACCCTTTACCAGGAATTGCACGGCTTTATATACCATTTACCAGGAATTGCACGGCTTTATATACCCTTTACCAGGAATTGTATGCATAGCTTTATATATTCTTTACCAGGAATTAAAAGCCCGTAAGGAATGTTTTCAAATAATCTCAAAAGTTCATTCATAAAATGTCCAAAATACTTATGTCGAGTTAATTAACCTCAGTTTACGTACATTAGAATACATACGTATACATTCTGTGTGTTTCCGATCATTCTTAGTTTAAAGTTGACATCAATGATCGGCATGACTAGACCCAGAAGGCGTTAAATGCATAATCTTCTCGTAGATGTAGTTTTATATGTATTTTCTGCGTTAAGCGTATTTCTTCCTTGTTTCTTTTTGTTTTGAATTGGACAAAATGCATATCTTGTTTTTATGGTAAATGAAGCCCTCAGAATGATCTAAGCAGAACAACCGTGCTTCCATAAGTAACTGGCAAATTTTCTCGTGTACAGAATTTGGGTCTAAGTTGGCTCAAATCTCTGACCCCAGTGGTGGGAGGTATGATGAGCGCGTGATCTAGTGGTAGAGCACCGAACACATGATCGAAGAGTCATGGGTTCGATTTTTCCTCATGGCTATGTGTCGTTTAGCAAGACACCTTTTCCGCATATGCTTAGTACTGGTACTACCCAGGAAGGCTTCGAGCGTGATTTGCCTAAGTTGTAAGAACTTGTTTGACAATCGAAGTAAAATAAACAAGCTTAAAATAGATGTAAGTTGTCAGTTGACAACAGCTAAGAGCGTTTGCCCATAAAGAGTTAATACAGTTTTATTTTGTGGTCCTTCAAATTATTTTGAGTGATGTAAATGAATCGTGAATTTTATTGCAGTTAATTATTTTATTTATTTAGTGTACGCCTGGTTATGCCGGTACCGGCGACTATTGTGGACTGGACTCCGACAACGACGGGTTTCCTGATACCGGATTGCCATGTATAGAATGGGGATGTTCAAAGGTAAAAAGTGTCACCAAAAACAATTTAAATCACAGCAGTGTTATATATGTTTGATGTGTTTTCAACTGGAACATATGTAGGAAGAATATAAGAATAAAGTAACATTATAACTTTTCACAAGGTCTACACACCAGTGTTGGGATACATTCCAACACATATGCTGAAAGGATAAAGAAACGCCGGGTGAATTTCAGAGCTCCATTATCTACACTATTGCAAGCGATATTTAAAGTTTTTTATTTTATGCTTGTTGATGAATTATATGCCTGGTCCGATTAGCTCAGTCGGTTACGCGTCTGACTATCAATCCAGGGGTCGTGAATTCGAATCCCACGCCTGGCAACAGCCTTCGTGATGATTGATATACGACATTGTGTCTCATTATCATTCGCTTCTCACCACTGATTCAAGAGGGAAAGTAATCAGTTACTTGCGGAGATGGGATGTGCTTGAATACTGGTTAATCCCAGGAAACAGTGGTTAGGTTAACTGATTGTCTGTTAGCCCTCGATGGCATAAAATGACGCTAACTATTCAATCAATCAATCAATTGATGAATTATAGATATGTCTTAGTGGATTATTTATGGTAATAATGAAAACCAAAATTTGTTGTAGCATATTAGTTTAAAAAAAATCTTAAAAAAAAATATAGATATACTTTAATATTTTATTAATCCAATAATATCTAATGGAGAATTAAGAGCAAACTAAACAAAAAATTATGTAAATGCATAAAATAAAAATAAAATTTGTTTGTTTTAGTATAAGATCAAATGATATTTCATCTCGTGATCACCAAAAATGATATTCTCACTTGTGGCAAGCCTCTCGTGAGAATATGACTGTTGGTGATCACTTGATGAAATATAATTCGATCTTACACTAAAACAAACAAATATCCCCTATATAATATGTATGTAGGGTATTTCATAAATGACTTTGTTATATGATCATTTTAATTGACAAAACTCCCCTTATGTACATATGTATAAATAGATCATTAAGTTTCAGATTTGATCTATTCTGTTTTTAATCGGGTTACTGTTTTTGACACGAATAACTGTTCTGGTAATGAGTTCCAGTTGTTAATAACTCATTGGGTGAGGGAATTTTGTCTTATCAACGTGATGGCTCTTAGTTTTACTAGTTTAAATGAGTGACTTCTAATTTGTTGCGTTTGAGCAAGAGTTAATAGCTCAGTTTAATCAATATCGTCAATTTTGTGAAATATTTTGAATACTTGTATTAAGTCTCCCCGTTGTCTTTTATATTGTTCCAGAGTTTAATGTTATTTTTGTACCCTATAGACAATAGTGCTGGGTTATATAATAAAACAAGTTGCTGTTAAATATAATATGATATGCATTGGAAAAATAAATATTGAACAAGGCGACCACATACAGTAGAACTCCGAGGGCTCGAACCCAACGGGACTGTACCAAATATTTCGAGTTAATGGTTGTTCGAGCCAAGTATTATTTAACACCATACCATATATGTACATGTATATACATCAAAATAGGAATTCGGCCGGAACAAGATCAGTAGTTCGAGTTATATGTGGTGTTTGAGTCATCCGTGTTCGAACAAATGAAGTTCTACTGTATCACATCAACAACTGGGCATTGAAAGCGCCTCAATAAATATAAACAAAATTATTCGCATGATTGAGTCAGGAATAGTAATTTTAAATACAAAAGTTTATCATTGTTTATAAGAGAAATTACCATTTGAACCATTAAGTTATTTTGAGTTTGGTAATACTTTTTATTCAAATTTTCTAAATAAAACTTGAATAAATTTATATTTTTTTTCTAAAATAAAACAAAGATACTAAAATTAATAAAATGTTAAAGAAATTAATTAAATATTTGATTTTAAATGTTGGGAATAAAACTAGTAAAATTTAATTTCTGTGACAACTAGCTTGATTGTTAACCATTGAATCTACTTTTGTGAATTTTAAGAGAAAGTAGAACTGCTTGTGGTTCAATGGATGAACGTCGATGAGATGTCGAATAAAACTGTATTTTTACTTCTTTTTTTTTTACTTTTTTTTTAATAATGTCAAAGACTTTCATACAAATATAGAACTGGTAATAACTGCCTCATTCGGAAGACAAAATACATTAGCCTAATATACAAGATTCGAATAATAATAATTAGTACCATTTTGACAAAGGTCATGTATGTAATCTCATACATAAAAAAATAATATTACATACTAATACATTTATCTGATTTTATAATTCACAAAAACTTTGTATTTGTAGTATGCAATTACACAATTTCTGAACAGCAACCAATATTTTCAGGACAATTGTGTAGCTGTGTCAAATAGTATGCAAGAAGACGGAGACGGGGACAACAAGGGCGATAACTGTGATTCTGACGACGACAACGATGGCAGATACGATTACTTGGTCATTATTTTTATTAGTAACCGCACTATAGATTATAATGTTAAGCTGTAAAATGGAGAGGTCAGAAAACGAAAAGTTTACACCAAATCATAAATAAACAATGCAACAGAAAGTTAATTGCATTTATTTTAACGTACATATTTTGTCAGAAGTGCTTGGATTTTGTTCAAATTTTATATCATTTTGGATCTTTCGTGCACGAACGTTGTCGTCCACTTATCTTTAACCGTTGGGCCATTGGTTAGACAGTTTGCCAGTTTATTTACATTAGAGCGATGGTGTATTTTCCTTGTTGTATTTTGTGCTTTCAAATTCCAGGACAACTGTCAGTTTGTCTCGAATTGGGACCAGACTGATAGTGATGGCGATGGTATCGGCGATGCTTGTGACAACTGTGCGACATTGGCTAATGCCGACCAAACAGACACCGACTTGGATGGTTTGGGTGATGATTGCGATGACGACGACGATGGTGATGGTATGTGAATGCTTGTAACCTTGTCATACTAGTGTAGATTACTTGGGCTAGTACTACAGCATCGCTCCAGTGATTGTAGGATTTGTGATTGGATCCCTGAACTAGAAAATTATCAGTTTTTAGCGCTGAATTGTTTTTTTCCCGCAGAAATGTGATGTAAGTAAACACAGAGAGAGACAGAGAGAGAGAGACAGAGAGACACACAGAGAGAGAGAGAGAGAGAGAGAGAGAGAGAGAGAGAGAGAGAGAGAGAGAGAGAGAGAGAGAGAGGGGGGTCTAATTTTATTTACCTATGATTTTAACCAATCAAAGCTTTACAACATTCATTGCAGCTGTCAACGATCCTGTTGACAACTGTCGACTCATCGCAAATCCAGGACAAGAGAACAGCGATGGGGACAGTCATGGCGATGCCTGCGACAACTGTCCTAATACGGATAACGAGGCACAGACCGATACAAATGAAAACAACTACGGCGACGCGTGTGACGCTATCGGAGCAACAAATATTGATGAGTATGGTGTTATAGTAATCTTAAAAATACGACTGAAATGAACATATTCCGTGGAGTTTTAATCCAAACTTCAAATCGATACTGTTTGCATAACAAATATCTTAAATGAAATCATGTTCCAATAGTTAAAACTAAAACTTCAATTGATTCGATAATTTAAATAGAAATGTCACGTAATGACAGAAATGAATAAATCATTATAAATGTAAGAATAAACGCGTAAGAATATAACTGATATCTTAATATATAAATATGAATTATTCAATAAATATTTAATAATTTCTGTGGATTTGTATTAAGCTTATTTAGAATACACCCGTTATTGCGATACTAAATTGCATGTGTCTTTGTCGTTTACCTTTTTTAACAATTACTTAAATACTTACAGAGACGGAGATAGTATATTGGATGCGTTTGACAACTGTCCAACATACATGAATGGTGATCAATCTGACATTGACGGAGATGATATTGGTAAGCTAACATTACATAAAACATTTGAAAATGTGTGTTTTTCTTTAATGACTGTACTATAATTCAGGTTTTTGTTTTTGTTGTAATTGAAAACTGGTAGAGTCTAGAATATACAAATATTTTTTACTTTGAAAATCCATGATTATAACAATTTCAAAACGACATTTATTTTTTTACCAATGAGGACAAAAATTCGGCATGGACCTATTTCGAATAATGTTTGTAACATCTATAAAAGCATATAAGGGCAGCAACTTTCGATAGGGATGAGATATATTGTACAAACGAATTGTTGAAAATGCCATGACGTCAATGAAATTGATTATACTATTATTCATAATACAAAATTTGATACATTTACTGGTATATCATTCAGTCAAATTCCATTTCGAGTTCTATGAGTATTTTCAAAATATAAAGTTATACATTGTAATGGTAATAATCGAAAGTATACATCAAGGTGATATACGACTGTGAGTTTTTGTCGTCTGCAAATACATGTAAGTAAGTGTCGTCTGAAATCATCTTGATATGTCCAAATGGCATTCGTTATGCACACAATTATCGTGTTTTGTAACTTTAGCATTTCTAGCTTAGCATTTCATAAATGATACTGCTGGCCAAGACAGAGAATTAACATTTTGATGATTTGCTGACAAAGACGAAATATATACCTTGTTTCCTCAGTCAACTGTAGTATTCTTTCATGACTTTCCGCTGTAACAAAGCAAAAGGTTTACTTGTATTCACATTTCAGATGACATGGTAATACTTGTATTTTATAATTTTTTGTCTGGTCTGTGGGTTACTGTAGTCTTTGGATACTCGTCCCTTTCAACAATTGTTCAAACGTTATATATACGTCATACAGGAGACCTATGTGACGACGATATAGACGGTGATGGTGTAGTAAACAGCGCCGACAACTGCCCATATTATACCAACAGTGATCAAGCTGACGACGACGGCAATGGTGTCGGTAACGTTTGTGAATCGGATTCCGACAACGACGGCGTCGACGACAAGAATGACACGTGTCCGTATAATCCAGCCATATATTCAACATCGTTTAAGAATTATTTTACAGTCAATATGAACCCATCGCTGACGACAACTGCGCCTGTATGGCTAGTAAAAAACAATGGCGGGGAAGTTATGCAGACGGCAAATACTGGAATGCCCACAATGCTTCTCGGTAAGATACTTCCGGTCGATTTAGTATTTAACACTTGCTTCTTTAAGGAAAATACTCCTGTATCTATAAAGTTGATACTTGCATACATCTTTGCAAGTCTTTTCCAATCTTTGACATTTTCCGAATTAAGTGTGATGTAATAAACCATGTGGAGCACGTGGTCCGGTGGTGTATCACCGAAGTCATGATCGGAAAGTTGTGGGTTAGCTCTTCCGCCAAGGCTATGTGTAGTGTCCTTGAGCAAGAAACATTTTCCACAGATGCTTAGTGCCGCTTCTACACAGGAAGACTTCGAGTATGATTTGTTTTAGTTGTCAGAACTTGTTTTTACAACAGAAGTAAAATAAATAAGTTTAAACTGAAAGTAAAAATCGTTAAAAGTGTATGTTGTAACGCGTTTTGTTGAAGCTCTGACTAATCAACGCGAAAACATCCTCTGCTGTTGTACGGTCCATAGCGTGTAGAGCTGGAATCGTTTCTAGATGCACTATAAATAGCAATGAAATGATTGGTACAGATCGAGCATGTGTGGTTCCCGGTAAGAATAGGGCAAATTATGATCTCTAAACAGGTATATAAATGTATACATCCTCCAAACTGGTCCATTTCATCGTAATTTATCATGCGTAATATTATTGTTAAGTTTAGTTCTATGGCGACATCTGACTGATGCCAATAATTGAACCAAAGTGTCGCATGCATGTCAAGCGAATCATTGACTATTAAATTGAATTTACTGAAACTGCAGTTAGTATTAAGGTTCACTGTTTATTATGTATGTTAGTGGATGACCCTAATGAATCTTGAATATAATATTTGTGTTAGTGTCATATAAACATTATGTATTGGTACTTTGCAAATCCTCAAACCATTCATATATTTGAAGTAGCCCAATTGCCAATGTTTTCATTAAATGTATAATGTTCTACACATTTATTCACCAAACATAATGTATTTCAGGTTGAATGATGCAAGTAATTCATGATGTTTTTACCAATCTCATATTTACAACTGCCCAAAACTAAATTACGATATACAAGTATGAACGTCTCACACACAATTAATTTTGTACTGTTCTACATATAGAGACATGCACTTCTGGAACACTGGATACATTACCAATGGTTCTAAAAGTGTTTTATTCCCATAGATAGTCCTCTGTTGATCCAAATATGCAGAAAAAAACACGGGGTTGACCAGGTTGCTTTTTCACAATTTCGATGGTTTGATGGCACCACTTCATTTTTGACAATTCTGCCCATTTGTTGCAGTGTATCACTACGCATCTTAAAACTATTATAGCATCATCAAACAGTTCTCAGTGTCACCCAAACTGTGCAGAAATCATGAAAATGTTTCAATGTTTCCATTTGCACAAAGAAATATGACATTTTATGCATTTTTAACAAAAAAATTGCTCAACCGCTTTACACAGCTTTAATTTCTTGGGCGTAATAATCTTCTTACTACCGTCATGTAAGGGAGGTAATTGTTCAGTGAGATTTGAAGCTATGTCTTGGTGTCATCATTTTATTATATTCTATCATCCCCTGTAGAGTTTATTACAGTCAGAACCATCTACCAGTCTTAAAGATTTAAACTTTAATATTAAAACTATTGAAGTCATCTTTAGATATAAGGATAACGTTTTATTCAGGAACACAGCCATATGGTGCTGTTAAATACAAAGGCACCTGGTTCACGACGGATACATCCGCTACGGACTACTTCGGGTTTGTTTTCGGCTATGTGAGCAATAGGAAGTTTTACATTGTGATGTGGAAAGGGCGGCACCATAACTACCTGGATTCAGTTAGTTCTACTTATAAAGCCGGAGTTCAGGGAGTACAATTAAAGGTGTTTTACAACTAGTTCTGAATAAAAATAATAAAAATGCAAATTGACTTTCTTTTTTCAAATTTATTATTAAGGGATTTAAGTATAAACATATCGTTAACATAATCAGTTTTTGTTACCATGTTTTTTTCTAAAAAATATGTATTATTTATTTTGACTTTTTAAAAAAAGATGAGCTATTGTACTTTACCTTTGCTGCTTACAGTTTTATAGCAAGCCAATATCCCATCAACTAATATTCACTTATTTGTGAAATATACTTTGCAACTGTCTCACTCATACTGATGTATAAGCCCCATAATAATGTCTTATATTTTGTAAGATCTTTTTTTCCCTTTTTATACTGGGTTAAAACTGTATAACATATTCGTATCTAACATTATGTAATATTTTAGACCAGTTTCATCGTATAATCCAATGTGCTGTCATCCGACAGCTGGGAAAAATAGTCTTAAAAGAGCCATGGTTAGACAAGCCTTTCAAATTCGACTGCATTGTCTTCAAACCGATCTTATTTCAGTTAATTTAAATAATTAAGTACTTAGTGGGACTAAATGATTCTGTGCTAAATGAGAGGAACGTCAAATTAACATATTTCTTTTTGTGTTTCTTAACTAAGGTTATCTATCGCTTTTGTTGTTCACTGATAAGGAGGTCGACATCTATATGCCATCGTTATTTATTTTACAAAATAAATGTCATTAATGCTTTTTTTTACTATGCCAAGGTTGTTGATTCCTCAACTGGTCCAGGCTCAACGTTAGCGGAGGCACTATGGCATAGTTATGACACAACCAGTCACGTGACAATGCTTTGGCAAGACCCGGATATGAATGGCTGGTCACCGGAAACATCATATAGGTGGCATCTTACCCATAAACCATCTACGGGGTATATCAGGTATGTGATCAAAGATTATCAGGCAGATAGTCGGTATGTATCAGGTTAACAGTCAGAATACTTTGAACAACCCGGATTTGGTATAAACGGCTGATGTATATATAATCGATGGTGTATAAAATTATTAGAAACATATATTTAATATATATAACGACTTTTTTATTTACGTTTTAATTGTTACATATAGTAAAAGGAAAATCTCATTGTTTTAAGTTGCTGTTGTTGTTTTATGGTGTTAAGCTTGTTTTCACTATTTTTAATCATATCGCAACGGTGTCTATTCTGAGCGCTGCCACACTGGAGTATCATGGTATCATACCCAACCCAGTCACATTATACTGATTCAACCGGGGATCGAACCCACGACCTTCCGCATGCGAGGCGGATACTCTACCATTAGACCACCGCTGCTGTTAATTGTTTTAAGATATGATTGTATAATGTTTGTTGCTCAGTCAATTTGTTGTTAAAGTAACTATGCACGCATTTACTCTGATACTATGTTACAAACGATACAACACATACCCATGTGTGTGTGTGTGTGTGTGTGTGTGTGTGTGTGTGTCTGTGTGTCTGTGTGTGTGTGTGTGTGTGTGTGTGTGTTCCAATTAATTGTTTTTCCAAATACATGTATCATCAGCATACAGGTCTACAGAGGCACTACACTTCTAGTTGACTCGGGTGCTCTGTACGACTTAACAATATCCGGTGGCCGTTTGGGAGTGTTTCAATTTGGAGCGTTCCCAGTAATTTGGTCGAACCTCAAAGCGGAATGTTTAGATCATAGCAACCAGGGCCTCTACCTGGACGGTGTAGATGATTATGTCACGCTTGACGACATATCAACTCTTAGAATGGAAAACAGGTACCTGCATTTTCACGTCAATTTTACGAATATAAAATAAGTAACATCTCTTTATTTTCACCATTTATATAAATATCATGCAAAAATAACAAAGATATTAAATTACATGTATAAAGACATTTATAAAATGTTTATTAGAACATACTTTTATACATAAGAATACATTACGTACACACAAATACAAACGAAAGTACACCATATTTGGTATCTTGGGAACATCAACATATATATTTCCCACTATTCAATTTCAATATAAATACCGTTTCCTGTTTTTCGTTTTAAACAGTTTTACAATAGAAGTATGGTTGGCATTAGATGCAGGCTACACGAGTGGTCCTTATCCCGTATTATGTTCTTTGGAAGACACTGTGTGTTTGTGGATAGAGGGCGCTGTTGTGAATGCTCGATATGGGGGTTACAACGCAACGTCAACAACCGTGTTGAACAGCGGCCAATGGTATAATGTTATTTTCCGGCGTAGTATTGAATGTAAGTTTGTCTTAAAACTAACATTTTCAGATCAGGTTTGATTAGTTAAAGGTCTCACTTACTCATTACACCCTACTCCCCACCCTCACTAAGTGTCGGTAGCAAGATCATTGCGCCTAAGTAATTAGAGCTGTGTAAATCGGTTGGGCATAATTTTAGTCGAAAACACTTAAAATGGTCATATTTTTTGTACATATGAGAACATTGGACAGTTTTCATGTATTCTCCCTATTTTGGATGGCATTGGGTGCTCTTGGTGAGGATATAACAGTTTAAAATGCATAGTGATACAATACAACAAATGGGCAGAACTGTCAAAAATAAAGGGGTGTCATCAAAACATCAATACTGTGAAAAAACAACCTGGTCAACCCCCTTTTTTTCCCCTGTATATGTGGACTAACAGAGGAAAATCTATGGAAACAAGACACTTTTAGAACCATTGGCAATGAGTTCAGTGTTCCAGAAGTGCACGCCTCTATATGTAGAACAGTACAAAAGTAATTAGTGTGTGAGACGTAAAGCAATAACATTTTATATAATTATAACAAATACTTTGCAGGAATGATACTAGTTTTTTTCTATAATCATGAAGAATGTTTTATATGAGTATGACTTAGTTTGCTTAAACTTTATAATAGGTTATACTTGATACGCTACATTTTGTACTATTACATAAGTTATTGGATGATAAGAAATGTTCCTTTAAAAAGTAGAAAAATGATATGAAATATGGATTAAGAATCTAAATCTGTTTACACATTCAAGAGTAAAACCAAACAGCATCAACAAATAGCATTTTAGAAATATGAGCACGGAACAATACATTGGCGATGTCCATCTAACAAAACATTGATATTCTAAATATGTTGACTGGAACCGTGTCCGCATTTGAGAGAAAGTAGCAAAAATATTATATACTGAATGAATAAAGAAATGCCTGGTGAGTAATGATTTTGTCAATGATAATGATTATAGTAACAATATCATTAAATGAAATTCTTACTAAGTATTTTACACGGGAATAATGCCATACATTTAGAGCTATTTTGTATAACCTATGACCATATAAACTACTTTATATAACCTATGGCCATATTATTGGTTATTTCTATATGACATATTGCGATGATCTATAGAAGAATATACAGAGTTTTCCTATAACTTTGGTCATGTTACATGATAACATATATTTGGTAATGATTTTTGTTAACCTTGGGCTGCGTTCATTTCGCTTAAACGTTTCATTTGTTTGCAAACGTTTGCTAACAGAAATCAACTGAACGGCATGTTCACTTTAAACTTTTGCTAACAGAGCAAGCACCTCTGAGAGCTGTTTGTTTATGTTTAATCATGTGACTGGAAGCGAAATATAGTCCTATATCTGTTTACTTTTTGTTCGTTTGATCACTGTTTGCGTTTATAAACAGAGTAAACATGTTTGATCGTACTGAACGCAGACCTGAACTCTTCCGTTGTAAAATAAGCAATACATTGCTTAATAATAACACAGTAGAGACGGTCCCAGCTATGGACCAGGGACCGTTACATATTAGTGACAAACGATCACGCTGATTGGTCAGTTGTTTCAGCGGAAGTTGAATCACATCGTTGTTTGGTTAACGGATTAGAGTTTTATAATTTTTGCAGGACAAGCAGGTAAAGTCCATGCATTTATATGATAATGGTATCTATATCAAGTATTGTGACTACTTTATAGTTTCAGAAATGTCATAACTGGATTTACTTATAACAATACATGTTGTTATTTTAGCTCAAGAAATATCAATCTTTATTGACGGTGTTCAAGATGGTGTCGTGTCTGATGTTGTTTCGCTGAACTGGGTAAGTATGATGTTTGTTACATGCATAATAACAAAATAAATGTGTGCAGAAAATATATAACTTTAACTTTCTGGTAGTCTTGAAATATTCCTCGTCAACCAAAAATATTTAAGATAATAATTAGTTTAAACTAATCTATTGTGGCTCGATTGCGAAGAATATTCAGAGCTTATATGAACCTCTGTCGTGTCTACTTCCTGGGTAGACAATGACTGAGAGTCGAGCTGGGTATCGAATCCACAAACTCTGGCGTGAGCGGCCATCAATCCATCGCCTACACTACTGTCCCGCTTTAAGATACTGTGAGGTCGACATTGTTTTGTAAAACGTTACCATATATCTCGGCATATTTATTTTCAGACGAGCGTTTCTGCGACTTCTAATTTAACCATGTATATAGGGAGGGACAACAGCAGTTACTTCAAAGGAACAATTGACGAGGTATAGAGCCAGGATTTAGATACTTACACATCATTGACATTTAATTTTTTAGCCTTTGAGTTGAGACAACATTCCAAATATCGAGCGTGCTGTCCTACGAGAGCACTTGCATACCACTGAGGTCATGGGTTCTAGCCCAACTTGGCTTATTACATTAATGACCTTAAACTTGTTTAGCTATAAATATGAGACCATCTTCCAAATATCGAGCGTGCTATCATACGAGAGCCCTTGCATAGCACTGAGGTCATGGGGTTTAGCCCAGTTTGTCCTAAAAGAAAGTTTGCCAGTTAATTTCGGAAGGACTGTGGTTCCACTTACACTTTTGCTTTTTTCATTTACAAATTAAAATATTACCTGTTATGTGTAGCAAATGGCGTTTAAATCCCATCCAAACAATAATACTAATGGTTTCAGCGACTACAGCAATGTTTTTATGTTTTTATGCATCTGACTATTATTGCCATTCTTCTTAAAGGTTTGTGATCAATATATACGTATTTATATTTGATATGAAATCAAACAATACATTTAATGGACAGTACTATATAGCTTTCTTGAGCATACAAAATGTTTGAACTGATAGGAAAAGTTATTGTATTCATTGTTTAATAGAAAAAAAATGACAGAATTACACCTAGCATCTTTTTTAATATAGTTCTATATAAATATTCTATTTGAAGGTGCGACTTTACAGTGAAGCAATACTTGACAGCGAAATTGTGGAACATATAAGTATGACGTCACTTGATAGACCGATTCTTAAATATTATGGAACGTTACATTTTCGGATGGAAGATTCGGTAGACTCGTCTACAATTACAAACTCCGGTTACCTAAGTTCACCAACAGCTGCTCTGAATGGAGGATCCTTTGTAACGGTATTGTTTTTTATATGTATCTTTTCTCGATATACAGGTGTTAAACTGTATATTATATTATTTACTTACTTATATTTCATTATGCTGAGGTTATTCGTAGTGTCTTAATCACATTTGAAGTTGTATCATCGCGTCATGTTTGACATTATTTAAATCTCTTTTAAATGTTGAAAGTTTTTTGTTTTATCTATACCCATGTAGTTGAAAACTGCATTTGCAAAATTAAGATGCTCAGTTTACAAGTTATATGTAAAAACTGGAAGACAGAATAACGTTGCTTGCAAAGTTAGCATTTGTAAACTCTGTTCAACTGAAGAAGTTGAAGATGAGGTTCATGTATACATGAATATTCCTATTATGAAGATTTACGCAGCGAATATCTTTCCAACTTTTTGAATGTTGCAAATATAAATTTATATTCCTTTTAATGACTAAAGAGTATGACATATGGACAAACATTAAAAACATTATGTTAATTTGTTTTTTAATTATTTTTTTTCAATCCCTTACATGTTAATAAATGCAAATCAATTGTAATATATAAATATACATTTCATATTTGTAACACTGTTGTCACTTTTGAGTATATATGGTATAAATGTAATTGTGTTTATGGGCCGGAGACCTAAATTGCTTAATAAATCATTTATCATTGTCATTGAGATAATGGAAATATGTTTGACTATTTACAAAGTTAACAAACCTGGAAACACTGATGATTTTGTTATATTTGCAAGTAATGCTCTGGGACTGTTTAGGTTCACAAATTATATCAGTAAACAACATAGCAAATGAGGTACATAACATACGGAATTTCCATATTGATATATTATATATTTAACCTACATAATACAGCTATTGGGTTAGGAAAAAAGTGCCATGTTCTTATTTTAAAGGGAAAACAATCTTACACAACATGTCGTGTTTCATTTGATATTGTTTGTTTGGTTGTTGTTTTTGTGTGTTGTTTTGTGTGGAAGTTGTGTGTTGTTTTTTATTGTTTGGATTTTGTTGTTTTTTTGGGGGGAGGGGGTTTCTTTCGTTATTTTTGTAATGACACATTACAGATTATATATGGCAACCAAGTTTGTTGGTGAAGATGACTTCAGACTCACGAGCACAAATCAAGTAGAATCACCTCACCCTCTTTCCACAAGTAACCGTTCTTTTGAACGTGGCAAACAAGTGTGAGGGTTTGGGATCAAATGTAGTTTAATGTATAAGCATAATGTAGATATCATATTTTAGATATAATTGGCATATTTTAACATATATGCATAACTCATTTTGTTTTTATTCAATAAATGTTTCAGAGCTATCAGCAGTTCCAGCAGTTCAGGATCACCTACCCGGACAGTAAATGATGCTTACGCGTCATGTTAATCATTGGACAGATTGTGCCATACTATATGGAGTCGAATGTGACTCTTAAAAAACAACATGTACGATGTGTATGATGTATTTATACTGTTTGTGTTTTACTTTAAAGCGAATGTTCGTGACTGGATTACTTTTGCATTACCATAATGTCCAAAATGTTTAATATATCAAATATATCGCAGCTTCGTCATACACTTAATCATTATTCTAAATGAAATCAACAAACTTAACGTCTCACTTCACAGAAGCTCACCTTTTTTCCCACGGTAACATGATTCTTACGCTTTAAAAAAAGTGATTTGGTTTGAAATATTTTCAAAATAGTTCATAGTGGTTGTGATTTCTTGCTGCAGATAAGTAAAGCAAAACCTGGCATAGTATATATTTCAATAAGATATCACTGGTATTAAAAAGAGACTATAATAGGATTTTGACAGATACATGCAGTTATGAGCATTTAAGGATTTTTTTTTGTGTTGTTTTTTTTTAAAAAATATTAGGGTGTCACTGCACTGTCTTTAGAAATGACAAGCTGGTCAACTTTCCAGTTAGTTTGCATTTCTATTTCTCGATACATTCCTAATATAAAAATAAAATAAATTTGGAGATTTTTTTACCCTGGAAATCCTAGACCTTATTCCGTATAGTACAAAGAACAAAATTCAACTGTGTATTGAGACCTGAGTTTGTTAACCTCGTTGGAGCGATTAACAGTAGCTCGAAGATTTTATATTGAGTCTGTAATCACAAAGACATGTCTGTTGCAGATATTATAATTCTTAAAATAAATATTAATTCCTATTGCAGTGCCGACAAGGCTTATTTGTATTCCAGTTAGAAAAACAATAATTTCTTTGACTTATTCACGAAGCATATATGTAATATTTTAGTTTATATAACAGACCCAGCTCTCCCGATTGGGTCCGTTAACTAACAATGTTGGAAAAGCCATATTTGAGCGCGTTGATTGGTCAGTTGCTTAAACTGAAAAGTTTGTATGACGTCACAGATCAGTAAACGTTCAATTTCTATGAATTATGAGACAGGCATATAATTCTCTGCTTTTTCATTCGTGGTTAATAGACCTGATTCGGGATAGCTCAGGTTCTAGTATAGACTAATAATCGTTAGTGCTTATATATTGATGTGTATTTCGATGTCGACTTAGAATAAATTTCTAGTTATGAGATTTAGTCTATCCCAGAACCTGATATCTCCTGAATCGTTTCAATGTTAATAATCTGACGGATAAGAGTTTCTCTTTCTATAGAATAATAATTCTGCCAACAAAACTGTAACATAAACTATATTTCAACTGTGATCAATTAATAAAGTTTGCTTTAAAATAAATTAATATAGTTTTGTTGATATTTCATTAAATGCCTTTATTGCAATTCAACTTTATTGCAACAACTACCGCAGCGTGGTTTATTTTTGTAGAACGTCCTTCTCGCATGGAGAAGGTCGTTGGTTCGATCCCCGGCAGGGTCATGTCATATTCTTTATAAAATGAAACTAGACGCTTCCTCATTTTAGAGCTCAGCATTTAGAGAATAATTCTAAGTCTTGTCGGCTCTGCGTTAGTTTAATGTGACTAGCTTTGTTTACCGTACCAAATATCTGTGGCATGATACTCCAGTTTGGCAGCGCTCAGAATACTGTCTCAGATAGACACCGTCGCGATATGACTGAAAAAATTGTTGAAACGACGCTAAACACCATACAACAACAAAATTTAATGTAACAACTAATTTCAAAGTCAAGAAGTCAATGAAAATTGCGAAGCTGCTGCTGTGAACAGCTACAAAATGTAGATTAATATTCAGTCATCAGGTTTCCCCTTTAAACACGAATTGTATATACCGTTTTACTAATGCCCCATCTGCCCAGATTGCGTACATTATAGATTGCACAATAAACGCCTTTAACAGGAGTGACCGCTGTATAAAATGGCAGGGAAAATATGCTTTTTGAAGTTTAAATAAAGTATGAGTATGATGTTAGGTTATAAGAAGCAACCGTTTTAAACAAACCTTTTTTTTTCATTTCTAATTTTGCATTATTAACCGCCAATGATATTTTTACTATGTTTCCCTGCGAATCTGGTATGTTTGTAAACAAATGCGCTGGTAGGCAAATTTCATGGATGTGGCATATTGCAAGTTTTGTTTTAAATGAAAAAATTATTGGCAAGTCTACGTCACGAAATGTTCTAGAGGATATTACTTTTGTACATGGGTCTATGAGAAACGGATTAGCAACCGTTTACTCATTTCTTTGTTGGCCATTCTTTGTCAGATTTGCTTTTCATGTCAATGGCTGAACGACATGTTCATGTCAACATGCTTTGTATGGACTTACTCTTGTACTTAAATAATAACTTTAGGGGCGATATTCCCATGTTGGTCGCTCACGTTATAGGTCATGGATTCGAGTCCAGATTCGACCTGAAAAAAACAACACTCCGTGCTGAATCTATCCAGAAACCGGCTTTGAGAGTGATTCATATCAGCTCTAGGCTTTCGTCGCTGTCGAAAAGTATAAAACAGTATAAACTAGATAATAACTAAGTGACACGGTTAAAGAAAATTTGCGCTGAAGTTATGCGTGTTTAATGCACAAATAAAAGTAGGTTATCTGCCATTTTACACCTTCGTCCATATAAACATAGTCATATTTGTAACAAACTCAACACTTGTATTAAGGTTGATCACCAACCTTTTTGTAAAGTTGCTTAATATTGTAGTGGCAACCATCAAAAATATGTAAACAAAATGTAACCATAAGTATGTTGGTATGTTAACGAGCATTGAATCACGTAAAATATATATTAAAATAATTATGTTGGTTTGTTTTGCGGCATTGTCGCTGTTTGTTTGTTTCGATATTTAGCGTCATTTTAGACGATAACAGACGATCAGTTAACCTAACCATTCTTTTCTAGGAAGGTTACCCAGTACTCAAGGACACCTGTCTTTACAATGGTTACTAATTTTCTCATTCGAATCAGCGGTGAGAGACGATTAACAATGATACACAATATAGTATATTAATAATCTCAGAGAATGAGGCCAGAGCAGGAATTCGAAATCACGCTAATAGTGTGGTACGTACAAATGTACATAATGAAGCAGTGTTAATAAAAGCATGTAAATAATGCCAAATCAACTATGAGACTGGTAGCGTATTTAAGAAGTTTGCTTTTTACGCATTTTAAAAAAAAATGTATATCAAAAAGAAACGTCAAACCAATACATTCAATAATCTTTTAATCTTTGGAATAAATGCATGAACGTGTTTGATGTTGGCAAAAGTATTCCCGACACACCCCCTTCCCCAACTTCAGGTTATTTCAGATTTCTCGTAAACTATAAATTATATGTGTAGGCTTTTGTGCGAGCTTCATCGTGACGGCATGTACATTACTATTGACATTAATAAAACTTAAACAGAAATACAAATGAATAACTAATATACCCAATGCATTTGTTTTACATTATATAATCCAATTTGAGAATTAAACGGCAATTACAGTGAAATTGCCTAAATGCTTTTTATTCAGATATAATTTGTGCTTCTGTGTGTTTATCGTCTTCAGCATTAACGATCTTTACTGGCATTTTCTCTGATTTTTCTACTTTTTGGGTTGCAGCGAAAATGCTGAAAAATAAAAATAATACCATGGCGGTCAGTAACCAAAACCTCTACCAAAAAGATGCTTCAGCTACTTTATTAGTGTAAATTTATTGAAGATGTTTGGCCTATGTGAAGTTCTGGACACGTAATTTAAAAGGAAATTCATTCAGATTTTTAAAAACTTTAAATTGGTTAGATATTCTCCATTTTCCAATATATCATGCGTGTATATATATATATATATATATATATATATAAAGGGAGATAATTAAATTCACAACAACGGAATTTACGATTTTTGGGATCTTTTCAGATGCTCATTCACAATGCATGATATATATATATATGGAGATAATTATTTGTGAACAACCAAGACATAAATGTACAGACCAGACTACGGCGAGTGCGCCTAGCTACAATGCAAACCATAGATATAATATCAAGGCCTCTGCCAAACCAAATAAATTTGGTGTCGACCATGACTTATATACTATGGAATTACATGCAACACATCTGGACAGGGTGGACAAATTTACATACATGAAGTGAAAGCTTTATATGAGTAGGATCCAGTTAAGGATTCATGATTACTCACATGCTATATAAAGGACATATTAATAAACCCGTTGGATCATATAGATACAGTGATTTCATAATCGTAAATTCCGTTGTTGTGAATTTAATTATCTCTCTTTATGAAATTAAATATATATGAATTCACTGTATCTATATGATCCAACGGGTTTATAAATCTGTCCCAAAAATCAAAAATCGTAAATTCCGTTGTTGTGAATTTAATTATCTCCCTTTATATATATATATATATACTCACTGGTATTGTATTGTTAAAATGATATATACCTAATATGCCAAAAAAACATATTGAAAACGGATTACTATCTATTTTGTGACGTATAAAATGAATCACTTGATTTCATTTGGATTTTAGTTTGATCCGTTTTACACGTAATAAAAATTGTAACATTGTAAAAAAGTCCGACTGACAACGTGAAGGTTGTCAAACAGTATTTAAGTACTGTCGATTTTAGAATGGGATTTTGTTTCAAGTTTACCACTCCAATTTAGATATTGATTTTGTCATGATTTGGCGGATTTCACATACCAAACCATTCGAATTTATTTATTAATTATGATAATGAGACATAGCATGTTTTTCCATGATATACTCCCTTAAATAATATACATTCAAATAATGCCCATGTGAAAGCTCAAAACAGTTAACTGCGAACATATTCAACTTCCTGTTTTCATATCATATAGTCACCTCGGATATATGGGTCAACACCTGATAACTGATAAAGCTCAATTATAAACGTCGACACATGATAACTGATAAATGTAAACAACAGATAGACTAATAAAATCTTTCAAATGTAACAATTTGCTTTTAAAATTTAAAAAGAAAAGTTTACCACCCAGAGTTACAATTAAGCCGTATCTTTTGATACCAAAATTACAAAAATATGTTTAGGAGAAGTTGTGTTACAAAGATTTAGATAACGCCAAATGTACCACCAGAAATATAATTTAGACAAGTATCTGCAGTCACTTATCTCTTAACATATTCTTTAGTTAACCCCCCCCCCCCCCCCTCTACCCCCCACCCCCTTCATTACAGTAAATAGGTCATAAAACACAAATAATACATATACATGCATTTCCAACAGGAGCTGTATCATGCAAAGGACACAGTAACTGTGAATACTTATAATATGCGAAAAACGTTAATCAAAGAAAAAACATAATAATTTGAACAAATTCAGATTACATTAATACTTACATGAGTATAACAAACACAATACCACTTGTTCCAGCAAGAACGAAGAACACAAAACCGTTTATAATTGAAACTGTATGTACGTAGATTGTGTTTAGAGTATACGATGTCACTACTCCAACCAAACTCTTCACCGCCAAAATACTTGCAAACAAAGAACCTTAAAAACAAATAGGGCACTGTTGTTAATTTTCCAGAAGTATGTCATAGACCAGCCTGTGTCCAGAAATATCGTTACAGAACCTCGACCGTACTCTGTGCCGCCAAGTTGCTTCCAAACAAATAAAATATTTTCACTCATTTTCATTTTTAAATAACTAAGTTTAAACTTAAAATGTTGGTGAAATAGGAGTCGGAGTATCGGTTTACCTTGTTTGTCTGCAGGTGTCATACTCGACATTATACTCTTTATCATAGGGACGCCCAGGAACGCCAGCGTCGCTGGTACCGCTACTGGCAATGAAAAAAAGTATCAATACAATAATGGCATCATTACTTACATTGAATCAGAAGGTTCCTCCGAGAAGACGTAGGGCACTGAAAACACACGTACTACATAAACAGTATCACATCATAAAACATTACATGTACATACAAACAACAGAAAGGGTAACAGTTGTCATTTCCTTAAAACAGAACACGGCAGACATATAATAATAATTATGATAATAATAATAATTATTATTATAATAATAATAATAATAACGATAAAAATAATGATAATAATAATAATGATAATAATAATATTTTCATAGCAGGGATCAATAAATTTCTAGTTGAAAATAAATTGTTACACTAAGTGAACCCATTTTATAATCAAATGTTAATACATGTAACAAACATACGCTTAGTGTAACAGTTGTCACTCTAAGGGTCGAAACCATAACCCTTAGTTTAACAAAACCCATTTTAGTTACATTAAATCGTTGCGGTGTCAACATTTACTGTAACAAAAATTGATTTTGTTTTGTTACACTAAGGGTTGCAGTGTCAACCCTTAGTGTAACAATTGTTACACTAAGGGTTGCCACAGAGCATGTGCTTTGAGAGAGCGTTGTGACAATATGTATTGACATTTGATGATAAAACGGATTTTCTAAGTGTAACAATTTTAATTTTCAACTAGAAATTTATTTATCCCTGCTATGAAATATGGTTACCCGTGTTCGTTCGTCCGCACGCACGAATGGGTAATTAAGTGTCTAAGGTTTAGGGTTAGTTGGGGCTTTTTTTTGGACGGTTGAAAAACAGTTGAAAACATATGTGACTGTTTCTAGACACTTAAAAACACCTGTTATGTGGCTTTTTTCTTTTGTGTGGCTACACAAGTAATAAAATGGGCGCAAAGAAGCCAATTAGATACCCATTTTTGAGAATGTCCGTCCGTCCGTCCGTCTGTCCGTCCGTCCGTTATGTTCCGTAGTGCTTCCAATATATTTGCATATCGCATTTACACACTTTTATCTTAATGATATCAAAATGATATAGAAACAATGCTGGTGGATTTTGGTGTAATATTGCATTTCTGTTTTAACTTGCATCGGATGCAAAATTATGCCGGTAAGCTTTGACAGCGATTTTCTATTTTTAGTAACAGTGACATTTACCTTGACCTAAAATCGTGACGTACAGAAGAACGGGTGGACAGACGGATGGACGAACTGTACGACGAACGGATATGGGTAGCATTATATCCCCCGCACCACCCCATCCCCATTTCAAGGCGGTTGCATAACATTACGCATCAGTATTAAACAGATACATTTTATAAATTGTGTAATTTGCCATAACATGTAGGGATATTATAGAGAAAATGAATTTAGTAGCATAAACTGTTGTTTTTACACTAAGGATTGCAGTTTTTGTTACACAAAGCGATGCCAAAATGCTCTGACAACAAGCCACTGTATTCCATGTTTTTATCGCTACATTATGATGTGAAAAAGTGGGTATTTTTATTGATGTTTATAAATACTTTTAAATGCCCTATACATGTATATTATAATCATACACATATACAATTAATTCTCATGTTATTAAAATCATGAAATTCAAATTTAAAAAATCATTTGACATGGAATCATTGAAACATATTTAAATCGTTGACTTTGATATCAACTTATATTCGGCTAATATAAAGATAAATATAAAGACCAGATAAGATATATTTATTAGAAAAAGCTCAACATGGAGGAAACAAATCATATAAAATGCAATTAGATAATTGAATGACATATAAGGAAAAAACATATAAAGAGCAAGTAACAACAGCAAAAGGGCACATACTACTTAAAGAGACACACTGGCCGGTGCATAAAGCAAATCTGTCAATACGTTATAGTGATAAAGATATTATTAAATTAGAAAACAATCTCTTAAACTGAAACACCAGTGTACACATTGTGTTAGCAATTTAATGACCTCCAAGCGTACATTGTTCATTAATCACATATCTGGTACGGAGATAATCACATGAAAGACAATGTAGACATTCTATAATTAATTAAGTGTTAAACTAATAAAACATGAGATAAGTGTTAATGATTACCTCAGTGTAATTTTATCGTGGATGTATCTTAAACATGCCGACACCGAACAAAGTATTAGAACAAGGCGTTAAGATCATCTCAGATTGGTTTCTACGCAAATCATAGCAACACTGTGTTGTATAATTATCCATTTGTGGACTATAGTGTACATTTACATTTGATCGAAACGTATTATTGATTTGATCAATATAGGTTGATACCTGAATGTATTTTCTCTAATCAGATTTATAATATGTCATGAACATTAAACCATATAACTTAATTTGTTTTTGGATTTTTTTCTATCGGTATGTTGAGAAAAATATAATATTTGTTTCCCTTTTTTTTCATATATGACCATTCAGGTTCCACTGCACTGTCGAATTTTGTTTTTTGTTCTACATGAAATAAGGTCTAGGATTTCCACGGTAAAAAGAGTTTTCCACATAGATTTTGTTTATATTAAATTTAGAAGGAATTCATAGCAGGAATGTATCCCATCATAAAAATGCACAATACCATATTGATTTTTTAAAGAGGGTGCAGTGACACCCTACGAGTATTTTAAAAAGACTTCATCAAATGCTCATAAATACATGCATATGTTGAAATCCTATAAAAGTCACTTTTTAACACCAGCCATGTCGTATTGCAGTATATGTTATGCCAGCTTTTGCTCTACTCATCTGCACGACCACTATGAACCATTTTGAAATATTTCAAACCAAATTACAAAGGACTTTTTAAGCATAAGAATCATGTTATCGTGGAAAAAAAGAATCATAACTGTGCAGCGAGACGTTATTATTTATTATTTTCCATCATTTAGAAGAATTGACATAATAATACACGAAATTAAGATTATGAAGGCATATTAGGGTATTCTAATTTTATATTTGCAGCATGTAGATAAAATATGTTGTTATTATTTTGAAAAAGAGTTTAGAGCAAATTTATAATCTTTGCCGTGTGATCCTTTAATATCTACTTACCTAGATAAAGCGTCAGATCTTTGCGTGCAAAACCTTCAAGTATGTACGACCCGGAGTTAAAAACCGTACTGATTATTGCAATGGACAGCTCCGATAGACATTTCTTCAAAGGCCACACAAGAACCATGCCAGCAAAGCCTTGAGCAGCATGACGAATTGCTGAAAATATTCCTATAGACTCGGACGTCCAACAAAATGGCATACCCAACTGGTATATCATTTCTATTGCGCCTCGATGCCCACAACTGAACGTTTCAAAAAAAAAAGCAGATAGTAACAATATATATGCACATCGTTTTCCCTTAAATGATTGGCTTCCGTAAAAGTCAACAGTCCTCCGAAAATTGTCGCAAATTGATACCACGTTCGCTCGACGTTTCTTATCATGGGTTTCTGGAAGGAAGAAAATGGTCGCAAGAAGAATGACGAAGGCCATAACTGCACATGTGATGGCAGGTAATAAGAATCCAGCGTATTGCACAAAGAACCCAATGCCTAGTCCAGACAGAGTAATTGCGATGAGAAGTAATGCATCAATACTTGTCAGAAACAAGGTTCGTTGATTACCGCTCGTTGTAAGATCAGCGAAGTAAGATGAAGTTGCCGCGACGGATGAGCTAAATGATCCAAATGATCCATCTACTGCTGAAGCAACAACCAAATAGATAGGATCCCATTGGTAGTATATAACTAATGCAGTTACTGTAAATTTAATGAAAGCCCCAAGTTGCACACTGATGAATACAAATCTTCGTCCAAAGCTATCTGAATACGCAGGTAGTAGCAAAGTGGCCACAAAGGATGGCACAGTACTGGCTATATCGCAGTAGGATTGCCACATTGCCGTAGATTCCTGTACTTTTTCATATGTTATATAATCCGGATCGCTATGATTGGCATTTCCACAGGCGTTTGTTGAATTGGTGTTTTCCCATTTAAATGCGGTTGTCTTGATATAGTGCTGTATCCATTCGGATTGAATGTAGTAACTAAAACCTACTGAAAAGTAGTAAATAAACATGATTGGCACAACGACAAAATATTTCCATGATAGTTTCTGTGTATCACTTCTATCCGAATTCTTAATTAACTGCTGCTTTTCTTCCTGAGACATACTTAAACAATAATGCTTTTTCGTCACAACAAATATGCAAAGTATTCCACATATCACAAGACAGACATTAATTTTAGGTCACCACAAGTATTGTATTATTATATATCGGGTTATAATCAACAACACTATAATATATGTACTATAATTATCTTAACATGAGCGAGATCAGTGTAAGCTACAGCCAATGTGTAGACTGATGACCCGGGAACAGGTACATGCAGTAACTATTGCGTTTCAAATATACACTTACACGTATTATATTTATTCGTACATTTTTCAGTACACAACGACAGCTTTGAACGGTATCATTTTTAGGGCTTGAAGAAAGTGTAACAGTTGTAGCGTGCCGACGTGGGACGCTGAAATTAAAATTAAACTGTCGTAGTGACGTCATTGTTGAAATCGATATCATGTGAAGATATGAGTATCCATGTTGTACAATATGAAACCTCTTTTTATATTTGTTGTTATAAACTGCCGATTTTTCATAGCATTATTTCTTGCAATATAATTACAATTGAACCTGCCTTAAGCGGACAATAAGGGGAAGAAGTAAAAATAGCCATTTAACACAGGTTGTTGCTTATTACAGGTTAATTTGCTCTGAAAACATAGAAATAGGAAATAGCAAATTTTACTACTTAAGACAAGTGCTTGATTAATAGAGATGACCTGTTACAAAGGTTTAACTGTAGGTCGGGTTACACATCTGGTTATAATAAGGCTGTCCTTTAAAAATGTTGTTTCCTTGTAACTACCCACTCACTCACGTTTTTAATGATCTATGTCCATTTTTGTTAAAACAATTACAATAAAAAGTAAAAATATGACACAAAACTGGATCAGAGCACAACAAACATTGGGAACAGTAGAAACAAAAGACATACAATGGTCGCCAACAACAACAAAACATATGCTATCACAGTACAAGTACAAGATCTATACAAACATGTACATCAAGTGACAACATTGTCCACATGTGCTGTTGCAGTATTTGTACATGTAATAAGTAGTCTAGCTCGGGTACTTTCATTTAGTATACTGTCTCGTATTTTGATGTGACGGCGGAAGAAGCGCGAGGTTGGGTACATCCGGTTACCAGGTTTAAGGTTCTCAGCTACGTGGTTTTCTATTGGCCGTTCCGCGGTGGTGACCTCTATTTCATTTTTATCTATGTATGTATTGTATGATTTTTCATTACTTCTTATATTTGAATTATTCCTTAAATGTATTGTGTGCAAACTGTACTGTTAGTTGTGTAAAACACAACCAGACTCCAGTGTATATATAGAGTATACCAGTGACATATACATGCATGTATGTACATCCTATATATTGAAGTATACTCTATCAATATCCAGTTTTTATCGCTTCATGTAAATTATCTTTCTGTATGATGTCGTCATCAAGCAAACAGTTACTGATTGCATCAATCAACTTTAAAACAAAGACAAAGCATTGATTGATATAATAGAAAGTCATTAATGCTGCAACGTGTTCATACTCAGTCGAAATGAACCTTTTAACTTGGAACATTTGACCTTGCGTTCTTATGTAGTATTCTCAGTCCGATATATCGCTCCGTTGGTGCAAAAATGTACCAAGTGCCTTTTTATTCCATATACACTTGGTACCTTATTGCACCAATAGGACGATATGTTGCTGCTTTTTGAGTAAAGCGCTGTATGTATCCGCGTTTAACTAATTAACATTGAGTGATATGTAGAGTTCGATACAACAATTAACACAGTCGATACCTAATTAGCATTGAGTGATGTGTAGAGTTCGATATAACAATTAACACAGCCGATACCTAATTAGCATTGAGTGATGTGTAGAGTTCGATATAACAATTAATTTTAAATGAAAATTGAACTTTCCATTAATTCTAGGGAATACAATTGGATAAAAAACAAAACAAAAAATATAAGATTAGGTATTCTGTGGACACAGCCGATACCTAATTACCATTGTGTGATATGTAGTTCGATAAAAATGAAAAATGAACATTCCATTAATTCTAGGGAATACAATTGGATAAAAATAAGAAATCAAATATGAGATGAGATATTCGATGGACACAGCCGCCACCACAGTGCACATGCACTAAATGTAATAACAGTAGTACAAATATACACGGTAACCACTCACCACATTGGAATGGTCAGTTTCAAAACCGGCACTGAGAAGAGGGGGGGGGCTTAAGTGTGGTAAACGGATGTAACCAAACTCACTTTTTTCCAATGTACAACATCACAAATCGTCAACACTGGGTATCATATACTAGTAAAAACATTCTGATCGAGGAATTCCTCATTGTGTTAGTCTAAAACGCGTACTCTGACCGGACTTAAAAAAATAATTATCTTCGAAAAGGCATATGTTACTGAAGGAGACAATGCATTCAAAAGAGAAACACCAACACATCATAAACGCATCCAATATACAAAAAAAATCATAACTAAGCACATCAATGAAAGTAACAACTACACAGTTGTGCCACTTTTTTTGCCACGGTAACATGATTCTTGCGCTTAAAAAAGTCCTTTGTATATTTGGCTTGAAATATTTTTAAAATGGTTCTTGCTGCAGATGAGTATATCAAAGCTGGCATAGCATATACTGCAATAAGACACCACCACTGGTGTTAACAATGTGACTTTTATAGGATTTTAACAGATATATGTGAGAAAAATATCTTAGGATGTCACCATATTGTCTTTAAAATTCCAACCTGTGGTGCTACAAAGAACAAAATTCAAATGTGTAGTGGGGTCCTAGAGGGGATTTATACTTGTATTGATTAGAGCAGCGTCATTGAATATGTGGAATGCACTTTTTTGTATTCATTGAAAGTTCAAAATCTTTTTCAGGTCTGCTTTGCATGTCAATGGCTCAACAGCGTTTTTATGGTGACAGTTTTTGTATGGACTGTTGTATTTAAATAGCAACTTAAGGGGCGGTAGTGCCTTGATAGAGTGTTGGCCGCTCGCACTCATGGTTGCAGGTTCAATCACAGGCTTGACCTGTGTGTCTGCCTCTCAAGAAACAACACTCGCTCAATACTGGTTCTACCCAGAAAATTGACTTGATCGTGATTCGTGTATGCTCCGAGCTTTCATTGCAAAATAGTATACACTAGACAATATAAATACAAAATAGTATACACTAGACAATAGATTTACAAAATAGTAAACACTAGACAATAGATATACAAAATAGTATACACTAGACAATATATATACACAATAGTATACACTAGATAATAGAAGACAATAGATATACAAAAAAGTATACACTAGACAATAGATATACGAAATAGTATACACTAGACAATATATATACACAATAGTATACACTAGATAATATATATACACAATAGTATACACTAGACAATAGATATACACAATAGTATACACTAAACAATAGATATACAAAAAAGTATACACTAGACAATAGATAAGATACGCTGGACCTTTATATATATTTAGATACATATCGATCGTAAGCAGTACAGTTAAACGTGTTTATACACAAATATAAGTAGGTTATCTGCTATTTAACACTTCTGTCACTATAAATAGTTCTATTTTTATCAGCAATCTACATTTGTACGATGAATATTCATGAACCTGTTTAAATGTCGCCTAACATTTTATCAATTTATACGACATCAACATTACGTTTTGCGTGTTTGTTTGGAATCTGTCTGGCTTCATATAACCTTTAAGTGTTGATACTTTGTAAAGAAAACATTTATTCTGTTTGTAATTATACGTACACAGACAAACATTTTTTTGTAATGACTGAATCTCGACAAAATAGTGTAAAATTCAAATTTGAAACGATATGTTACAGTACATACGTCAGTGAAACTAAATCAATATTAGGGTTTATGTTTGTCTTACGAAGAAATAAAGGCTAGCAGGTGTTTGAACTTTTGTCGATGTCGAGACGGGGAATGACCGAACAAACTCAGGTTAGGTTCAGATTTCTCATAAAAGATTAAGTAGCTGTCTTAGCCTTTTGTACGAGATTCATACTTCATTTACCTTAAGGTCGATTTATATATGTTTTTTTGTGAAGTTTTATTTGGTTATATTTTACGTAACTTCTCAGTACTAAAGATTAATGTCTGTTTAGGCAATATCTGAAATAAAAAAGGCAATTTACATTATATTTCTATTACCTCAACAGCAACAATAATCATTTAAACAATTTGCTTTTTTTTGTATCACGGAAGTGAAAAGTGTTTTCACCGTCGACAGATATTGATATTAAAGGAGGAATCACTTTTTTTGTCGATTTAATAAATTGTTTGAGTAATTTCGAGTTGAGTTTGGGATTGAATATATTACTTTCTAAAAGAAGGTTTGTAATGTTACTGTAATATCATTCTTTAGCATGTTTTATATTTGAATTGTTAACTTCGTTTCTTAATTGTTTGTATTTTGTCCTGAAATTGAAACAGGGTCCAGGGCACGTTTTATTATATAATTGTATACACGATTCAGATCTTTTTTCAAATTTTAACAGTCGCCAATGCAAAGTTAAACTCCAACGGTCAAAATTTGGAAGTTTTAGGGAGGAGCTTGTAAGTTCATCTTATCTAATTTGTAACATACATACATGTGTTTGTGATTATATTCTGTAACACTTTCACATATTAAACTGATAATTACGAGAAGCAGCTGTTATACAATAACCACTTCTACAATAACTTCCTACCGGGGCAGAAAGCTTTTGACCGTTAACACGACAACAATTAATTTTGTACTGTTTTACATTTAGAGAAACGCACTTATGGAACACTGGAAACATTACCAATGGTTCTAAAAGTCCCTTTTCCCATAGATAGTCCTCTGTTGGTCCAATTATGCAGGAAAGAAACATAAGGTTGGCCAGGTTGCTTTTTCACAATTTCGACGGTTTGATGGCACCCCTTCATTTTCGGCAATTCTGCTCATTTGAAGAAGTGTATAACCGCACATCTTTAAACTGTTATAGCATCATCAAACAGTATTCAATGTCATTCAAACTTGGCAGAAATCATGAAAATGTTCCAATGTTCCCATATGCATAAAGAAATATGGCAATTTTGTGCATTTTCAACAAAAATACACAGTTTTATTTCTTGGGAGTAAGAATTTTGCTACCGTCATTTAAGGGAGGTTATTCGTAAGTGATACCTTAAGCAGCCACATTTGCTATTTTCCATGTATATGGTTTCGTAGCAAATTAAACTGTGTTTACAACAACCTGTCTTAAAATGCCACTTTTGCTCCTTCCATTGACTTACTGCTTACAAGCCGGAAGAACGGTATAAAGGCTAGCAGCACTGAAAAATGGCAACTTACACTGAATTCTCTGTACTCTCTGGAGGAAAATCATCACTAGAGAATTTTTTGAAATTTCAAAAGTCGTACAAAACAGATTTGATTGAAACTTGATAGACATGTTCTCGAATGTATAATATGTATGTCAAGTGAATTTTAAAGTAATGTGTACTTCTTTATCAGTGACACATTCAAAAGCTATTTATTTTAAAACTGTTGTAAACTTCTAATTTTCCTCCAGTTGTGATTGAAAGATGATCTGATTTCATGACCCAACTCTCTAGCCAACTACAGGCCAGCTTCTATGGAGATAAGTCACAGCGCACTCCACTCTTCTTCTATATGGCAAGGAATTGGAAACCATAGATACTGCATATTGCCATATGAATGTTTGACTGAGAATTGTCTTTGGATTATGTCAAACACTGCCTGCATTGTATCAAATATAAATTGATCAAAATATCTCATTATTACCTTTGAGGAATATTGTGTTGATTTGGAAACAATTGTGTAACCATTTCTAAAATACACGTTTTCATAATGCCCCTTCTGTGCCGTAACTAGGCCAACCATTATTATAAATGACCTATTACAACCCTTCATGCAGTTTTATTTTTGTTGTAAAGAAAATAAGAAAAAAAGATAGAAAGAAAGAAAATAGCAAATAACTCCATGATTCACTAGTTAATGCATATAATTGATGATAAAAATTAAATAAACCCATTGTTGTGCCAAACTATCTAATTATTATTGTTTTATAACATAATCATTAATGAACACTTTTGTGTGATTCTAATTATACAATAAACAGCCTGAAAGTTTTATCATGCTTCTGTATAAAGTCTTTAGGCAATATAGTATATACAATCAAAAAAGGAAGTAAATAACTGATTATACATTGACTTAGAAATTGAACAATGAATTTTATTTAAACTGATTCAAACTGGACTTGATCAAAGTAAACTAAACACTTAGTATGTATTCATTGCATGAATGTAGATTATTACATGATACACCGACCATTCATCTTATCTGTTGTAAATCAGAAGTTAACACAGCTATAAATTCAGTCCATATGATTATGTTTACAAAGCATACCAGTAGTTTAGCCACACCTTCCGTTTCATATATGCCTAATTGCTTACCATGCGGATTTTTGATAAAGTGAACTCCGGCCATTAGGACGGTTTGACTGTTTATCGTACATAAACAAATATGAGAGTAAGATGGCTGCTACAATGACATTATTAAAATACATTTTATTCAGATATGTTGTGGTCTATGTGTTTCTCGTAGTCAGTCTCATCTTGAACGCTAACGACTTTTACCGCCACTATCTCGGAATTTTCTACTTTTTGGGTGGCAGCGAATATGCTGAAAAATAAAAAACAATTGTTAACTCTATAAAAGTGATTCTATCGCTAAGAGTTTTGGAACGAACAGTAGCCGTAAGCAATACTTGGTTTACACTCGCTCTTGTTGGTTTTTTATGATTATTGGAAAAGAATTCCGAAAGAAAGTCACCTAGTTTTATACTTTTAACTGTTAATGCAGTTGGAAACGAAAATGCTCCGAAGTCTTGCTAAAATAGAGGTATATTCGTTTTTGACATTATTGTCAGAGATTTACAGACAATAACAATACACTAAATGTGTTTGGAAAAGAGAAGTCGTAGTTATATACATGACATGTGTGTATTTGGTGTACGGCTAGTATATTAATTTTAGAAATAATGCAATTAAGTAAACAAATCAAGATTATTTTAATACTCACCTGAGTATAAGGAACACAATACCACATGTGCCAGCAAGAACGAAAAACACAAACCCGTTTATAATTGAAACTGTATGAGAATAGACTGTGTTAAAAGTGTACGTGGCCATCACTCCAACCAAACACTGCACAGCCGAGATACTTGCAAATAAAGAACCTGAAAAACAAACAAGACATTGTTATTAGTCTACTAAAGGTATGTCATAGACTACAGGTAAACTGAGTCCAGAAGTTACATTGATAAAACCAAAACGGAACACTGTACCACCAAGATGCAATGAAAAAAACTAATAAAAACAAAAATAAGACAATGCCATTTATTTACTAGTAAGTTTGTCATAGGATAGATTGTGTCCAAAGATAACATTGGCATAACCCTAACCAAACACTACACTCAACGGTGTAGCGAGACCTTAAATCACCGAGAGGCTAAAGGGGCAATCTGAAGATTTCCTGGTCAATCCAAAGTTGTTATATGAGAAAGCAAGTTTACCAGGGACTTAAGTAAGGATGGTGGATATATTAGACTCATTCTGATGTCTTCCCCTACCAGTCAAAACTTAATATCCTATAAAAGTATCAAAATGTTGACAATAGTGTTAAATATAGTCTTCTCCCTCCTTTCCATATAGATAAAATAAGTTTTATTGTATTGTGATCACAAACGTGTTTATTTGAATCAATGGTAGCCAAAATCTTGATAAGCATATAACGGTAAAATCAATGTAATCAGCCCACGGAAGAAGTAAACTAAATTTAAGCGCGCTACTACAAATATTTCACAATGGTACAAAAACTAAGCAGGCTTCAGTTCCATCAACAATTTCATAAAATCTTAAAAAATCAAATTTAAAATATTCATTGAATTTTGACTGGTTTTCTTTCGTGTGTCCTTTTTTGTTTGTTCTGTAAATGGTGTTGATACAACTATACGTGAATGCATTGGAGCAAGTTCAAAATTATAATCAGTCAAATAGGTTTCTTCAATTGAAGGTATTAAGCAACTTAGGATATTTTGAAAATGTTGGTGAAATAGGAGTCGGAGTATCGGTTTACCTTGTTTGTCTGCGGGTGTCATACTCGACATTATACTCTTTATCATTGGGACGCTCAGGAATGACATCGTCGCTGGTACAGCCACTGAGAATGAATGAAAGAAAGTATCAATAAAATGGCGTTGTTACATACTCTCTCATTGGAAAGGAGAAAACGCATAATGGCAATAGTCAAATAGGATAAAATGTCTAACAACAGAAGTAGCATCGAAACAATCCAGCAACATATTAAACATTATAAATACATCTCGTATTAACCATAACACAATTAATACATACAAAAAGAAGACGTGATAACATGGTTCGCGTCATTACAGCAATCAGTATTTAAAGATATAGTCGTGTTAACATCCCCTTTGACTCTTTCTCAAAACACATGATCAAACCTCAAGTTTATTGTTTATCATTATTATCTCTTTATATCATGATGTGTAAAAGATTTAATGATATTTATCTCCACTCTTTAAAGGAGTTTGTAAAATATCCTACCATTTAATTTGGTACTATCTCCATTTTAATATATGTAATAATTGATACATATTCTCATTTTTGCCACCAATATAAGGGTATGTTACGAATATAAAAGGATGAAATAAGAGATAAGATGATAATCTATTTATTAGAGAAATTATAACATAGAAGAATCACACACTATTAAAAACAATACATTAGGATAATTAAAAGAAAATGAAAATTATACTCGGAGAAATCTATGAAAAACGATTGAATACAACAATATTATATAGCAATAGCACACATACAGAGAGAGAGAGAGAGAGAGAGAGAGAGAGAGAGAGAGAGAGAGAGTAAGAGAGAGAGAGAGAAAGAGAGAGAGAGAGAGATGGAATTGTAGCGGAGGAAGAGGGATGGGGTCTTGATTTTATGGTTTAAATCCAAATGTAGGTTAACACGCTGAAGTACAAAATCGTGTTCATACCATAAATTTAGGTTGCAGTTCATTGGTGTGGTAGAAAGTGGCAATATCGGAAATTGTTGTATTATATTGTGTCACGTTATCAAACATTAAACGACTAACTACGGTAACAAACATACTAGATATCAAGAACTTATGAAAAATAATATTTCAAATCGAGATCTGTGATTTAATACATGATTAATGTATATGATTTTTGCAATAAAATGCTATTTGGTGCAGTATTATTTGTTTATAAGTATAATTAAACTGTCCTGTTCAAATACGCTTAGTACTGATCAAATTACCATTTTATGATAAAATTAAGAGCTACGGACCTGTGTCTTGTGCTTGAAATTTCGTCTAGTCTTGGGAAAATGAAAAAGATCTATTGGGTGTTATGGTTTATATTCAAATGCAAAAATCTGAAATATATTTGAAGGTTGGAGTTTATAGCGTGACAGCAAGCAATGACGATTTTATTACGACTTACAAGTTCTTGTTTACGCAGTTTATTATACAATACCTTACACGTGATTGGTAAACTGTACTTATGACGTCATCAATGATGTAAGACTGTTAAAAGACGTATTTAAGAGTAAAACAAACCATTTTTTTCTTCTCAACATAAGCGCATAACTGCAGGGGAAATAACTACATATTCAATTATTTATTAGATCGTAAGTGGCTAGTAACTACGTCCCTTGACAACTAGTAGTTAGATATGTGGGGAAGGTTTGTCCCCTTTGCAATAGGAAATAAGCTAAACATGATATCACTTCGCAATATTACCTTTTATGATCGACTCACGAAATGTATTATTTATCTGTTAAAAAAACAATATGCATAAGTTAATGAATACAATGCATGAATGAAAGGATAAAAAAAAATCAATCAATCAATCAACAAATGAATGCATGATTGTATGAATTAATGACGAACCTCTTGATCGAAGTACTTGGTGAAAATGTATTTCGCTAAGTAATCAGAAAACAGCAGAGAAAACAAGCAACAACAATAAAATGACCAAAACAATAATATGTTTAACAGCACATTTGATGATAAAAGTATTTTTGAATTAGAAGATAATCTATTGTACTAAATTATCTGTGTACTAAATGTTCTATTTATCAACATTTAAGCTCGCAATGATTATGACAAGGACGTTATACAGCAAACACATTTTGTGGCCTGGTTTCCTAAATTGATCATTTTATAAATCCTAATTTAAAGTCAAGCCAGTTACAAGGAACATTAATTAGATAATGGTAGCCAACTGAACGCGGTTAAACTTAGATAACATAATGAAGGATAATCACATGAGAGATAACGCAGAATTTAATAATAGTGTTTAAACAATGTAATCCAAATCAATAACTTGTACAAGTAAACCTGTCTTAAGCAGCCAGTCAAGGGAAATAGTAAAAAATCGCCTCTTAAGACAGGTTGTTGCTAAATGCAGGTTAATCTGCACTGAAAGCATGGAAATTAGAAATAGTAAATGTGACTGCTTAATACAAGTGGCTGCTTAATGGAGGTGACCACTTACACAGGTTTGATTGTATTTTATAATGACTACATTAAATAAGTCGACGCTGAACAAAGATTTAAAAAGTTCATCGGATAATATTTTTTTACAAACGATGAGGCTTTATGCAAATTTTAAATCTATTGAAAATATTAAGAATTTGTTTTGACAAATGTGTTAATTTACCGAAACGTATTTGTCATTTGATAAAAAAAATCACTTGATCCTCGAATGTCTTAGAGCAGATTGAATTTTCACACGAAGGTATAGAAAGTGTTGATTTTCCATATATTAAAGGAACCTTTGAAAGCGCAGAATGTACCAAAAGAAAAACGAACTTGGTTTTATTGAAATTGTTTACAATAAAATACGAAAGGCCCCTCACCTTCCTAAAACCTTAGTCTGTAGAACGGGCTCAGTTCTCCCGATTGGGTCCGTTACATAGATATGAGTTTGAGCACGTTGATTGGTCAGTTGCTTTGGGGAAAATTGAATGATGTCACAATTTAATTAACGTTCAATAACTATGAATTTTGGGACAGGTATGGCAGTCCCTGCTGTTTTATTGGGGGTAAATAGACCTGGCTCGGGAGACATCACATACTGTAACCTGCCTAAGCATTGAATGGACAAATTGGAGAAAAAATAAAAACAACTGATTAGCATGTATTTATATAAAGCCAAGAATTTCGTAAGAACAAATTATAAAATATATGAACGTTTCATTCGCTCAGTTTTTTTGCAAATTTTAAAAAAAATATTTTTTACAATACTAGCAAAAGTTCGTAAAATAATGTAATTGAAACAATAAATAAATTTCCCGACTTTTTTCGTTACTACAAATATTACACTGTTGTAAACTTACGAACGTTAGTGAAACGCGCCCCAGAATACTTTCTCAAAAGATGATAATTAATAATTAAATGAAAATTATGATTAGAAGACAAAAGTTGAGTTTTTATTCTAATAATTGATGTCATGCTTTTTCACTGCCATATAAAAGTGCACTTGTAGGAACTATTTTGTAAACAGGATATATGTGCATAGAATGGGAGCTGATCGGTCACAAATAATAATATAAAAGAAAATCAAAATGATACATTAAAAGGGCACACGGCAGTGTTAAAATCAAATTTTTACCACACTATCACGGATCAGATAATTTTTACACATATGAAAGTATATTCGTATGAAGATATTAAGCTCCAAGTAAAAGAAAAATTTGACCTTTTTAACAAAAAACAACAACTGTGGCCATACTAAAATTGTATGAAAATATTAACCAATATGCTTTAAAATACAAACTGATATTCCTTAGACTGTTTTATCAGACCGATAAAAACGGATAAAAGTAAAGTGTTTGTTACACATTTTGTCATATATGGCAACGAAATAAGGTTCTGCATTCTTAATTCATATTTGCATAAAATTGAATAAAACTGCCGTGAGTCCACTTAAGGTCTACCTACCCAGATAAAGAGTTAGATCTGTGCGTGCAAAACCTTCCAGTATATACGACCCGGAGTTAAAAACTGTACTAATTATTGCAATGGACAGTTCCGATAGACATTTCTTCAAAGGCCACACCAGGACCAAGCCAGCAAAGCCTTGAGCAGCATGACGTAATGCTGTAAATATTCCTATAGACTCGGACGTCCAACAAAATGGCATACCCAACTGGTATAACATTTCTATACCCGATCGATGTACAGTACTGAATTCTTCAAAAAAGTAAGCAGATAGTAACAATATATATGCACATCGTTTTCCCTTAAATGATTGGCTTCCGTAAAAGTCAACAGTCCTCCGAAAATTGTCGCAAATTGATACCACGTTCGCTCGACGTTTCTTATCGTGAGTTTCTGGAAGGAAGAAAACGGTCGTCAGAAGAATGAAACAGGCAATAACTGCACATGTGATGGCAGGTATTAGGAACCCAACATATTGTACAAAGAACCCAATACCTAGTCCAGACAGAGTAATTGCGATAAGAACAAGTGAATCATTAATTGTCAAAATAAACGTTCTTTGGTTACCACTCGTTGTAATATCAGCAAGGTATGAAGAGCCTGCCCCGCTGAATGAGGAAAAAGATCCAAAAGCACCCTCTATAGCTGAGGCAACAATCAAATAAATAAGATCCCATTGGTAGTATATAACTAATGCAGTTATTGTAAACTTAATGAAAATCCCAAATAGCACACTGATAAAAACAAATCTTCGCCCAAAGCTATCAGAATAAGCTGGTAAAAGCAAGGTGGCCACAAAGGATGGCACAGTACTGGCTATTGTTAAGTAGGTCTGCCACGTTGCCGTAGATTCCTGAACTTTCTTATATGTAATGTAATCCGGGTCAGTATGGTTGGCATTTCCGCAGGCGTTTGTCGAATTGATGCGGTCAGATTTAAACACGGTTGTCTTGATATAGTGCTGTGTCCACTCGGATTGAATGTAGTAATTAAAACCCACTGAAAAGTAGTACAAGAACATGATTGGCACAACGATGAAATATTTCCATGATAGTTTCTGTGTATCAGTCCTATCTGAAGTGTTTAATAACTGCTGCTTTTCTTCTTGAGACATATTAAAAAAATAATGATTTTTCTCCAGAACAAATGTGCAAATTAAATCAAATATAACATGATCTGTTTCAGTGTTAGCTCATCACTAATATCGTGTTGATATTTATCGCGCTATAGTCAACAATGATGAGTTCTAATTAAAGTATAAAGATAAAACCTGCACGATTTCATAAGTACATACATACCGTATGTACTTATGAAATCGTACAGGTTTTATCTTTACATAAGGAGTTTAATGTTGGGTATAGTCATTGTGTCAGTAGATAACCCGGTCGCGAATAAATGCATTGACTACTTTAAATATTGTAATTATTGTTTATCAAGTGTTGTATGTGTGGTATTTATCCGTACTATTTTCAGTATTAATGTAATTTTTGTTAGGCAATATATTAAAGGACGGGACAAAAGGGCTGTAGTGTGCATCAAATCTTAGTTATAATATGATAACACTCTTACGGGCAATACATTTGTTGTAAATTTAAAACTCGTACTCCGATCCAACCTTGATAGATAAGTATCTTAATCCTTATTTCAAAGTATGACATATAAAAATAGAAGACCAACAGGAGACGTCGCATCCAAAGGACAGACACAACCACCAAAACAATAGAACACAATTAATTTACATAATTAATCATAATAAGTAAAATACAGACATACAGAGTAAGTGACAATAGCTTAGGAACGGTAAATAGAGCTATCCACTGTGGACTTGAATCCTAGTTATCGAGTGTACCCATCCTCGCTCTTCCAGTGATATCTAAACATATAAATAACTCCGATTTGTGGTTTCAGCATCAGTTTTATATTCAAGAGGAAGTAGGGCTCAGTAAATTATTTCAAACATGGGGCATGGCGTCTCAATTCTAATTTTATCATAATATTTTTAGTTTAACATTCTAATTTCATCATGCTTTACAAACAATTAACGTAAATTCAGATAAACTCGTGTAATAAACGTCTGTTTGACTATGCTATGAACGAATGCCTAATTGAATGATTGGAGAGGTTTACATTGTACCAGCCCAAAGGAACATTTCATTTTTTATATAAGTATTCATCGTATGTCGTTTTTTTTATCATAATTTACAAACCAATAACGTATATTCCAGATAAACCCTTGTAAGAACTGTCTGTTTGACTATGAACGAAAACCTTATTGAATAATATGAGAGGTTAACATCGAACCGACTCAAAGGAATATTCCATTTTTTATATAAAAAGTATTCATCGTGTTTTTATACGATTTATAGGTATTTGGCCTTGTCTTTGAATGCTCCGACTCATGTTGGTTATGTGTGGTCAATGAGTAAATAAATCCCGTATATACATATTCCACGTAACCTTGCTCTGTCTCCGGCGTCACATCATAAATATGAAAAGCGTAAATAATAGAAAAAGACATGGCTATACTTTCCTTCTGCATATCCAACTGGGCAAGATTGCGTTTGCCGTAAATCATAAATAGACAAAGGCAATTATATAGAATTAAACAGTACAGTTAACAATTACATGTACTGAATTCATCAGTCGAAACAAAAGAGCTAATAATTGATGGACAAAATTGAAATCCGTCGATATTGTCAGGGATCTACATGCTGCCGTGCTTTCATTCTCGATTGAAATGAATCATTTAATTGAATCCAATAATTTAATTAATTAATATATCATAAGTATTCATCGTGTTTCGTTATTATATACGATTAGTAGGTATTCGCTCTATTATGAAGTTAGGCTGTTTCTCAAGGTCACATTTTGCCAAGGATAATGATAATTTTAACAAAAATGTGTACGTGATATAACTAAAGGTTGAATCTATTTGAACATGATAAACTATTAAACGTGCAACGTGTTTTCAAGGAACAGCTACAACTAAATGCTATTTGTCAAGCGCATCCTCTACAAACCAAAGCATAGATAAATAATAATGTCGCAATGACCTTGTTCTGTCAAAATAAGATGATAAGAACAAGGTTGCGGTTAATTAATAAAGTGTTTCACGTGAAGAAACATTTGTTATATCCCTGTTGTCTTCTGTATGTCACGGTTCAGAATGCTAATTGGATATTTCTTCCTGTGACGTTTCACTGATTGATTAAGCCAGTCGACCGCTTATTTTTCTGGCGAATAAAGATTAAAGCAACTCTTGCCACCGCATTGGTGACCTAATTTATAAGCGAATCAAATTTAAACACGTGCTTTTGTTGTTGTTTTATTTGTGTGGGGACTTTATCAGATAGTAACAATCTATAATTCTATTTATAGATAATCTATCGGCGTAGTTATGATTATTTAGTTAAGTCATTGTATCATAATGAAGATAACTTTTATGTTGCAAAAACAATTAAATGTTCTTGAAAGCGCAAACCAACCATTAACTTTTGAACATTATTCCGTAGTGAGTAAAACAAGTTTGCATACGTGTCATTCATTTAAGGGTGAAAGAAGTGAAACTTACATTTTATTGTTTGTCAACGTACAAAAATATAATGAGAAAAGTAGGAGTTTTGTAGTATTTAAGATTTCTTTCTGTTCAATGTTTGCTCTGTTGAAAAAATTAAATTTAACGTCAGAAACAATGTATTCATTCCCCAATTTCTAAGCGTCATTTTTTCTTTATTCACCATTTAAACATGTCAATGCTTTAAAAATGTTCAAATTACATCAATAATGCCATTAAAATAAAAAATAACATTTAAGAAGAAGAAGCAAGGATTATTTCTAACCGCCATTTTGGGGCTATTCCACGGATTCATTTCCATTCCCAACACCTGTGCTATGTACAGTAATGTTTGACTTTAGAGAGTCTTTTCCATTTCGTGTATTTCTTAGATTAATCTATAGCGGCCATGTATCCAGACCATGCTGGAAATATTTTGGTAACAAAATTATAACTTTTCAAGGTCAGGTATATCTTTATGCTTCGTCGAAATCGACTTTTATAAAACGGTCAATTTTATAACCTCAAAAATTCTTAATGCGTCAGATGTTAACAGGTGACTTAATTTTATTATCATAAATCATAGATTACAAACAGCACATGCCTATGACTTTTATCTGAAAATAAAATTGTGCATGTACAATTGGTTATAGGAACAGATACATATAAGCTATTGAGACTTTACAACTATAAATTTGCTACTATATATTTTGCACAAACTAAAATTTAAGAACCAATGTCAAAAGGGGGATAAGTGATTCTTACATAATATCCCACTAATTCACAGTAATATCCCTTGTTATGTTAGATAATTATTTGTATAGTATTTTAGTTCGGAAATATTATTTTAAAATAAAAAAAAACTTGCTTTATTTTAGCTTATAACATAGACTCTATTGATTGATGCAGAGGACTTCGAACCCTCCAAATTAGTACCATGTCTTTCGTATCATTGTTTGTTATATTCATTATTGTAGTTATTTTATCAACGCCTGTGTTGGTTTCGGATGATACATTAATAACGTGAAGAAAGGATTTATGTGGTTCGTGCAAGTCGTTAGAGGAGTCATATACAGTATTGCATACCATTATCTGTAATTCTGTTGGTATCAAGATCATAGGTCCATTCTGCAGATTCATTATTTTACGGGTTGTTTTCACTTCATACTTTTCCAACAAGTACACGGAGAGAGAACATGCAATATTCACTCCTGTTAGCGCTATATATGATATTTTCGTTTGGGTAGGCATTCAATCATCAGTCCATCCATTCGTAACTTTTTGTTCAGTCCCATACTAAGACATACCAAAGTCAGCATGTGAATAACTGAGAGTCTGATCAAGTCTTCTTTATTTGATGCATGTTTTAGCAAGTACGTAAATACAATTTAGTAGTATCAGAATGGGCTAACTACAAACCGGTTGACTCCGTTGCACCCCTATTGTTCCGTAGTCCTAATGATGTGTTGGTTATTCTGATGTATTGACCTAGGTGCGCTGCTGTCGTGAATGTGTGGCTCTTACGTCTCATGACGTGTATATTATTGTTACGGGAGTGGGGGGCTCTTTAATGATATAATAAGAAAATATATGACCAATGCGAGAGGTAACATTCGAAAGATGCAGTTATAAAAGCAACATAATTATATACAATTACAATCGTACTTAATATATACAATAACCACACACACACACACACACACACACACACACACACACACACACACAGAGTCTGGTATACCTATCTTACCGAGATTTTCCTGTATAAACTATACCTCACTTTGTATGCAGTAACACCTACAAAATTACCAAGGTATACATCGGTATGACAATCAAGCCCTCTTAAAACCCTCTGACAACCATAATCCTAACCCAAAACGTAATGAATCCTAACCCTAACTCTTACCCAAACCCTAAATAATCCTAATTTGGACCCTTACCCTAACCCTTAAATTGTCACTCATTTTCGCACCCCTAAAAATACTTCGCAAGCTGAGGTAAACCAACACACACATACATACGCACGCACGCACGCACGCACGCACGCACGCACACACACTTCCTTTCCCATATTTTCTTCGGTATGTTGTGCCAGTTCTTTGTGCCAAGATATTAGGAATAATGTGTTCCTTAATTTAACCAGTTGTAATTTTAATGATATTAATGTTATCTTGGATACATTTTTCATTATATCCCTTTATTGTTTCATCCAAATATTATACTGGGCAGTCAATGTAATGTTTATGTATTTGGTGAAATTGGATATTTTAATACAAAATTAAACTCAAATTAAGACAAAGAAAAACGATTTGGGTTATTAATGAGAGCACCATCTTGCTACTTTTATCCCTGTAATATTGAAAATATTAACATGATGTTCTTCTGATCGACAGGAATAGCTAATATGTATATTTGGTATTTATGCTGTTGCTGTTGTTGTTGTTGTTGTTGTTGTTGTTGTTGTTGTTGTTGTTGTTGTTGTTGTTGTTGTTGTTGTTGTTGTTGTTGTTGTTGTTGTTGTTGTTGTTTTGGGGGTTTTTTTCATTTCTGTTTTTACGGGATCAGTTTTTACGTTCGATATATATATACCTTTTTTTTATTTTAATTATTCATTGTGATAATGGTATTTATGCTTGAATACTTATAATTTATAATATAAGGGGTCCGGCGTTTAAGAAAGTGTTTTGTTAGATGTATGCTATTGGCTTATCTTACAAAAGACACCTTACAAAATTATTTCTAAAACATTGGACCCCTAAGAGTTGAATATTGAACTGTGATTGGTGAAGAAAGAAAATTAAAGCTTTTGGAATAGGTCTCTATCTGACGGAGAGGCCTATCCCAGGTCTCTATCTGATGGAGAGGCCTATCCCAGGTCTCTTTCTGACGGAGAGGTCTATCCCAGGTCTCTATCTGATGAGGCCTATCCCAGGTCTCTATCTGACGGAGAGGCCTATCCTAGGTCTCTTTCTGGTAGAGAGGTCTATCCCAGGTCTTTATCTGATGGAGAGGCCTATCCCGGGTATCTATCTGATGGAGAGGACTATCCCAGGTCTCTATCTGATGGAGAGGCCTTTCCCAAAAGCTTTTAATTTTCTTTAATTTGTTATCTGTAACATCTCCAATAAAGTGATAATACTTCAACTTGGAGATGAACATTAATCAGTTTAAATAGTTAAATTGTTAAGATGGTTTCTGGACTATGTAAATCATATAGATATATTAATAATAGGTGAATAATATTCTGCTTCTATCTCCTGCCTCACATTTTCGTCTTTTCTGTCTATGAGTCGGTTGAACGAACCCAGCTCTCCCGATTGGGTCCTTCAACTATCAATGCTAGGAAAGCCACATTTGAGCTCGTTGATTGGTCAGATGATTCAGGAAAAGTTTGAATGACGTCACAGTTTAGTAAGCGTTTAATTGATACGAGTTGTGAACAAGTGTAGAGTTTCCTGCTTTTTCAATAGACCGGATCCGGGAGATGTCAGGATCTGGGACAGTCTATCTGTCAATATATCCTTCCTTTATAATATAGATCTTACACTTTAGAATACATTATTATCTATAAAATAAAATATAGATGTGTAACAGTTTTTTTTGGTAATGCTAAGTGAAATTTAGATAAGTATATATTGTTTGTAGATACTGTGTATCAAATACAAGAAATAAGAAATTAAAGACAAAAAAAAAGGATGGAAAGTGTTCATCACAGGAAAAACTGAAATGTTATTTATTTCACCCGTTTGTCATGTATTGGAACTTCTTCATAAGTCCATTATATATTCATAGAATGGTACTAATTGGTTGGTAAAACTGCTTAATCTCCATAAAGAATAAGTCATTTCAATGTTTAATGTGTGTGACAGTATTGTGAATGTCAACTATAAAAGACTTTTGGAATAAATGTATTAGAAATGGAGAGTTTCAATTATTTCAACACGTGATACCCCGTTCAATCAATTAATGTTAACATAAAAATGAAATTAAAGGATAGAAACAAATATTTGTAAATCAATAGAAAACAAAACACTTTTTTCAACAAAAGACATTTTTATATTTTTATATTAAATAAATTACTATTCAATATTTACAAATGTTACATCGTATCACATTTTTACAAAAATAAGAGCACATTTTATGATAAGGCATATTAAGACATATTTGAGACAAGATAATGTGGAATGTAACCATGATCATTTGGCAAATAGGTATACATTACATGTGTATGTAGTTTGACTAGATTATTCACACAAGATTTGTAATTGACCAATCAGACAGGTTCTTACATTGGTTAAAATGGCGTTTTGTCAGTTTTAGCCAATGCGAATGACGTTCCGAATTTGATTTGACCAATGAGATAATACGTTACAAAGGTAATAATGACGTATGAAATGTGACCTTTTAGGCAAATTCTAAATTTGAACATAATACAAATGATTTGAAAGGATAAGTATGACCTTTAAACTACGTTTCAATATGACTTAATTGTAGTTATTTATATTCACATGTCGTTTAAAAAGTCCTAATATAACCATATTAATATCTGATGGTTTTATGGTACATCATTTTATTACAGATTGCTGATTGCTGAACAGCTCACATTGCAATATATAGCACTTTTCTTTGCATTATTAAAGTTTTTTTATATGGAGTTATTGCCCCAATTGTCGTCCAGCGAGAAGTCTCTTTTCTCTCATCTTATCAAGGGTGACCATCGAAAATTTGTAGACGAGGCGCCTTCCTTCAACTCTCTCCAAAATACCTCTTTTATAGTAATGTCTGTAAATAAATAAATAAAAAACAATTATAAAATGTGATGATTTAGGTAAATAGTGTCGTGATTTAACTAATTCTAACTGTTATGCTTATCGATATTTATTCTAGTTACTATAATACTTGACTTAGATATCCATATATTTATCGTTAGCATCGGTGTTTATTTCATGGTCTATTAACGTGCATGTATTGTTATGATACTTTCTATATCGTTGCTATTATATTGTTCATAGCATTTTGTTGTTGCCATGTTTTGTAGGTACATTTGTTACCAAAATAAATCTACAAATCTGTTACCCAATCAACTATCAGCTATATGATATTGTTTTTCAGTAGTTTATTTAGAATAGGTCTATTTTTCCAAAACTTTATGAAGCTCAATGCATTTACAATAATAAAAGTATTAAACAGATGTATTTACCTCATGGCTCTACTGAGTTTTTCATACGTCATGTTTTCGTTGTTTTTCAGCGTTCCCCACAACTGTGCTACGGATTCTGATTGGATGAATCTAAACACACCCTCGTTCTGGTTCTCCCACTTCAGTATGGATGGGTTATAAGCTGGGTTGTTCAAAATGTCAAATATAAACTCCCAAAGGTGCTGGCTTTTCACTGCAAATATAAAAAAAAAACATTGTTAAAATACGTATTTTTAGAAAGTCAGTGACATCTATTTAAAGTGGAAACAGAATTTATCAAAATAGTTATTTAACTTCTTTTTCTTCAATTTTTTAACCAGAAATTAAATTTTACTTAATTTCAAGAGTTTAAGAATTCAGGAACAGACTGAGTTTGTTAAATTTTCTCATTTTAGGTGAATTCTGTGCTTACAACAGATCATTTCATCCGATATATATGCTGATTTATACTGTTATAAAACTTACATTTCTTTTCACGCTGTGCCCTGAGCTCCTCTTCTGTTGGATCACTTTTGATTCTCGGTCGTCCCGGACGTCGGCGTGCTGGTGTTACGCCGTCGGCGTACTTTGCTCTCGTAGAAGTGACGTCACTCTGTGTGCGGCGGTAGTTTTCCCTTTGCGGCATCGGGTAACCCTCGGTTTGGTACTCGTACCCATACATGTGCTCGTACTTAAGGTCATGTGTACTGGTGTTGTAGTCGTACCCCTGCATCAATAACGACTCCACGGTCGACTGGTTCTGTGACAATGAAGATGGTGCTGTAAAATAAAGGATTTGTTGTATACAATGAGTGCGGGAAGTAACACATTTATTATTTATATTTCAAATGTGAATCTACTATGCATTTATAGACAACGGTTCAGTTACCGAATGTGGTTCTTTAAAAATGGGTCATTTTGCAAATTTTATCATAAAATATCATAAAAGTTTTCATTTCATTTAAAGAAGACATTCGAAACTGTTTATCAAATATTGAATATTGTTAAAGATACTTACCAAATGCAAAATTATATGATTCTTTATTCTGCTGATACTGTTGGTATCCTTCAAGGCTGGGGTGTGCAGAACTTTGACCTTGACTGAGATCGTTGCTATGGGGATAGCCTTGAGAAAGTTTAATAGAGGCAACATCGTTCCCATAGTGCTGTGTTTGAGAATCCGTGTATATCATTGGAGGCTCCACTTCCGGTTGGTCAACAAAATGTGTCTCCGTTGCCAACGTGAAACGTACTGTAACGAAATAAAGGACAAATGAAATTATAAGTTTGTTTTGCAAAGAAGAAGTATCAGAAACTACTGAGTATAATTTTTGGTTGAAAAAGATGATGTCTGGATCACGAGTTCTATATATTCAAAAGTATATAAAAAATTAATAATTATATATTTCACATTAAAACATAATGCTAAATGCTCATTTTTTTTCAAATTTGCAATGAATGTTTATAAATACTTACGTCCATCGACAAGTTGTCTGAACAGTTTATAAAAGAACTGTCCGTAATGTGGCTCTAGGGATAAAAAGTCGTCTGGCCCCATCGAACATAAAACTTCTCCAGTCACTGTCCGGAATGATTCCCCGCGAAGTAAAGAGCAATCGACGCCATTTTTCTCTGCTGAATAGTATAACCAGTCAAGCACTTCCGTTGCGCTCCAGTTTTCTGGGTGTTTGCATGTCCAACTGACAAACTCAGACGTTGAAGTGTCTGTAAAGTATGAAATGTACAATAATGAAAACTGCCATAAATTGACTTGACACAAACAGTATGGTGCTGCCGAATATAAAACTCAATAAACTGGTATTTCGATAGAATAGGTTAATAGAATACTTGCTGCATTTAATCTTGAAAGAATAGAAAGAGGTTATCTGTTAAATGTTTTACTTTAGATGATTGATTAATACTGAATTTAGTTTTATATAAATCAATTAAGTACAGTGTATATGCAGATCGTTGATATATAAACAAAACGGTAAATACAAACAATACTCATTGAAGGTACATTAATTGGTTCAAAGTCATATTAACAAATGCTGAGAGCAAATATTATAAACAATGAAGACTTACCATTAGATTCTTCGTCGTAGAACTCATGAGACTGCACGATATTTGGTTTTGAATATGAGGGCGAAACAGTTTGTGGCGATAATTGGTTATTTCCTTGTGAAGCCATATCATTCGTGTTTACAATATCTGTATAATGTTGCAAGTTAGGAAACGCTTTTGGAAAGTCTTTACTAAGATCTACACCACCAGACTGGTATTCATTTTGATGAGACGCTTTTGGAATACTAACATTGTCATTTCCTGTGTTGCTGTAACTGGCTGGACTGCCAACTTTTTGATCATAGTAAATAGACGCATTAAAATCCTCTGGAATGATTACGTCTTTATGTGAAACACTGAAATGTTCTGGTGACATGCTACTTTTCGTTTTGCTAGACCACAAGTAATTCACATTGCCTTTTTTGTCAGGGTAAGCCATGTATTCGTATGCGATTTCGCCCTGTTGGATTAGGTCGTCTGCGATGTTGATCTGTGGTACGGTAGGCGATTGAAGAGATTGCTGGAATGATCGTTGAGATTGGAACGAACTCTCGTGTGAACTGTAAGATTGGTCACTCTCATAGTGAGCCAATGGGCTCTCGATATGATCCATCAGATCAGGCGTCTGGAATAATAAAAAAAAAAAAACATGTTTTTTTGCGTGAAAACAAAACAGCTACACAACAGTTCAAGAGTGTCACTGTATTAATTAATGACTTTGAAAATCAAATCTAGGTTATACGTCTTTAAATCGCTTTTTTTTAAATATTTACTTTTCTTATTGCTTTTTGTATCAATCGTTCATTGTTAAGTGCAGAGAGACCCTCAAATTCCCTTCTGTTCGTTATTAAACCTTGTTTTACACGAAGTTGACGGTAAAATGAAGGAACTACATATATAAGTCCTCGATAAAAGCCATGATAAGTATTTTATCAATGCATTTATTGGAAATACATCGAATATCGCATCTGTTTAAAATTAAATTAAAAATTACATGTATATAATAGGGTTAGGGGTGACATGCAAAATACAGAAAATGAAACTGAAACAAAGAAAATAATAAAACAAAATAAAAGCAAAACCTGTTTCCATTAAAAAAAGAGTTCAAAAATAAAAATAGAAATAAAAAAAGACAACAAAAACATGCTTACATAGAAGTCTAGAGATGCTGCCGGCATGATATCGTCGTCGTTGTCGTCGATGTCGGGATCTTTGTTATTGGTTACTTTGCCTTGTGCTATTTCATCGAGAACACAGTCGACTAGATAGAACAGGTCTATCTGATCTTCGTCTGCTGTAAGATGAACAAATATGTGAAAATCTCAAAACCTAAAGAGCATTAGACGCTCTCAAAAAAAATGAAGCATGGTTCGAAACTGGCATTTTCGGCTGCCAGTAGTCTGGTCCATGCGAACGGCTAATCCTGTCTCTCAATAAGGAGAAAGTTTGTATATGAAAGCGGTTTGTGTTTATATTTCCACACATTAAACAGGACTGGTGACGCCAGTGAACCGGTGTTATTTTTGTGTGTTTTTTTTATATTTCATTAACCAGACTGGTTTAGTTTAGAGGTAGACTTATTAAAAAGACCGGTGTTCAGACGCTAGATCCACATCGTATCGTGGGTATTCCCCGAGTTTTTTATCTTTTCAAGATGAAATATACGTTCACTTTCGTTTTTAATTCGCGTTATCATGAGAACCACTCGCAGTATTTGTTTATCATATTGATAGACTAACCAATTATCTTCAGCCTAATTTGAAACAAAAAAAGATAACTGCTGCTGCTTACATATATGGTATAAGTGTAGGCGTTCATAACATCCGATCAGCCAAATATAGTGTCACACATAAATTGTACAATGTTTCAGTCATAAACGCGCTTCGCTGAAATCATTTTAAATTAATAACCACCGTAGTGTAATTCCAAATCTGTACTGAGGTTTATTTATTGTGTTGCCTAGATACACAACAGCGTAAGTATATACTTGGTAGTTTGTATAGGCTGACATAACCAAGCAAATGATTTAACAAGTAGTTTCACGGATGTTGTACAATTCGTTGATTGGCTAGAAAAAAGACGGAATGCTCGCTATGCGTTTTTTTTTCAATTTAATATTTCACGATGAATACGACGTTAATAAATTATTTAATATGTTTTTTAAGGAAATATTGTTTTTTAGGCAAGGAAAGTATTACTGTTTCCAAGACAGTACATGCACATTTACTGCCTATACATTCCGTGTAGACGAACGCAGTTATCTGAATTTATATAATTTTCTTTAAAATGATTTGGCTTTAATATGCAAAGTTTATGTTATGTAACAATTAATTTTAATTTATCGTTTTTGTTTTATTTTCTCAAAATTCATCTTAACATTTCTATAAGTACATTGACCTCAAAATAAACAATGGCTCTTTAATTTGTTTTCCTATTTTTTCTAATTTATATTTTACTGTTGGTAGGTTGTGGGGTTTAGGTAATCATTTTTTAGATTATATTGATGTATGCTTGTGTTTGTTATTATAACTGCTGGAATGGCTGTTGATGTTACTTCTGCTGCCGTTGTTGATGATGATGATGATGATGATGATGATGATGATGATGATGATGATGATGATGATGATGATGATGATGATGATGATGATGATGATGAATGATGATGATGATAATGATGATGATGATGATGATGATGATGATGATGATGATGATGATGATGATGATGATGATGATGATGATAAAGAGGATTATGATTATGATGGTGATTATACTATTATTGTTATTGGTGTTGTTGCTATTTTTTTTATTATTAAATTTGACAACAAATACATTTCTATTCCAAGTTAAAATTTAAAAATACAAAATAATAAAATCGAAATTTAAACAACGCATTGTGTATTATTCGGGAAGCAACATCAGCAACAACAAAAGCAGTCATATAAATAATATGCATCATCATTGTTATTATATGAAGACGATTATGATTAAAGTAATCTCTTTTACGTTTTGCTCATCGATCAAATCCTAATAAAAGTTTAATTCATTAAACCATTAACGCATATGTAAAATTTTCCGGTTCCGGCATAAATATCTATGTCGCTACATCGGATTGAAATATTGAATATAAAATGTAAACAACTTTTAATAAAGCAAGACATTTTGATAAATACTAATTTTTCATATTTAAAAAAAAAACACGATCAAATAAATTAATGAGATCTACAAAAACAATGTACTTCTGCATTTTCCCATCAATTATTCAGGTAATTGTGCATTGTACAAACAAGCAGTGAACGTTTAATTATATATTCTGCACTAGCAAATTTACGTTTTTACATCGCAGCGATTCATCTTCGACCAATGAATGATCTTCATGAATTAATTATATGTTTGAAAAAGAATATGCTTGATGATATGAAGATGGTGTGACGTTATAAATGTATAAATAAATGAAGTAGCTAAAGATGAATTATTAAAGCGATACTGGAAACAGACACATTCACCGTACAGATAAGTAAGCTATTTAAAGACATAACAAAATAAAAAAAGAAAACTGAACACCTGAAAAACATGTTAGTTCAGGGAGTCAAGCAAAAACCATCCACTAAAGTGATGTAAAGTAAAATTAATCAAAAACAGGAAACGTTGTAAAATAATTTACCTGACTCTAAATCCAAAATATTATCTGAGCGCACCATCGGGAAACGTTTTCAGGAAATAGAAAATTAAAATTAAAGTTTCCTTCTTTAATAAGACGAGATGTTTCCTCGTTTGATAATCAGTTGAATATAAGATGCTTTGGAGTGAACATTCGATATAGAAGCTTAAATCGCGGTTTCAAATTTGCTGTGGGGCAGTTGACAAAAAAAAGGGAGGAGTTTAAAATGACAGTCATAAAGTCGAGAAATTAAAAGTGATAAACGTTAAACCGTTAAAACTGATCCATCAAACTAATGACAACTAAAAATCAATAAAATCGATAAGTGATCGAAGTGGTGCCTTCAGGAGGTCGTGATTTCTGCTTGCGACTGTTACTGCCCCCGGGGGCACGAAATGGGAGCGATCGTCGCACGGGGGCGTTTACAACGTACATCAATGACTGGAGGAGAGTAGAGGAACAGTACATACATCATTCAAATGGTTGCTTCTAACGGATTTTTAGACAATGTGTGATTATATTTCAATTGAACTAATTTTTTCTCACACTAATATTTTTTGGATACTGGAATGATTCATCAAAGTGTTGTCAGAAAGAGACAGTTTCGATGATAGACCCTCGTGTTTTTTTTAATTTACGTCAAAACATCTTCTTTGATCATAAAATTAGCCTATCGGTGTTTTGGGGCAGGGCATTTTTCATAAAGATTCATTTATTTACTCATTTATATTCAATAATAAATTAATCTGTACTCAAAATATTCCGTATATTTTCTTCATTTATGTAATGGGGTTCAATATATTTGATAAAGTTGCTTTCTGGTACAATCACAAAATACATTCAGTTTATAATTTAACACAATATAAGAACTAAATCATTCATAATTGAATTTTAAGAGACTATCACGGTATGATATTAACACAAATCAAAACTTTTTTAAACTTGGTATTTTATCTACTAGTAGTTTCTGACTAAAAGTGTACTTGACCAAAACTGAAAGACAACACTATCTAGAATTGTTCTACGATTCGCTTAAACTTTATCATTTCTCTCTAGGGCATAATAGTGGCCACGTCAAGTGTTCTCTATCCAGCTTTGTTGCTGAGGACTTCGGGGAAGATTGAATTGAGTCTTACTGAATTTTTCTCATAAACGATTCCTGCATTAAACAGTATACAGTACACATTTTTCTGGCCGGGAGTTAGTTTAGATCGGCAGAAGTAGCAAATCAATTATCGTATCAATTAGTGATTTATAAGCAATGTATCCACATCCCTTCTAGTTTATTTCATTATAGGGGGCTTCATTCTCTTAACTATATCCACACAGTGATACTATAGCTCAAAGTGCCTAAACAATACACTTTTATGATACTATGTATTATAGTTTTTTATCAGTAGCTAAAAAGAATTATAAGAGACGCTCATGCTGAAGGTTGGGAGTTCGATCCCCAGCTCGATCCGATGCCTCTCAATGAACGACACTCAGTACTGGTTTTACCCAGAAAGCGGAATAGAGAGCGAATCATATAAGATCTGAGCTTTCGTCACAATCGAGATGAGATAAATTAGCATAAAACTAATTTTATTTCTAGATGTATACTGTAGTTACCGCTGTTTAAACATAACACGGGTTGCCATATAGGATTATAAAATGTCATAATAGCCATTGTGGTAGTCTTCAACTCCATGTATCGTATCTTTCAAATGTGTTTGAGGATGCGATGAGGATATTAAAATATGAATCAAATTTGAATTAGTTTAGCAGCAATGTAGTCTTATATACCGAGATATTTTTAATTAAGGACCAAGTTTTTTTTTATAAAAGTTATTTATGATATCAAGAAAATTACAGCTTTTTGAGTAGGGGTTTGGGTTTGTCATGATTTCTTCAGTAATTTAAACTATCTTAAGATGCGTTGCAAAAATGAAATAAATATATATATTCATCATTCTTACATAACACTGCGTAATACCCATACAAGTCCATACAAAATACATTAATATCCATGGTAAATAGCTTATATTACTATATATATATATATACTATATATACTACTACTACTTCTACTACTGCTACTGCTACTGCTACAACTATTACTAAAACCACTACCACTACCACTACCACTACCACTACCACTACCACTACCACTACCACTACCACTACCACCACTACCACTACCACTACCACTACCACTACCACTACCACTATTACTACTACTATTACTACTACTACAACTACTACTACCACTACCACTACCACTACCACTACCACTACCACTACCACTACCACTACCACTACTACTACTACTACTACTACTAATAATAATAATAATAATAATAATAAAATAATAATGATAATAATAATGATAATAGTAATAATAAATAAAATAATAATAATAATAATAATAATTATTATAATAATAATAATGATAATAAAATAATAATTATAATAATGATTATAATAATAATAATTATAATAATAATAATAGCAATAATAATAATAATAATAATAACAAATAATAATAATAATGAAATAATAATAATGATTACAATAATTATAATAAAATAACAGTAATAATAGTACAAAATAATAATACTTATAATCATAATAATAATAATGACTATGATAAATTGATACAGAATTTTTTTCCTTCAAAACAAAATAAAATTTATGTATTTTTCATTCGATATACATGTATCAATCAGCATAAGATTCATTGCCATAAGAGTCTAAAATATTATATAATATTATAATATTTATAAATATATATATAAAACACGAATCTAAAGAACAGCTGATACAGCGGTCACTTCAAAGATTTGAAAAGTCAATTTCAAATGATATATGTTTAATTTACGTTGAGAGCTAATTAAACAAAGTGAAACCTACATGTTGTCGATAAAACAAATAATTGATTTATTGTTTTAATGATTGACAAATTATCTGTTTTGCATACATGTTCAAAAAAGGTCGCGAGACAAGATTGACCCCTGCGGCTTATCTGGTCAGCGTATCGGTGAGTGGTGTTTCGTTCAATGTTTTTTCTGACGGTTTCATCTTGATACAAGATGCGGTGATAGAAAAGATAACTTATGTTTTGTGACCTTTGAGCAGTATGTCACTGAATCATAGGTCACAAAGAAAAGATTATTTTCCTATTTTGTTAAGTTGTTCTTGGTTGTTTCTGTTGTATAAGGTGAGTGAGGGGATGATGGGGTGGGGAGGGAGGGAGGAGGGGTGGGGATTGTGGATGGTGTGGGGAGGGAGGCGGATGGGGATAGTGGATGCGATGGGGAGGATGGAGGGGTGGGGATTGTGGATGGGGTGGGGATGGTTGAATGGTGGATGCGTTGGGCAGGATGTGGTTCTACATGTTTGTGTTACACGAGTATTAATTTAAGTAAGTCCATTTCAAAACTAGCAGAAATGTCAACGTTTACTTATGAATAACCTGTTTTAATAATTAAAGCGTCAAATCCAAAATTAGAACATTTTTATCAATCATTCTAGCCAAATGATCATAACTATATTTAATCAAATGTTTGTATCAGTCAATCGATGCATTGAAATTGTATTAAGATTAATTAAAATGTGCTATGAATGAATAAATGAATAAAGGATATTCGACCTGCCATCACAAACAGGTAATATGACGCAAAATATATTATATTATGTGCCATAAAAAGGGGGCGAAACGCATACTAAGTTTATCTACATTCTTTGTCTATATTGAGTTAGACCAGTTTAACATTACACGTCCTCGAAAAAAGTAAATACTTTTATATTCCTGTTTAAGTGAAATTCAATTAGAACATTTACTGTTTTTCTGAGTGTAAATCATAACAGATTATATTTTGGTACATCTATAAAATACAATTCTTTCGATTTATATCAAGCATATGAAGAATATCAAGGCCATCCCTCATTAAACCGTACAAAGTATGATCATTATTTTTCAACAAGTCATTATTACTAATGAGCAAAACAAGAATATAAACAAATATATTGTTATGGATTTTTTAAAATATTCAATGGCGGAAATCAGTGTGACTAAATTTTCTTACAATACTTATCAAATAACACAAGATTTTCAAAATCATGGGAATGTTTTCACAAAATTTGATATGACTTAAATTTACCAACAAAGACGACAGAAGAAATATCTCGAATAATCATTTGATTGTTAAACATTTATTTCAAATATTAAAGATTTATTTGTAAAATCATGAATAGTCATGCTTTCTGCCATATATTTTTTTCTTTGTTGCAGGATTTGAAATAAATCTTAATTAAAAGTCCAAATCAAAATATTAATTTAGAAACCGTAAAATAAGTTACCCCACCCACAAGGTGACCTAAGGCGAAGATCGTATCGCTGGTGTCATACAGCAATAAACATTTTTATTGTCTTATAATGAGCTGTTATATAATTAATATATTTAATTACCATAAATTTATAACTTATGACAATAAGACGGTAACAGCCTGTGAAAGGCTTCAAAACAGAATATATTAAATTACGTACACTATTTTAAATTTGTCATTTTTTTGCATATATATGTAAATTATTGTTATAGTTTATACTAATTTATTTAAGCTCTATTGCGATGAAAGCTCAGAGCTGGCGAGTCCGCTTCCTGGGCAAACGCAGTACTGATTGCTGTTTTATGAGAGGCATCGGGTTGAGCCGGAGATCAAATCTGCAACCTCCGGCTACCATTATAATTATAGCATTTTACTGTTTTTTTATGAAATTAAGAGATTTTTCAAACGCGTTTTGATAATGTCAGTGTTGAAAATAGTAAAGTCGTTAATAGTAGCAGGTTTAATGAAGAAATTGATTCAGAATTTTGTCCCTTTAAAACGAAATCGAATGTATATTGTTGTTGTTTTTTATTTGATATAAATGTGTCAATCAGTGTTCAATTCATTCCCGTAAGAGTTCAAAATATTATATAATATTTATACGTATATATAAAAAACATGAATCTTGAGAACAGCTGATACAGCGGTCACTTCAAAGATATGAAAAGTCAATTACAAATGATATATGTTTAATTTACGTTGAGAGCTAATTCAACAAATTGAACCCCACACATTGTCGATAAAACAAATAATTGATTTATTGTTTTAATGATTGACAAATTATCTGTTTTGCGTACATGTTCAAAAAAGGTCGCGAGACAAGATTGACCCCTGCGGCTTATCTGGTCAGCGTATCGGCGAAGGGTGTTTCGTCCAATGTTTTTTTATTCTGACGGTTTCATCTTGATTCTAGGCATGGTGATAGAAAAGATAACTTTGTTTTGTGGCCTGTAAAGTGTATGTCACTGAATCATAGTTCACGTAGGCAATGATATTTTCTTATTTCGTTAAGTTGTTATTGATGTTTCTGTTGTTTTAGGTTGGTGATGGGGTGATGAGGGTAGAGGGATAGGTATGGTGGAGGCGGTGAGGTGCCTGGATGGGGTGAGGGAGGAGGGTGGAGAGGTAGGTATGGTGGAGTCGATTGGGTGAGGAGGATGGAGGGATAGGTATGGTGGAGGCGGTGGGGAGCCTGGATAGGGTGAGGAGGGTGGAGGGGTAGATATGGTGGAGGCGATGGGGCGAGGAGGGTGCAGGGGTAGGTATGGTGGAGGCGGTGGGGAGCCTACAAGGGGTGAGGAGGGTGGGAGGGTAGGTATGATGGAGGGATAGGTATGGTGGAGGCGGTGGCGAGCCTGGATGGGGTGGTTGAGAGGAAGAGAGAGAGAAGGAGCAGGGGGTAGAAGGGTTTCTACATTTTTGTGTTACATGCATAATAATTTCAATGAGTCGATTAAAAATGTACAGTTATGTTAACAGTTTATTATGAATAATCTGCTTCATTAATTTAGCGTCAAATCTCAAATTAAAGCTTTTTTATCAATCATTCTTGCCAAAAGATAATAATTATATTTATAATCGTGTTAAAATGAATTAAAATTGATTAAAATGCGTTATGAATAGATAATGAATATTCAACTTATAACACAAACATTTTATATATACGCCAAATAATATTATTGTGTGCAATAAAGAAGCGAAACACAGCCTCAGTGCAAACCAAGTTTATCTACGGTCTGTGTCTATATTGAGATACACCAGGTTGACATTGAACGTCCTCGAAAAAAAGTCAATACGTTTTATATAACTGTTTAACTGAGATTAATTTATAACATTACTGTTTATCTGAGATTAATTTATAACATTTACTGTTTATCTGAGATTAACTGTTAACTGAGTGCAAATTGTAATAGTTTTTTTTTTGGCACATTGACAAAAAAATGTTTTGATTTATTTCAAGCATGATGAAGAATGAGAAAAAAGATTGCATTTCCTTGTAATAGGTCAAATGAGGTCAAGTTGCCATCCCGTACTAACCCTTACAAAGTATGATCATTAATTTACAAGTCATTATGACATTTAAGCAAAACACGATATAAACAAACATATTTTTAATGAAATATTTTTTAAAAATATTTAATTACGGAAATCAGTGTTACTAAATTTTCTTACAATGCTTATCAACTGAAAGTTGACTTTCTAACTCATGAGAATGTTTTCACAAAATTTACCGACGAGGACAGTAGAGAAGAAATATTTCGCGTAATGATTTAAAATATTAAAGAAGAAGAAGATGAAGAAGAAGAAGAAGAATATTTTATTAACTTAAAATGTTACAGTTTCTCGAAACAAAACCCAATATATATATATATATAACATATTCACATGCCAGTTATCAGAATATAAATAACATGTATAATATTATTTCAGATTGTATATTTTTGTATGATACTAGTATTAGATGTATTAAATATACTGAGGATGAACTTCAAACTATGAGTTACTCAATCATTAATGAGTGTTAAAATATTTCATAGTTGCCAGAAAAATAAAATATATTGGTATTTTATTATATGTTTGTATTATAAGTAATGCCACGTCTAATAGCAAACGCTTCTACAATGAATTTACTTAACTTACCCAAGTTCAAATTTATTTATTGTCTGCAGCAGTGCTAGAAATTTAAACATACTAAGATGACGTATATAAAAACTATCAAAGATATTTTTTTTTTGTAAAAATATGAATAGTTATATTTTTCTGTCATATCATTTTTTTCTTTGTTGAAGGACTTGAACTAAATCTAAATCAAAATATTAATTTAAAAACCGCGAAATAAGTTACCCCACCCACAAGGTGACCTAAGGCGAAGATCGTATCGCTGGTGCTATACAGCAATAAACATTTTTATTGTCCTATAATGATCTGTTATATAATTGATATATTTAATAAACATAAATATATAAATCATGACAATAAGATAGAAACAGCCTGTGAAAGACTTCAAAACAGAGTATATTAAATTACGTAAAACTATATTATTTTAAATTTGTCATTTTTTGTATATATGTAAATTTATTATTATAGTTTATACTTATTTATTTTAGCTCGATTGCGATGAAATCTCAGATGCGTGTATCACAAAAACGAACGGACCGCTCTCAAGTCCGCTTCTTGGGTAGAGCAAGTACTGAGTGTTGTTTTGTGAGAGGCATCGGGTCGAGCTGGGGATCGAACCTACAATCTCTGGCTAGTATTATTATTATTACTATTATTATTATTATTATTATTATTATTATTATTATTATTATTATTATTATTATTATTATTATTATTATTATTATTGTATTTTACTGTTTTTGATGAAAGTTAGAGATTTCTCAAACGAGTTTTCGTCACGTCAATGTTGAAAATAGTAAAGTCATTAATAGTTGTATGTTTAATACAGAAATTGATTTAGAATTTGTTTCCTTTAAAATAAAATCGAATGTATGTTGTTGTTTTTTATTTGATATATATGTGTCAATCAGTGTTCAATTCATTCCAATAAAAGTTCAAAATATGATGTAATATTTATAAGTATATATAAAAAAAAACGAATCTTAGAACAGCTGATACAGCGGTCACTTCAAACATTTGAAAAGTCAATTTCAAATGATATATGTTTAATTTACGTTGAGAACTAATTAAACAAAGTGAAACCTACACGTTGTCGATAAAACAAATAATTGATTTATTGTTTTAATGATTGACAAATGATCTGTTTTGTATACATGTTCAAAAAAGGTCGTGAGACAATATTGACCCCTGCGGCTTATCTGGTCAGCGTATCGGCGAGAGGTGTTTCGTCCAATGTTTTTTTTCTGACGGTTTCATCTTGGCCATACTAGGCACGGTGATAGAAAAGATAACTTATATTTTGTGACCTGTAAGGTGTATGTCACTGAATCATAGTTCACGAAGAAAATAATATGTTTGAATTCGTTAAGTTGCTCTTTTTGGTTCTGATGTTATAAGCTAGGTTGGGGCGTGGGGGTAGGGGAGGAGACAGGGATGAGAGGGGTTCTTCATTTTGTGTTACGGACATCTTTTCATTTTGTGTTACAGGCTACAGGCATCTTTTCATTTTGTGTTACAGGCATCTTTTCATTTTGTGTTACAGGCATCTTTTCATTTCATTTTGTGTTACAGGCATATTTTCATTTCATTTTGTGTTACAGGCATCTTTTCATTTTGTGTTACAGGCTACAGGCATCTTTTCATTTTGTGTTACAGGCTACAGGCATCTTTTCATTTTGTGTTACAGGCATATTTTCATTTTGTATTACAGGCATCTTTTCATTTTGTGTTACAGACATCTTTTCATTTTGTGTTACAAGCGTCTTAATTCAAAATTTAAACTTTTTTCATCAATCAGTCTATCCAAAAGATAATAATCATAATTATCAGTCGATCGATGTATTGAAATTGTATTTGAATTAATTAAAATCAATTAAAATGAGCTATGAATGAATAAGTGAATTCAGGATATTCGACCTACCAACACAAACAGGTTATATTACGCCAAATAATTTTAATTATACGCCATAAAAAAGGGGCGAAACGTAGCCTCAGTACAAACCAATAATATCTTACTTCTTTGTCTATATTGAGTTAGACCAGTTTAACATTTAATGTCCTCGAAAGTAGTCAATATGTTTTATGCGATTTAGTCATTAAGATCAATAACAAAATACGGAACACGTAAACAGAATTACAAATCGATGAGTGTCTTAGCTTGCTTGTAGGTTGTTTTACAGATTCTGTGTGATAAGGTATTGGTAATTGTTAATAACCAGCCAAACCGGGCTTACCAAGAGCTTAGTATGGATTAATTCAATATCTAAACTTACATTGTTTAAGTTTAACCAAAAACGAGTGGCAGATTTACAGTCAAACCTGTGTTAAACAGCTAGCCAAGGGAAATACCAAAAATGGTCTTTTAAGATAACAACTCATTATAAGACAGTATGCTTTAACGCAGGTTAATTTGTTCTTAAAGCACATGGATGGGAAATAACAATCGTTGCAGCTTTAGACAAGTGACTGTTTAATAGACCACTTTTACAGAATTGACTGTATTTTATAATAAATATGATACCAGACAAAACAAAAACTGAGAAATTGTCAGTTAAAGCTGGAACTGAAATTTAAATATCTAGACAATGCTAAAGTGACGTTAGAATACCCCCGATATGTGTTGACGCTTAATTTCGTTTTTTATTTTCGTTCAAGGACTAATTTATTTTAAACTTAAGGCTCGTGACATATTCCATACCGTGCATTACAATACCGTAAATTAAAACCTGCAATCATTGAATTTATAAGAAAGCAAACCCACGTGACATTGTCACCATGGGGACCGTATTTTATAAAACAATACATAAAAGGTGACTGGAAAGTACAGTTACATCGTCATATATATATATATATATATATATCTGTGTGAAGCACGCGTGTTTCGAGAGTGCGGAATCTGTAAAAGAAAGTAAAAATAATGGCAAAAAATACTTTGCAACTAGGGATTTCCTGTTATAAGTGTCATGGTTATTTTTGGTTAACGTACACCAACAGAATACTGGGATTGGTCAAGCTAACTATCAAATATCCTACTGGAGAGAAACAGTTACAATGTATGTATCTGTATAAATACGCGAGTGAGCATGCGTGCATGCGTGCATGCATGCTTGAGTATATGTAAATTCGTGCGTCAATACATGCGTTTGCAGTATATCTATGTATGTGCTTGTGATTTGTTTGGGCGCACACAACCGTGTAATAATTTTGCAATGCTGTTTTGTTTATTTCAGAACAATATATAACTAATTCAAAAAAAATATAAAAGAGAAAAAAAATGTATGTCTGAATGTAAGTCCTTACAGTTACTGTTTATCTGAGTGTAAATCCTTACATTGTTATTGTTTATCTGAGTTTAAATCCTTACATTGCTACTGTTTATCTGAGTATAAATCCTTACATTGCTACTGTTTATCTGAGTATAAATCCTTACATTGCTACTGTTTATCTGAGTTTAAATCCTTACATTGCTATTGTTTATCTGAGTTTAAATCATTACAACTATTGTTTTGGTACATTTACAAAAAAAACTTCTTTGGATTTATTTCAAGCATAATGAACAATAAGAAGATTGTTTTTCTCGTCATTATGACCGATGAGCAAAACATGAATATAAACAAAAATATTTTAGTGGAGTTAACTCAATGTCAGAAATAAGTGTGATAAATTTTCTTATAAATGAAACAAAACTTTCAAAATGAGAATGTTTTCACAAACGTTTATATAACTGAAATTTACCAACAAGGACATGAGAGAAGAAATACCTCGAGTAATGATTTGATAATGACACTTTTGTTTTAAATATTAATTTTTTTTTTTCGTAAAAACATGCAAAGTCATTTTTTTATCTTTTTACAGGGTCAATCTTAATTCAAAATTCAAATCAAATTATTAATTTAAAAGCCGTGATATAAGTTACCCCACCCACCAGGTGACCTAAGGCGAAGATCGTATCGCTGGTGTCATACAGCAATAAACATTTTTATTGTCTTATAATGAACTGTTATATAATTAATATATTTAAATACCATAAGTATATAAATTATGACAATAAGAGGACAATAGCCTGTGAAACGCCTCGAAACATATTTAAAATTAGCGTAATGAATGTATTATATATATTCTATAAAAACCTTTATCATAATTATTTTTATTATTATCATTATTATTATTATTATTATTATTATTATTATTATTATATTATTATTATTATTATTATTATTATTATTATTATTATTATTATTATTATTTATATTGTCATCATCATCATCATCATCATCATCATCATCATCATCATCATCATCATCATCATCATCATCATCATCATCATCATCATCATCATCATCATCATCACCACCACCACCACAAATTATAGATATTTCTCAAATCTAGTTATAAATAGTACATGTAATACGTTTAAAAATTCAATTATAATTCATTTTATTTCAGCTTAAATTGATAAATATCTGAAATATCCATACATTGTTATTGTTCGTTTTTAATTTTATTTAGTATACTATATATATATTTGAAGGCATCAAGGAAGACTGTTTTGTTCAAATTAGTTCTCTCGTTGAAAAAAGAGTAGTAGCAATAGCATCAGTAGTAGTAGTAGTATTAGTAGTATTAGTAGTAGTAGTAGTAGTAGTAGTAGTAGTAGTAGTAGTAGTAGTAGTAGTAGTAGTAGTAGTAGTAGTAGTAGTAGTAGTAGTAGTAGTAGTAGTAGTAGTAGTAGTAGTAGTAGTAGTAGTAGTAGTAGTAGTAGTAGTAGTAGTAGTAGTAGTAGTAGTAGTAGTAGTAGTAGTAGTAGTAGTAGTAGTAGTAGTAGTAGTAGTAGTAGTAGTAGTAGTAGTAGTAGTAGTAGTAGTAGTAGTAGTAGTAGTAGTAGTAGTACTAGTAGTAGTAGTAGTAGTAGTAGTAGTAGTAGTTGTAGTAGTAGTAGTAGTAGTAGTAGTAACAAAAAATACCTTTTCTTTTTATTCTACTGTAATTCTACATTTGGTGTATCCTGTGAATTTATTTAATATAACGAATGTTTAATAAAAAAAAAAGCAATAAGTCATTTTGTCATAATGTACAGCTCTCTTTTAGAGAGAAATATATATTTCTTTTGTTTCTTATACTGCAATTCTACGTTTGGGGTAGTTGCTGTATATATCTATAATAATACAAATGTTAAAAAAAACACAATAACATGCACAATGTAGTCATTTTGACATAATGTACAGGTAGCGATGTTTATTTGGTACACTTTTAGAGAGAGAGAAAAAATAAATTTCTTTTCTACGTTTGATGTAGCCGCTGTATTTACATAATAACACAAATGTTAAAAAGAAACAAACAATTAGTCATTTTGACGTGATGTACAGTTAGTATTGTTTACTTTCTGTGGGAACTTGCACATATCCGTTACAGTTCTGCTGGTCATCTATATCCAGTATTGACAAGTTAACAGTCATATATGTTAAAATCATTAATTGGTTTATAATTGATTACTACCAGATCAAAGAGGTGAGTTAACATGTAGGTAGATCGTGTTTTCACTAAAATCAAGGTGCGATGATCGATCTGTTTAAATCTTATTAAAACCTTCCGGCAATTTAAAAACATAAAAACGGACAACGTTTCAAGTTGTCGAGTATCGATTTCAGTTTAAAAGTAAACATGTATTTTGTGGTTTGTATCGATGAGATGGAAACACTCTATAAAGCGCACAAAGCACAGTTTAAAATTGACATTGTTACAGAATGAGTGCAATCTTCTAAAACATTCTTAACCGCTTAATGCGCAACCGCTACCATTAGTCTGGTGAGATTGCTTCAGCGGGAGTATTAGTAATATAGAACAAAAGAACATTATTCCATTATGTTCTGTTTTGTTACTCTGTAACACTTTATTGTTTTTGTTGTTGTTTTGATTATAGTAAGTGAAGAATAAAGTATAGTCATGACTACGTCTTTCTTTAGTAGTATTGCTGCTATAGCAGCTACTAAAGGTACTGCTGCTGCAGCTACTACAATTACTGCTGTTGTTACTGCTGTCATAGATACTGGTACTGCTGCAGCTACTACAAATACTGCTGTTGTTACTGCTGTCATAGATACTGGTACTGCTGCAGCTACTACAAATACTGCTGTTGTTACTGCTGTCATAGATACTGGTGCTGCTGCAGCTACTACAAATACTGCTACTTTAGATACTGCTGTTGCTTCAGATAATACAAATACTGCTGATGTTACTGCTGCCATATATACTGCTGCTGCAGCTACTACAAATACTGCTGCTTTATATACTACTGCTGCTGCTGCTGCTGCTGCTGCTGCTGCTGCTGCAGATACTACAAATACTGCCGATGTTATTACTGTCATAGATACTGCAGCTGCTGCTGCAGCTACTACAAATATTGCTTATGCAACTGTTGTCGTATAATTGCTTCTGCTTCTTTTACTGCTGCTTCAACTATTTCAAATACTATTGCTGTTACTGTTGTCATGTGTATTGATGCTGCTGCTACTTTTGCTTTTACTGCTGCTACAGATACAGATACATTTTTGCATTTACTTTCACTTTTTCTTTCAATGGATGCAAAAACTCCTTCTTTCGCTATTGTCTTATATTCCCTTCACCATCTTCTCAAAATTATGACATATAATAAATCTGTAATAATTGTGTCAAAAAAATAATATTACACAACAGTCACCCACAGCACTTTATTACGGTAATAAATTCATAGAACTTCCGTGATTGGGTAACTGACCCGCCTTCGTGAACTAATGGTCGCACGAATGTCCAATCGTTATAACATAACTGTCGTCAACTGAATGTTTCAACTTTATTCGCTGAAAGTAGGCTACCGTGTGGCATTCTGTGTATTAAAATTATAAACCAAATATATCATTTAAACAGTCATTATTTAATAATAAATATTAAATGATTTTATAAGTGTGTTTACTTAATTCGTTTTAAAGGGACACTTTGCAATTTTGACGAACCTTTCCTAACACATTTCTGAACATTATCTATCGACACGATTAGGTTTCTGTCTTATGTTTCATTTCATACAAAACAAGGATATGTTTTAAAGGGAATATGTCAGGATATTTCAAAATTTTAAAAATGGCTAAAAACATCCCCCCCCCCCCCCCCCCCCACCCCAATACACCTGACCACGTATTAGCAATATATATCTATTTAAACATGGCCAAAATGATATATTAAAAAGGGCTTTCCTAACTTGGGCTACGCGCCTAGATTATACTTAAGTAGTTTTTTAACCCATTTATAGTGTTTTACCCTGACACACTCCCTTTAAAAATCCTCTTTCACTGTCATAAGTCGCGTATCTGTTATTTACATATACTTTAAAGCCACACTGGAGGAGACCTCTTTAATATTTTCTAAAATTTAAAATAAATAAAGTGTTAAAGAATGACTTTCGCATATTCACATTGTAGAAAAAAAAAAAAGAAAGAAAGAAAGAAAGAAAGAAGGAAGGAAAGAAAGAAAGAAATAAATAAAAGAAAGAAAGAAAGAAAGAAAGAAAAAAAAGAAAGAAAGAAAGAAAGAAAGAAGGAAGGAAAGAAAGAAATAAATAAAAGAAAGAAAGAAAGAAAGAAAGAAAGAAAAGAAAGAAAGAAAGAAAGAAAGAAAGAAAAAAAGAAAGAAAGAAAGAAAAGAAAGAAAGAAAGAAAGAAAGAAGGAAGGAAAGAAAGAAATAAATAAAAGAAAGAAAGAAAGAAAGAAAGAAAGAAAGAAAGAAAAGAAAGAAAGAAAGAAAGAAAGAAAGAAAAATAGAAAGAAAGAAAGAAAGAAAGAAAGAAAGAAAAAAAGAAATAAAAGAAAGAAAGAAAGAAAGAAAGAAAGAAAGAATACTTTCATGAGCAACTTAAATAAAAGTATTTATACTTTGTAGTCAGTGCCCATAGTGATTATAATTAATAATCTAATCATATGATAAAAATGATAATAATAAAGACTTTTATTAACGAGAGAACTCATTTGAATAAATTCAATGTTCCCTGAGCATATTTGCAAAGAACAGTATTTATTTAACAAAAAACAAGAGAATAAACAAGATAAATATATGAGTGTGTGGGGGAGGGAGAGGGTATGTATATCAATTTTGATGAGAGCTACCCGATTTATTACAGTTTCTAAGAATTTTTACTCCATTGTGAATATAAAGCTTTGACTGAACTGATTATATGACAACTGTATACTTATTTGGACTGATTTTTTTTCGGAAGTGAGAATACGATAAAGAAATAGTTTTCATTGTATTATTTCAAAGATTGACAGTAACGTTTATGTTATTTTAAATAACTTAGATCTTAAAACCCCTTTAAAAGGCACAATCTCAATTGTTCAAATTAAAAAAAAACTGCAGATCTTAAGATGATTAAAATAAATCCTAAAATAGAGGGGGGAAATTAGACTTTTCTGTAGCATTCCTATGTAAGAATCAAAGTGCCCTTACTCGGCCCGAATAGAACATAGTATATTGATATGAACTTGAAACCCCTGTGTATTAACATGGATCATTAAAGTCAAATATGCACAACTTTGGCTAAAGATTTTTTTTTTGAAATTTCACAATGTAATCCATTTTAGGCTCCTGTTGACCTTTATGGGTACTTTAATCCCCTTTAAAGGACCAAGTCTCAGCTGTTGTGACTTAACAATGTCCATACACATTAATCAGATGATTAAACTAATTAATTATAATAAGATATATGAAAAACCGGAGCACTACATGTTTTCTCATAGTATTCCTATGTAAAAATCAAAGTCCCCTCACTCGGCCCGTATAAGCCATAGCCCCATCATGTGAACAAACCCATAGTCGTAAGGTTCAATAATACAGTATAATAAAAAATTTGGCTAATTAGTTCTTTAGAATAAGGTTTTTAATTTAAAGTTCCTTACATTAAATTGATTGATAGATTCCCAGGGCTGGCCCACTTTTGACCCTCGGGTCATTGCTTGAACAACTCTGAGAGTTTTGGCATCAGATGACACTGTATGCATCATAATTATCCACGTATATCCGTCCCTGTGTTAAACTCATAAGTTCTCGGGGCGTGTCCATGAAGGCATAGTACCACCATTGCTTCCGTGGGGTAGTCGCATAATGGCGGTTATAGATAATCATTGTTTCTACTTATTTAAAAAATGCATTATCTTTATTTAAAATGAATGGCATTATTGATGTATTATGAAACTTTTTATAGCAATTGTGAAGACTATTTAAGGTAGAATTAATCAAATAAAAGAACGAACCGTTTGACAAACGAATACCGGTAGCTGGAACGAATGAATACACGTATGGATTAACAAATACATGAACGAGCGTATGAATGAAGAACGAATTAAAAGAATGAACATGAAAAGTTAAATAAAAAAAAATGCAATCGCTTCTTACAACTCTACCTACCTTTCAAACACCTTTTCCATTAATACACTGAAGCATGTAACACACTAACAGGTACTCCTTCGTAGTTAAATGATAATAGAAGCAGATACTATATAAAACATTTAAAATATTAATATAGAATATTAAGTCGCGTTAATTCATGATCCATAAGATTTAATTGCGTAACAAGATATTGGCGGATCTCTTCCTGGTTTAATCTTATTGCATTACTTTATGACCTTCGCTTAAAGGGAAACGGGTCAATCCGTCAATCAGATCTGTTCATTGGCTATTAAAAATATATATATATAAAAACAATAGGGAAACTGGATACACTAAAAAAGGATTGCGCCTATCTTAGACGATTTGTCAAGTTGTTCACTTAAATAAGTGCCAAATATCAACTTCAGTTACATTTGGGAAGTTATATAATTTGGTATGCATACTTCGTGACGAGGAGCTCCTTGTACAGCGGAGAGGGAAGAAAAAATAGCTTTAAGAATACACTGCATGTTTGCACCAGGAAGAAACACGCATTCTTGCCTTCAGTGTCTTTATACAAATGAACTGCATTTGATATACCTTGAATGCAATTCCCTTTCAAAACATAAATTAACACATTATGGTTGTATTTTCCCGCAAGAAAAGAAGTTCGAGTTATAATAACTTGTTCACATATGGATAATAATAATAAAAATAATAATAATAATAATAATAATAATTATAATAATAATAATAATAATAATAATAATTATAATAATGATAATAAAAATAATAACGATGGTATGATATTGGTTATGGTTGATGGTGATTATGATGATGGTGGTGATGGTGGTTATGATGTTGATGATGATGATGATGTTGATGATGATGATGATGATGATGATGATGATGTTGATGGATGGTGATTGATGAAGCTGAATATGAAAATGAAGAATATGAAGAAGACGAAGATGATGAGGAGGAAGAGGATGATGAGGAGGAGGAGGAGGATGATGATGATGAGGATGATGAGGATGAGGGTGAGGGTGAGAGTGAGGATGAGGATGAGGATGAGGGTGAGGGTGAGAATGAAGGTGAGGATGATAATGGGGATGAGGAGGAGGAGGAGGATGAAGTGGAGGAGGAGGAGGAGGATTGAGAAGAAAATGATGATGATGTTGATGATGCTGATGATGATGATGATGATGATGATGATGATGGTACTGGTGATGATGTTTGTTTGCTCTTAACATTTAGCATTCTTCATGCCAACAAGTATACAAAACTGTAAATATGATTAGTTTTCTTGCTTCTTTTTCATACCCTTTCAGCTGGATAATAAAAATGCAATAACACGATTGTTCACTTTTTTCACATATATACATGCAAATGTTTAGATAGTATTGTGATATGCATATGTGGTACACTGGTAAAGATATGTTGTGACACCTTTTGAATGTAGTCTCTTAAAGTTCTTTTAAGAATGGCATGGTTATTTGTTAAATGTAAAAAGTGTGTTATTCGATATTATGTAACTACTGTATATTACCTTGATGAGATTTAAATAGATTAATATATATTCTACAATGACAGAGTTTCTATTTGATATAGTTTATAAAGTAATTTCGTGATGACAATAACCAACTGTGCATGTGTATTATAACGTCCGACAAAAGCGAAATAAGTAAGCATATTCGATCTTTTAAAATGAAGCCAGAGAATACTTTAATGTGTTTCCATAAAATTGTGATCTCTCATTTTACACAGGATTATCGCAAAGAAGTGTTCATGACGTCATGACTAACGTGTGGTCATTTTATATAATTCAAGGCTCATTATTCAGGTCGAAATAGTCCAGTCAAATGGAGCTTTTGTTGTTTGTTTGTTTGTTTTTTCGAGATGCAATCAAACCTGTCTTAAGCAGCCAACCAAGGAAATTACCAATAATGGCATTTTAAGACAGGTAACTTCTTAATTCAGGTTAATTTGTTTGAACGCACAGACATTGGAAAATATCAAAGGTGGCTTCTTAAGACAAGTGGCTGCTCAATAAAGGTGACAGCTCACAGCTCACAGCTCACAACTCACAGCTCGCTGTATTATGACTTTACAACTTCCATTTATATTTCAACTGCCCCAATTAACCCAGTCGGTTACGCGTCTGACTATCACTCCAGGGGTCGTGAATTCGAATTCCCACCCGGCAACAGTCTCCGTGATGATTGATATACGACATTTGTATCATTATCATTCGTCTCTCACCGCTGAATCAAGTGTGAAAGTTATCAGTTACATGCTGTACCATAAGTATATCAACGACACGTCAATTTTGAACGAGCTGAATCGACGATATCGCCTTCCAGGTATTTCATTTCCATTGATCTTGTATTTCCATTTATCACTATACACAATATCTATCTTTACCAGATAGGAGATAACGGGGTTCTATGATAACTAAATACATGTTGTTGGGTTTTTTATTTGTTGTTTGATTGGTGCTATTGGTGTTTTATTGTTGTTTTCGTTGCTGTTGTTTGTTTGTTTGTTTTGTTTTGGTGCGTGCGTGCGTGCGTGCGTGCGTGCGTGCGTGCGTGCGTGCGTGCGTGCGTGCGGTGCTCTTTTGTTTTGTTTTTGTTAAGTTTATTTTTTTTGAGGGGGGGGGGGGGGGCGTAGAATTCAAGGATCTGATCCTCATCGTTTGAAATTTTATAGTTGTATATTATGTTACATATACACATGTCAAGATAATGAAATATTTACTTATCAGGTAAGTTTAAGTCATTGTCCTATATCTAATCATTAGCACTATTTGTATAGTACTTAATTGAGTACTTAATATTGAAATGTTTTTCTGTTCAAAGATTTTTTTCATTCTACAGTATTTTAATAATATTTTTCATTTTAGTAGCATTAAACGGCAGAAACAATAACTTATAGAATAAACATTGTAACCGATTAAAAAAACATATAAGTAATAAAGCAACACCAAATCTGTTGTATATCTGTACAAATCGATAATAAAACAAGCCAGAAATATAAGTAAGCATTACAATACCAATGCTGTAAAAATAATCCAACAAATGTTAATAATATACAGTTTCTTTCGATTTTTCGCCATAGAATGTTTGATAGTTTTATTCAAACTTGGACGGCAGATGAGAGTCAAATAGATTATCGAACCTGTTGTATAGTACTATAAACTTTTTGCGTATGAAAAATATTTAGATTTATTATGTACTAAACAATTACGCAGCGTTTTAACTAAATCAATACTATCTTAACATTCAGTAAGAATTGAGACAGGGCGATATGAAGTAGAGAGAATATAAAGAAATGAAAGACTATGTCCGATATGTAATAGTAATGATATTGAAGACGAGTTTGTTCTCATATGTTCTAACTATAATGGAATTAGAAAGGTATATGTTAATAAATGTTATTAGAGAAGACTGAATATGTTTAAGTTTATAGCGTTACTGCAATGTATGAATAAAGGAGAATTTCTAAATTCAAATAAATGTATTTTCGAAGCTTTTGTAATAAGGCGATATATTCCATATATTATCTAAAATGCGTATTAATATCTTCATCCATGATTTCTGTAGCTTACACAAAATTTTATAATATTCATTAAAATGATTATAACATATTTTTATTTCCAATATCAAATTTATAGTAAATAGCATACCTGTCATGTGATGTATTATATATACGAGTATATTTGTGCATAATGACGTGACGAGAAACTGTATATGGTTTAAGTCTATAAAATGTCATATGTTTTATGTAAAAAAAACAACTTTTTAATGATTAATGCCAAAATAAAACTGGCAATTAAGTAGAAACCGTAACCGATTATTATCACAAAATACCAAACTGTTAAAGAAACTGTCTTTGAAAAGCACTGCTCGGCAATGGTAACCTAAAATTAGATTGAAATCGCTATCGAATATTAAAACGTGTATCAAGTTTTTAAACAGAGAGCTGCCTTGGTACAGCGTTGCTCGACATTACATTGAAATTGTTACCGAATATTAAAAAAACTATAAAATAAACGCGAAATAGATCACTATACCGACCATATATAAAAATTTCTGATTTTTTTAATACTTTTTACTATATTTCCAATCTCCATGGTTTTCCTTGCTGTTCAATTCTGCAAAATCCTGAATATATGCTTAAGGCCTTCACTTAAAATATCTAAATATGTATATATGTTTGAAGATTACATATGTTCATGAAACTCTTTTTCATTTTGTAAGGTTAATCAAACTCTGCAGTATAAATGCTGAAAGAGATGTGCGGACTATTTCTAACGAGATTGTTGCGCGGAAAGCTCCGGATGGGTAAACATGTCAATTGGATAGTAACCGTAAATGTTATCAGCAATATTAACGCGACATTTTGTTAATACAAACAGAACTTACAAATGAAAATATTGATACAGATTAGGCGTGGAAACTAAATTAACTGTTCTACTTATCAGAAACAGTGGTTTGTGCACTGCTGACATTGCTATTACTATCGTTACATTTAATACTGCTGTTTTTGCTTTTGTTTTTACTTTTGCTATTGCTACTATTAGCGGTAGTGCTAGTGCTACTTTTACTACTTCTGCTTCTGCTGTTGTTGCTGGTGCTGCTACAGTTACTTTTTACTACTATTATTATTTCTACTACTACTTCTACTACTACTACTACTGCTGCTGATGTTGCTGCTGCTGCTGATGTTGTTGCTGATGATGTTGTTTCTGCTACAATTACTTTTATTTATACTACTACTACTACTACTACTACTACTTCCACTACTACTACTACTACTACTACTACTACTACTACTACTACTACTACTACTACTACTGCTACTACTAATACTACTACTACTACTACAACTACTACTTCTACTACTATTATTATTAACTATTTATACTCTACTACTACTACTACTACTACTACTACTACTACTACTACTACTACTACTAATACTACTACTACTACTACTACTACTACTACTACTACTACTACAACTACTACTACTACTACTACTACTACTACTACTACTACTACTACTACTACAACTACTACTTCTACTACAACTACTACTACTACTACTACTACTACTACTACTACTACTACTACTACTACTACTACTACTACTACTACTACTACTTCTACTACTACTACTACCATTACTACTACTACTACTACTATTACTACTGACATTTCTACTGCTGTTGTTGCTGCTACAGATGCCACTGATAGCCCTACAACCACCACTACACCACTACCACCATGCACAACTGCTATTTTGACATTAGGTACTGCAATTCGACTTCAATTCATGGAGAAGACAAAACAGAAATGCCAGCAATGAAATGACGTGTTTGTAGACTGTTCCAGAAAGTGGATATTAAATAAATATAACTATCCCGACCCAATTATATGTTATTCATTGTTTGGCATCATTTGATGCAATGCCGTCGCTTTCAACGTCATAATTAACATGGTAATAGTATCTAATAAAACGGTGACTTTATGTTGGCACCACACTACATGCCTTATTGGCCATTAACTTGACACTTAAGTCGCATTATTTCACTATGCATACACATAATGTAACCAAGTTTGTGTAACACTTGACCTTGGATAAGTTGGCTGCATTTAAAAAGCATTTTCCTTTCCCCAGCAGCCGGTGTGCAACAGGGTTAAGCGGAACCTGTCCGGGTTTTAGTATCACCCAAATAAATTGCGGGTTGTACGTTGTTACCATAACACGACAGCCGCACATGCAACCTAACCAAAAAGTAGTTCATAGTGTGGGTTTAACGACAACTTCCAACACATTACAGGTTATATATGGCATATTGATTTTTTTCAGCGGAGGAAGACATCAGAAAGAAGGCCGAGTCTTTCGCAAATAACTGGCTGCCATATATGACCCGTAGTGTGTTAGAAAATGACAATAACTATTATTGTTATTACTACTACTACTACTACTACTACTACTACTACTACTACTACTACTACTACTACCACCACCACCACCACCACCACCACCACCACCACCACCACTAGTACTACTACTACTACTACTACTACTACTACTACTTGCCCCTTTTGCCTTGCTAGGCAATGTTTGTGTTGTTATCATAAACGATCCACCACTTGTAAATCTAGGCCCAGGTAACACAAATGTGCCACGACTTCTACACCTTGTCCATCATATTTCCATTTTTTCTATTTCAGCCGTAGCCCCTCTTTTTCTTAAAACCATTTAGAGGGGGGGGGGGGGCTTTTTTCAGACACTGTCTTTCAGCTTCCATCTGTCACAATATTTCTAGGTCATTAAATAACGTATGTTGACATATGTTAATAACTCCATGAAACCATCCAATATCGTAGCTGAAGAAATCCTATACGGTGTTAAATTGATTTACACATGGTTTTGACCTTCCTGTACATGGAGCGAATAACTAATATTTGATGTTATCCTACTTTCTCAGCCAATACAATAGCTCAGATTTTTCAAAATATAACATTCTATTTTACATAGAATATGAATACGCCATTAGATGTTGACCTACTTCACCATTCAATGCAATTGTTCCAGATACGAGAAAGTAAATCAACATCTAAACCGTACAAAATTCATTATAACTTCTAACATATAACATATACGTTTATCATTTACGCAACGTGTTTCATTTTGTTTCAATATATTGTTTCGAATACCTTTTGCAAATATATAAACGCACGATATTATATTTGTTTATTATCAATAAATCTCATTTCGGTGTCTTTAAAATTAATATAGCATTAGTTGTGCTATAAGTGGCCTTTAAGTCAAATTGGGCGCCTGGCAGTTTATTATTTTGGTGAATTAACATGTTCAAAACAAAATATGTTAAATGTCTATATGAGAGAAAATCAGAGAAGCCGTTCAAAAGAAGAGTTCTGGCCGAATTGTTTTTAACTACTACGTTTCAAATATAGTTGTTTAGTAAATCTTGTGTTGTAAATAAAGTTTTAGTATCATACAGATATATATATATATATATATATATATATATATATATATATATAATTTCTTGATCTTTACATTTTCAAAAAGATACTTGTTGGTAAAAATAAAAGATGAAAAGTTTATACGATATCCACGATTTTTATTTATTATTATTTAACACAAATTTTCTCAAAATGAAAAGAAAAAAAAAGTGCTTTCTTAATATTTTAATTGCTTCCTAACTGATTGTTTTTTCGCCATTAATACTTGTTAAGTCATTTTTTTAAATAAAACCCAGCGTACCCTTTGCAAATAATTAAATGTCTTAACACTACTAATAATATACACTGGATTTTTTTGGAGTGTCTCACTTTACTGCAAATTGAGCGAAGTCAAGTGTTTCCACGGTACAAAATATATATATATCACATAATTTTTTTCATAGCAGGAATGTATCTCACGAACATATACACAATAAGTACTAGGTTGGCCAGGTTGTTTTGTTTTTGTAAAGATAGTGGAGTGACACCCTAAGATATTTTTTTTAAAAAAAGAAGTTCTCAAATACTCTTAAATACATGTATATGTTAAATTCCTATAAAAGTAACTTTTTTATAACCATGAATGTCTTATTGCATTATATGATATGCCGGTATTTGCTCTACTCGTCTACAACAAGAAATCACAATCATTGTGAACCATTTTGAAAATAGTTCAAGCCAAATTACATAGAACTTTTTTAAGCGGAAGAATCATGTTACCGTGGGGGAAAAGGGGGGCAACTGTGTTCTGAGACGTATATCTCGCCTCTGTTGTTCAGGGTGATCATTAAAACCCTTGGTCAATATATAAATACTGACCTTGATGTCCTTTTCACACTTAATGGTATAAAATTATTCATTTTATTATAAGAAGAGGAAGATTTTATTTCCTCGTTATAGGTCAAGTGGGGTCAAGACCATACCACACTAAACCGTACAGGGTATGATAAATATTTTACAGCAAGTCATCATGACTTATAAGCGAAACACGATATAAACAAATACATTTTTATGGATTATTCAAATATTCAATGACCTAAATCAGTGTGACTAAATTTCATTACAATACTTATCAAATGAAACAAAAAATACAAATTAAGATTTTTGTTCACAAAAGTTGATATGATTTGAATTTTAAGAAAAAAGACCTGAGAGAAAAATACCCCGAGTAAGCATTTGATAGTCAAACGTTTGTTTTAAGTATTAAAGATTTATTTGTAAACACAAAACAGCAGATTTACCAAATTATAACTTTTTAAGAATTGTGTTTTTACTTAATTACAATATACGCGTTGCAAGAATTTGGACATCCCTACTTTCAGACTTGAACAATTATATAGTTTAAAACATTAAAGCCGGGCCCGATTAGCTCAGTCGGTTATGCGTCTGACTATCAATCCTGGGGTCGTGAGTTCGAATCCCCGCCCGGCAACAGTCTCCGTGATGATTGATATACGACATTGTGTCTCATTATCATTCGTCTATCACCGCTGATTCAAGTGGGAAAGTTATCAGTTACTTGCGGAGATGGGGTGTGCTCGAGTACTGGTTTATCCCAGGAAACAGTGGTTAGGTTAACTGATCGTCTGTTAGCCCTCGATGGCATCAAAATGACGCTAAATATTCAATCAATCAATCAAACAATTAAACATTGAAACATGCATGCTACAATTTCTTACACAATAAGGTTTCATGTATTTTCTTCTTGAATCGTTACACATTTTCAAATATAACATGCATCTTCCAACACAGAACATAAGTACATGTCCTATTTTCCCTATTCATTTTGTTACGGTTTGGCAAAGACCCACTTCAATTCCGAGACGATGTATACAAACCATTACAAGATATGGTTGAAACATACAATCTAAAATACTACGATAAAAGTTGCCCTACTTTAATGATTAGGACATTTGTTCCAGTTTTGTACAAAATTACCAATAAGGCATTGTTTTAAAATATTTAAAAAGTATTTATTATTACCAAAACTTTGCTGATACCATGTTTCATTGAAACTAATTTAAATTAATTTCTTACGAACAAGCGGTGTTTGTTTTTTCCTTGTTTTGTTTTTTGTTTTGTTTTGTTTTTGTTGTTTTTTTTTTTGTTTTTTTGTTGTTGTTTTTTTGTTTGTTTTTTTTTTGTGGAGGTGGGGGGGGGGGCATTAGTTCCAAACCATTAAACATCATCTTGTTCATAATATAATTGTATTTACGTTTACTTACATTTAGCCATTTTAACCAGTATTTAATGTTAATAAAAAATTCTACTATATCTTTAATTTACTCATTCAAATTAACCGTAAATAACGTCCTTTTTTATTGTAATTTTAATACAAAATAAAGATTTAGTAAATTACAAATGTACCCTTTCTATATTCCTAGCTTGAGATAATTCCCAAACCTCGCTACCATAAATCAATATTGGTGTAATTAATTTTGCAAATTTAGACGAATACTTTTTTAAGTTTATATACTGCTTTCTGAGCTTGACCTGATAATGTTACCTGCACTTCTCTGAAAGACCCCCTCCCCCCTCCACACAGACACACACACAGACACACACACACTTTCTTTCAGGTTCTTTGTAAAAGCTCTCTTTACGCAATACTATTACTTTAATTACTTGAGGTTTTCACTGCTAACAACAAGTATCTTAATGTCTAGAGACAGTTTTCATGTCTTACGCTGACAATGCGGTCGTTTTTGCAATATCTCCTGACTCAGTTCAATAATTTCTTCGCGATATCGAAACATACTACATGACATGAAGACTTACGAATAAGATTAATATAGCCAAAACAAAAATATGCTTTTTGAAAGAGGTCCTCATACAAACTATAACTTCACCCTTAACAATGCATTTATTGAGGTGGTAAATTCATCAAAAAATTGAACAAAGCTCAAAGTGAACCGTACGTTTGCATTGCATAACCGCTTTTCGTTATTTAATCAAGACGGATTACCGATTTTTACTCTAAAAGAAACGATGAAATATTACTAAGGTATAGACTGATGGCGAGAGCATATTTAAAATACTTAACTGTTTTGGTGGCGTTTTTTTAAAAAAACATGTCAACCAAAAACAACTAGACAATAACTTATTCCCCTAAACTTATCAAGATTCCATGTTTATTCACTTACCCTAACCTATCCAAGTATGTTATACTAAATATGAGTGCGAATGGGTGAAAGAGAGACTTAAAAAGCTTAAATATATATTAATATTGTATAGTGTGCAATTGGATTACCCCGACCTGTAACACACACATTGACTAGGAAATAAAAAAAATGTTTTAAAGAAAAAAAGAATTACAAAAAAAATAATCACCAAAATCACCAAAAATGATATTCTCAAAAGCCACTCGTGAGAATCACGACTTTTGGTGATCACTTGATGAAATATAATTCGATCTTATACCAAAACAAACAAAAATACTCAAAACAGGTATATCTTTTGCCTAAAAAATGATGTTGATATGAACAATTTTCATATTAAAGAGGCAAACTGTGCCTGCCAGATAAAGAAAATACCAGATAATCTAGGGTTTTCTGATATCTGGATATATCAATTTAAAGTAGATATATCGTTCGATTAATAAAACAACCTTAATATATTCATCTAAACAACGTTGGTACTCAGATATAAATAACCCTAATAGATTGTCAGCATATTGTAAATTAAAACATAATCGTACTTTTGAAACATATTAAGATAAAATAACAGATAGTAAATAAAGAAGGGAATTAAATAAATTTAGATTTCCCTCATATCAACCAGATATAGAAAAAGGGAGATATAATAACATATAAAAAAGCAAAGAATATATACATTTTGCAATAAAAATGCCATTGAAAACGAGTATCATTTCCTTTCAGTATGCCAAGCATACAGACAATTAAGAGAATAAAATATTTCAAAATTTATTTTTTCAGCTTCCCAACACGAAATTAATTTGACACACCAATAACCTTGTCAGACATTTATAAGTACGTGTTCTATGTTTCTGAACTAAGACATGATTTAGTAAATGAAAAACTTGAAATTTGTTTTTTTTTATTTAAAGTTTATTTTTTTGGCTTATTAATCAATATGCTGTTTGTTACTTACATGTTATCATTATGAAGTTTGTATATACATGTATGTTTATATTGTAACTGATGTAGAATATAAACATGCATAGGTGGTGTTTAATGCTAAAGAAGATATTGAATTGAATTGAATTGAATCTATTTTTAACTTCTGATATTTTGTTAATACTTGATCTACCCCCACTGTCTCCTTTATACTAGTATATTTGTATTGGTATTTAACGCCATTTTTAACAATTTTCAGGTTATTTACGGATGACATAACCAGTTTTATAGGTGGAGGAAGACCTCAATGAATCTGAATAGAACCTTCGTCTTTCCGCAAGTAAACTGGCAAACGTTCTCACTTAATTAAAGTGTTTAGACAGAGCGGGGCTCGAATCTACGATCTTAGCGGTGAGAGTTAGGTGATCTTGCGACGGTGCCTTAGACCTCTCGGTCACGGAGGGACCTGTTGCACTGGTAAATCTCCTTGTATAAAAGGTTGCCATGTTTTACTAAAGTTTGGATATTTTAATATTTAAAGTCGGTTACGTGTGTTGCTTTAAAACGAATTAGACCGAGCCCATTTAGGCGTCGATGCCCAAGAAGAACATTTTAAAAACACTGTGGGTTAGGATGCCACAACCGTGATGACATATGAAGATGTCTGGCAGGTTAGTAAAATGGCTAATGCAGTTTGTATTGTAATTAATACAAAGGTTGCCCATTTAGTCCAATTAAGATCATAAAAATACAAACAATAAAATAAAAACAAATTTTAATAATAAATTGAAATCATAATTTGTATAGAACTTCTTAAAGATTGTATTATTCTGGTTATTTTTAATGGAAGACATAGCTCAGTAATTTTGATACAAACTGTTTATTATTAAATAAGCAATAGGCTCGCTAATCATTATGTCATCATCAAGACAAAATCATGAAATAACCCATTACAAATTTTGTTAATATTTTCTTTTTCGCAGTAATGACTCATTTACATGAAATGAAATGTGTTTACTGTTACTATATATGGTTTGACTAAACTGCCTGCGAATGGGCATATAGTCCAATAGAAGCCACACGTATGTTCAGGCCATCCTTAAAGATATTTGTTTGCTGAGCCCTGACCCAGTATTTTTTCATGTGGGTAGGTAGGTAGCTGTATATTTTTTGAGAGGGGAAATTTTGATTTTGCATAGTCATTTTATAGAAAAATTGGCAGAAATCATGATCACAAATTAAATGCTTTGACAGTCAATAAAAAAATGTGGGAAGCCACTGCTCTGTGTGTGTGTGTGTGTGTGTGTGTGTGTGTGTGTGTGTGTGTGTGTGTGTGTGTGTCACAGATTTATATAAATCCAATAAATCATCGCCCAATTTCGTTTGAACCATGGTCTATGGAAAAGCATTTACTTGAGCTATTATCCGAGAAGCTAAGAAGTTCTACATCATATCAAATACACACTCCTGCTCAATATGATCCAACTTTAAACGAAAATGTCAAATATAAAAGTTTATATAAGCCAACCTTAAAAGATCAATCATTTGCCATGCTCCTACCTTCTCACTCAAAATTACCGCTACCCAAACTTTTTTATTGACTTTCAAAGCGTTTAATTTTTTTCTTAACGATTTCTTTCCATTTGTCTTTAAAATGACTATACAAAATCAAAATTTGGTACAAAAAAATAGATACCTACCTATCCACATGGATACTACTGGGTTGGAGCACAACATGCAAATATTTTTTAAGAATGGCCTTGTGAGAACAACTATATAAAAAAATAAATAAAAAAGTTAAGTTATTTACAGACCGGTCATTCAGTTCAATTTAATTTATATTTTGGAGAATTACAGTATTTATTATCGAAGCAATAAGCGAGAGAGTGCTATTTTATTGTTTTCACGATTGGTCCTTTCATGATAATACTGTCTCGTATTTAGGGATTATTTGTCTCAAGTGTCGTATTAGATTTGCCAAATAAATACCCGCAAAAAACTCAAACCTTCTTATAACATATCACATTTTACGGCATCTTGTAAATCAAAGTGTTTACATAGGGATAAAGCGTTTAAGAAGTGGCATCAATAAAACGATCAGAACAATTCAATCTTATTAAAAACCTCTTGCAACAATTTACACAAATCATTTTCTTCAATGTTTGAATCTAAACGAGCGATAGACAATAGATAGACAGAACTATGCGTGTTTTCGTCAATACTTGGAAAATAATTAAAACGTTGTGCGCGTAATATCGACAAGAAATGTTAAGAGAGAGAGAGAGAGAGAGAGAGAGAGAGAGAGAGAGAGAGAGAGAGAGAGAGCAGTTAGGTATATACAACTTCTTACGTCCAATGCGACCCTATTTACCAAAGTACACGCAACTGCATAGGTCCAATGCGACCTTGTTTACCTAAGTACACGCAACTGCATAGGTCCAATGCGACCTTGTCAGCCTAAGTACACGTAACTTCATAGGGATAATACGACAATGTCAACCTAAGTACATGCAACTTCATAGTTCTACTGCGACCTTGTCAACCTAAGTACACGCAACTTCATAGGTCCAATACGATAACGTTAACATAAGTACACGCAACTTCATATGTCGTGTACGACAATGTTAACAAAAGTACACGCAACTTCATAAGTCCAATACGACAATGTTATACTAAGTGCATGCAACTTCATAGGTGCAATACGACAATGTTAACCTAAGTGCATACAACTTCATAGTTACAATACGACAATGTTAAGCTAAGTGCATGCAACTTCATAGGTTCAATACGACAATGATAACCTAAGTACTTTGGTTTAAACTTATTTATTTTACTTCGATTGCGAAACAAGTTCTTACAACTTAGGCAAATCACGCTCGAAGTCTTCCTAGTTTGAACCAGTACTAAGCATATGTGGAAAAGTGTCTTGCTCAAAGACAACACACATAGCCGTGGCGGAACATCGAACCCACGACCCTCCGATCATAGGTTCGGTGCTCTACCACTGGACCACAAGCTCGTCAAATGCATGCAACTTCGTAGGTTCAATACGACAATGTTAACCTAAGTGCATGCAACTTCACAGGGGTAATGTGGCAATAAAACATAGACACATGCTATGTTACAGTACAGTTTTATATGGACAATGGGACAATGTTAATCTTTGTACATGTTACTTCACGGGGACACTGTTATCCTGCGTGCAACTTCGCAAGGACAATGCAAATATATTAACCTAGCTGTACACAACTTCATTAGGACAAAGCGACAATGTTAACCTAGGAACATGCAACTTCACAGGGCCAGTGCAACAACATTGACCTACGCGCATACAACTTCACAAGGTAGGGATCATACGACAATGTAAACCTAGGTACATGCAACTTCACAGAGTCAATACGACAATGTTCGCATAGATACATACAACTTTACAGGGACAATAAAGGGACATGGTAGTAAGAGATATTTATCAGTTCAAACGTATTTATTTTACATCGAATGTGAAACAAGTTCTTACAACTTAGACAAATTACGCTCGAAGTTTTCCTGGATAGAATCAGTACTAAGCAAATCTTGATTAAAAACACCACACTTAGCCGTGGCGGAGGATCGGAACTCGTGGGAAATACTTTATTATATTCCACATAATGACTACCAAAAGAGATATTTACACAATTAGGTATTTATTATCAACTTTAGCAAGAAAACTGCAGTATCTACATGTATATAAAAACGGTTGTTACCTTATACGTTAAAACGCAATATGTTGTGGAATATGCTGTACATAATTTATGAATAAATATGTTTAAACCAAAACGCAGTCCCATAATTTTAAGCAGACGTTTACGTCATGTAATCATTTTAATAGTTTATTAAATAAACACTTGTTTAATAGTATAAGAATAATTATGCTATATTTTCCTTACCTATGTCATTCCCATAACATTGTCAATTTATATTTTCTGCAACGGTCCTGTTTGAATGTATACAGATAACATGGAATGACTCACTCAGACGGCGATCCTTTGGCACTAAAACACGTGCGTATCAATGTTTTTTTAAGTTCTTTTACAAATTGAGCAGACGACACTTTGTGACAACGTTCTGTTACTATGGACGCGCGTTACAGACTGATTCCGGTATCTACGTTTTGTAGTATAACATGAATGATAGTGTGTGCTTTTATTAACCTAGACTGGCTTTAGAGAATATTGCTCTCGTGCATGAATGCGGAAAGCGCTTCGTCTGTGACATTGACTCCCACATTGACGATGTTGCTGCAGTCCGATTATGAAGATGATGATGATGATGATGATGATGATGATGATGATGGTCTATTTCTCCTTGAATCGATCATTAATTACTTTTAATAGTTCAACCTTGACGTGGAAAAATCAAAGAAATCGCTACCAACTACGGAGTGTAATGAAGATAATGATATTGGCGATATGTTTCTGATAATTGGTGTTGACTAGGATAGTGATGATAATAATGACGACGTTAATGACGATGATGATGATAATAATGACGACGATAATGACGATGATGATGATAATAATGACGACGATAATGATGATAATGATAATAAAGATGTTGATGATGATCTGCTGTTGCTACTACTACTGCTGCTGATGTTTATGCTAATGATGATGATGATGATAATGATGCTGATGATGACGATGATAATGAGGATGATGACGACGTCATGATGATCATGTTGACTATGATGATGATTACGACGATGACGACGATGATGATGATGATCTGCTATTGCTGTTGCTGGACTCACACCACTATTATCTCCCTTGAGTACTCAGGACCTGGAGGTAGAAGGATGAAGGAGGTAGAAATAAAACTTTAGTTCTCTTTTTCTTCTTTTTTCTGGGCTTTGTACTGCAATGTTTTGTTTTTTGCTAGCATGAGTTAAATGGTCAGTATTTTAGAAATCACCACTGAAAATTTGATGCTGATACCAACTTTCTGGACAATTCTGTGTCATTTCAGAATTGTTGGTTCGAACTGCATCTAGGGTGAATAGTTGACATATTATTACTCTGGAAATTGATAGGTCTCACAAAGGCATTGAATTTTAAAAAAAAAAACCTGGTCAAGGTATACTTTATTTTCTTTATAATTGCATATCTTGAATCAGTGAAGAATTTGAGCCCAGCCACATGTTGCTGAATTTAATTTTTCACTCTGTTTTGGACATAAATGTTACAATGGAGCCCTATGGGAAATGTAATAGTGATGTGAGACATGCTGCTGCTGCTGTTGATGACAATGATGATGATGATGATTACGACGACGACGATGACAATGATGATAATGATGACGATGATGATGATAATGATTACGATTATGGCGATGATGATGATGATGATTATGATGATGATGATGACGACGACGATGGTGAACATGATAGTAGTGATGATGATGGTGATTATTATGACAGTAATGATGCTGACGCTAATACGAAGTTAATAACCAAAAGAAAGGCATGTTTATAGTGTCCGATACGCTTCAACATTTTTTCAATGATATGCTACGTATAGACTTATATCCAGTCTAACTATATATATAGCATATATAACAACGGACTTATAAATCTTCCCTGTGCTCTGATTGGTTAGTCACTTATCTGGGTCAACCAATCAAGACAATATTCTCACGTTGCAGAAAAAAATTAAGTCTCCACATGTCGTCGTTATTTAATCTTCTTTTCAACATGAGGGTTTTCTTAAATTATGTCTATTTGTAAACAATGAATTAAAGTACAGATGATATAATGTTATCAGGTAGAACGATAGACATAAACATAAAAGCCAATCTGGTCAACAGGTCCACTCTAATATCGGCAGTTTCAAATAGCGACTGCTCTTTTGGCTTCCGGATAATGTTATGCAAATAAGTTGTGTGCGTCCTCGAGTACGTTCTTGTTATGGTAGGCCCTATATCCTACAACATGTATGATATATATTTGTTTAAGTTGATTGATTGATTGAATATTTAGCGTCATTTTTATGCCATCGAGGGTTAACAGACGATCAGTTAACCTAACCACTGTTTCCTTTAATTAACCAGTACTCGAGCACACTCCGTCTCCGCAAGTAACTGATAACTTTCCCACTTGAATCAACGGTGAGAGACGAATGATGATGAGACACAATGTCGTATAACAATCATCACGGAGACTGTTGCCGGGCAGGGATTCGAACTCACGACCCCTGGATCGATAGTCAGACGCTTAACCGTCTGAGCTAATCGGGCCCGGCTATTTGTTTAAGTCTACACTGTTTAAATGCGATATTATTGTAGTAGTAATTGATGAGTAAATCATTTTTTAAAAATAGATATGTTACCACACAAAGTGGTGCAGAGTCTGTAAATGTATTAAATATTAATATAACATATGACACATATGTTACAAACCGATCTGTATACTTGAAATTAATAATTATATCCGTCATTTTACTTATATTTTATAATAATATTCTGAAATGTTTGATCTCGGGTCATAATGACTTATTACAAATTATGTTGTACGATGAACTATATTACGTAATAAAAAAAAGTATATCTATACGTATTGTGGTATATATGTAAAATTTAAATATTTCTGCATAGGTGAATCCGCCTGTGCTTTCACACATCCATCCATCCATCCATCCATCCATCCATCCATCCATCCATCCATCCATCCATCCATCCATCCATCCATCCATCCATCCATCCATCCATCCACTTACCCAACCACCTCCGTACATCCATCAGCTTCATTTGATATTTCTGTAACACAGACCCAAATCAAACCCTTAAAACTAGAACATAAATTTTGCCATATTTGGGTAACCTATTTTTGTACGCCAGGCGGCGAGTTCCTACAGTCTTTGAAAATTAATACCGCCGTACATTATCGAAGGCTCTTATCGATTTATAATTTAAGTATGCTATATTTAAGATCATTTCTTGGAATCACACCGTTTCTAAGGCTACATAAAACAATCTCCAATGGAATATTCTCCCACTTCTGTAACAAGGAAGTGTTCGATATAGCGGGAGATCACATACTTCTAGACCGTTGAGGGGTGGGGGCATTTTCAACTGGCGGATCCCCCCCCCCCACCACCACCACCACCACCACCCTATCCCCCCCCCCCCCCCCCCCCCCACACACACACACAAATATAAACACCCCTAGAATCAGCGGACCAAATCTTTTTTATTATTATTGTTTGTTTCAAGTAACGTAGTGCACTGGCCGACCAAGAAGTTGGGGTACAGGATTTCTTATGATCATAAGCCTAAACTTCAAAGCGGGGGTGGTAATGTAATGGGTAAAGAATTGGCCGCTCACACCAGACCCAGGAAGCGGACTCGAGAGCGATCCATATAAGCTCTGAGCGTTCATCGCAATCGATCTAAAATGAATTAGTATAAACTAAACTACTTCTTAATGACAGCATTTTCAGAAAAAAAAAAGACAAAAATTTGGACCCACTCTGAAGTTCTTGGATTGGTGGACCTGACCAAAAGTAATGGATTCGCCCATGTAGTATATCAGCATGCATGAAACCAGTCCAATTTTCTGAGAATTCTGGAGACGGTTTTCCAAGAAAGTCATGTATTGTCGCATGGTAAATCAATATTTACAGTCTGAGTACCTCATAAAGACGATGTATACTGGCATTGAAATATGAAGCTGCACTAATATCACAAGGGTCATTCGCCTCGAATGTGTAATAAATGTTACATCATTTCGCCTCGAATGTGTAATAACTGTTACATAAAGGTCATTCGCCTCGAATGTGTAATCATTGCTACAAAAATACCATTCGCTTCGAATGTGTAATAACTGTTACATAAAGGTCATTCGGATCGAATGTGTAATAATTGTTACACAAAGGTCATTCGCTTCGAATGTGTAATAAAAGTTACACAAAGGCCAAAGGCTATCCTTTCTAAATATTAAGATGAAGATACAAATACTTTTATTCTATTTCAATTCAAAAGTTCATTTGCATAACATATACATGTACATGTTTACGGAGCACGTAGTCCAGTGGTGGAGTATCAGCCTCGGACTCAGGAACGGAGGGTCATGGATTCGATCCTCCGCCACGGTATGTGCTGTGTCATTGAGCAAGACGCTTTTGCCACTTGTGCTATGTATTGGTTCTACCGATGAAGACAAGATAATGTTACAAGGCACAAACACAGAAGAAACATAATACATAATGTACATTCAATCTTTACAATGCATTAAAATAAAGACAAAATGACCAAAGATAAAAAAAAAATATTTTTTAAATAATTATCTTTGCAATCCCGACTCTCAAATGTGAATCGAGATTATTTTTTTTCAATCCAGACATAGATTTATATCGACTTTTTGTTGGCTATTAAAGGGAGTATATCTAGAAAAAATAATGCTATAAATGCCTTAAAAGATAAAAATGATTTTTAAAATAGATAAAAAAAAACATCTCATTATCATTAATAACTAAAATCAGATTTTTTTTTTTTATATCAAATCAACCAAAAAGTGACAAAATCGATATTTTAATTAGAGTAGTAAACTGCAAACGAAATCCCCACACTTAAATACTGCTTGACGACCTTCACGTGGTCATTTGAGCTTTTTCTAAGATAAAACAATTTTTATTATTATGCGGGTAAACCTGTAAAACGGATCAAATTCAAGTGAAATCACGTGCCCATTTAATACGTCACAAAATATGTTGCAATTTTAAGCGGGAAATCTATTTTAGTCTAACCAGTTAGGAAATCCCTTTTCAATATATTATTTTGACATGTTTAAATAGATACTAGTATCCTTTTGGCTTTACGGGGTCATTGTGTACACAGGGGTGAAATATTTAAAGCCAATTTTTGAACTTTGAAAAATCCTGATAAATTCCCTTTAAGATAAACATCTCAAATATCTCTACACTTTACGACGTGACCAGACCTACCAACACTGAAACTAAGGACACAAAAATGCCTCATCTTTTTTTATATTATTATCTTGCATGTTAAATATTATCTATTTGTAAGAATATTTACTGAGTAAAAATAAGCCAAGGAAAAGATATTCCATAGTTATTTTTTCTTCTTTTTTTAAAATTAGTTAAAAGTTAAATATTTTACTTCGATTGTGTTTCTTAATAGTCTTCTTATTTTTATAAAGAGTCCATCGTCTTGTTCTTTTTCTTCTTCTTATTATTTTTTTCTTTGTCCTCTTCTTCTTCTCCTTCTACTTTTTCTTCTTTTTATCTTTGTCTTTCTTTCTTCTTCTATATGAAGTTCTAGTTTTCAATCTCCAAATACATTGTGTTAACTAGCGATAAGTTATCTACTATATCCTTCCCGCTAACTGTTATCTGGTAATATACCGGTAGTTTAAAGGCTGACTGCTTTTTGCATTTCTGAAACTGTATCCTTAAACACCGATATACACGCAGATAGTAGTCACAAAAGTGTATTTGATTGTATCAAGTTTGATGTGATTTTGCTTACATATGTCTTTGACATATATAAAATGTGCTCTATATATATATATATATACATGTAGTATCGGATACAGTCCTTTTGTATAGTGTTTAACGTCGTTTTCAACAAGTTTTCAATCATATTGCGACACGAAGCATTGATCAGTACATTGTAACTAAGTTGGCTATCATCACAGTAAACCCATCTAACCACACATCAAAGGATACTTGCTGTACCACAACGTGTCTCTTTGTCATTCTTCTTACATGGGTGTACTTAAGTACTGTTCCACACTGGAGTATCATGCCACAGACATATATTACGATACCCCACCCAGTCACATTATACTGAAACCGGGTCGACCAGATTTAGAATTATCCTCTAAATGCTGAGCACCAAGCGAAATAAATTCTAGTACCTTTTTCAGTTATTTTTGGTATGACCCGGTCAGGGATCGAATACAAGAACTTTTGAATGAGAGATAGATATGGAATGGTGCAAACAATCTGAACAAAAGAGCCAGCTTCAGGTAATATGCTTGCAGATATTTTTTTTTATTATTTCATGAAAATTCACGAAACGAAAACAAACGCCGTCTCTGTATAAAAGTGAACCACCGGTGATATAATGTGGGCATGAAAACAAACGTATTATTTGCAAAAAAAAAAGTGCAAAGTCGTTTTTTGTTTTGTAAATTGCACCGCTCCATACCATAATTGACTAAACTGAGCACAAAAACGCCGGTGCACTTTTTGTATGGTCTCTGTGTGTGTTGGTGGGATGGATGGGGTGCTATTTGCATGTGCATACGTCAACTACTTTGCTACATTAAAACAAAGCTTACCTGTACAACTACCAGGGAATGTCACGGCTTGTTCCGAGCTACTTGTAATTGCCCAAAGAATAAAACTCCAAATACATCGATACCTCCATTAATGACCTTCGCCAAGTACTAATAATACATTCAGTTTTTGTTTTAATTAATACAAGTAGAAATTACTGTCTACCCTCTCGAAACAAAGGCACGAAATAGAATGTAAATTGCACGTTGTAACCCTTTCGGTGTCAGTGGAACGCAAAACTAATGTAACATAATATTTTATGTCATTTCAAACGTACAGTAATTATGTTTAATACCAATAAACACGTATATGGTGTCCTGTTTGGACCACCAATTGTCGCATTAGCGCCATATTTGATAAAAGTATTGGCTAAATAGGTCAGACACCGTCCTTGTCGGTTTTTATAGACGTATAGTGTATCACGTGTCCATGGTGTCAATGTTTCTAAGTTCAAGAGGTCATACGTGTTATCCAAGGACCGTGCATGTAGAAACGGTCTAACGTTCCCCGTTATTTGGGACTGTAATCTATCCCTGAACCTAATATCTCCCGAATCAGGTTTATAAACCACCAATGGAAAAAGTAGAGAATTCTATGTCCACAATTCAAAGCAATTAAACGCTTACTAAATTATGACGTCATTCAACTTTTCCTGAAGTAACTGACCAATCAGCGTGCTCGTAACAATTGCTTTTGAACGGACTCAATCGGGAGAGCTGGGTTCGTTCTACAGACTAATGGGACCGTTACATAGCAATAACTTACGAGCCGATTGGTCACTTACTTCAGCGGAAGTAGAAACACGTCACAATTAGAGTGCTAGGAATTAGTTTAAACAATATTTATTTGTTACCAGCATATAATATATAATACATATATTCGATATACAGCAGAATTGAGAAGAAAGCTATTTCTAGCTTGTACAGTCTCCCTTCTGAATATCTTGCAAGGACTATACAATGGTGTTACAAATGCAAATAAAACAAATTAATAACTGTGAAGAGAACAAAGTGGAAAGGAGAAGGTAAGTAGATAGATAGAATAAGGAAATGAGAGTTGTGATCACATGATGCCTGTTGAGGTGTTGTGGGTCACTCTTATGACAATAAACGAATTGTGGGACGGGCAGTGAATTCCTTGCTTCTACATATGGGTGCAACGGAGCTGAATCTGGATAGATTATACTATCCTGAATTTATATGAAAATGTCCAAAAATTCGGATGCAAACATTTTAGCTTCTTTGGAGATGGTGACTCCCGGTTTAACCATGTTTCATCAAATTTAATTTCTTTACAGTTTAGCTCATTCAAATTGATCAAATCACATTTCAGCTATTTTTAAGTCCGTCGTATTTTAAACATATCCGTATATTCATAAAAAGTAGACTAGTTTAATGTGAAGATCCCACTACACAGTTGCGGCCATCATAACAAGATTCTTGCATTTAAAAAAACTCTTGTTATTTGGTTTAAAATATTTTCAAAATTGTTCACTGGGGCTGTGATTTCTTGCTGCAGATGCTGGTACACCATATACAGCAATAACACATCGCTGGTGTTAAAACTTATATAAGATTTTAACTGAGCATTTGAGCACTTCTTTTTTTAAAAAAACAGTATGGTGTCACCGTTCTGTCTTTAAAAAAGTAAATTTATCAACCTAATAGTTATAAGTGTGCATTTTTATGTGTGGATATATTCTTTTTATAACAATATACTTCAAAAAAGATTTTTATATAGAATTGATTTTTTAACGTGGAAATTTTAGACCTTTTTTTAGAACAAAGAACAAATTCAACTTTGTAGTGAGACACGAGGTACCTTTAAATAAAATAAACACATATGTGAATTACCTATTACGATGGTTCGTTAGTTTGATATTAAAGGGGATATATCAGGTTTTTCAGAATTTAAGAATTGACCAAAACATTTTTTGTCCCCAATATATCATGCTAATGGATATTCTTTGATTTGTTTTGATTTTTTAATACATGTATAGCATTATTTCGTGATATATTCCTTTTAAAGGGAATATATCAGGTTTTTCAGAATTTCAAAATTGTCTAGAAATATTGTTTTTTAATAAAGCATGCCTATACAGTAACCTATTTATATACACTGACCCCGTATTGCTAGAAGGATATAAATTTAAAGATGCCAAAGTAATATATTGAAAAGGGATTGCCTAACTTGGGCTACGCACCTAGGTTAGCCTAAAATAGATTTCCAGCTTAAAATTGCAATATATTTTGTGACGTATCAAATGATTAAGGTGATTTCATTTGATTTCAATTTGATTCGTTGTACATGTTTACATGTGGTAAACAGTGTTTCGTCTTAGAAAGAATCAGACTGACGATGCGAAGGTCTTCAAGCAGTATTTAAGTGTTGTCTATTTTTTTGATAGGGCTTTCGTTTCAAGTCACCACTACCGAAGACTTCAAAAATGGTACTAGAAGCTTCCTCGCTTGACGCTCAGCATTTAGAGGAGAGTTCTGGGTCTGGTCGGCCCGGTGTCAGTATAATGTGACTGGGTGGGGTATCATACCATGTGTCTGCGGCATGATACTCCAGTGTGACAGCGCATAGAATACTGTCTCAAGTAGACACCGTCGCGATATGACTGAAACATTGTTTAAAGCGACGTTAAACACCATGCAACAACATCAAGCCACCACTATAGATATTTACAGCGTTTTTTCCTTCTATATTCCCTTTAACATACAGTGTGTCACATGTAAATGTTTATTCCTGCCAACAATCCCACTATCATATACATATATAACACCTGTGTCTATATACAGTCACCAAGGTTAGCACCTCTTTCTGCCACATTTTAACAGATGAGACTAAGAAGACTTATCAAGGCGAGCCTCTGCCGAGCCGTCGTTACGTTTTTTGTGCCAAACCCAGCAAATTTTGCTGGGAACGTCGGTAGCTGACTTATCACGCTGCCATACGGAAGCATTATATCACAGGCTCTAACCCTGACACCACACACAGCCTTGATGTACAGGATACAGGACTGGCACGTCCTAGACCTATTCTCTAAATGTTTAACGACAACCAAGGAAGCAGTGCCATTTGAAAGATTGTTTGTATGACTCGGCTGGAGATGGAACTCATGGTCTCCAGTGTGCGAATAAGACGCTCTTGTTCTGAGTCGCCAGAGAAGTTTATTATTTGAATGGTGATGTAAGAACCACATCGCATGCACGGTATTCGGTTCAATTCCCGACAGAGTCAAACCAGAAGCTATTAGAATGGTACCCAAACTCCCTTGGTACGCAGTATGTAGAGTATAGTTACATGACTGGTCGACCTGGGGTGTTTATCAATCGACTAGGTTGGAAACCCTATATGTCTCCGTCAATATACTCCAACTTATGACTCAACACCATGATTTCTGTATATATACATAAAATAATAGAAATAGAAATGAAATATGTTTAAACCAACAAAATAGAATTGTGTCGTCTATTCATGTCATTGGTCGTTTTAGATTAGGATATACTAGTAATAATTGAAAAAAAGTTTCACCGAGGTTTGCGATTGATTATGACGCGTCAAAACATCATGCTTGTAATTGTAGTAATAGTACTACTACTACTACTACCACCTCCACCACCACCACTACTTCATTGATGGTGGTGGCGGTGGTGGTGGTAGTAGTAGTAGTAGTAGTAGCAGTAGCAGTAGCAGTAGCAGTAGTATTAGTAGTAGTAGTAGTAGTAGTAGTAGTAGTAGTAGTAGTAGTAGAAGTAGTAGTAGTAGTAGTAGTAGTAGTAGTAGTAGTAGTAGTATTGTAGTAGTAGTAGTAGTAGTAGTAGTAGTAGTAGTAGTAGTAGTAGTAGTAGTAGTAGTAGTAGTAGTAGTTGTTGTTGTTGTTGCTGTTGTTGTTGTTGTATCAGTAGTAGCAGTAACAGTAGTGCTAGTAGGTAGTGACGAAAGAATGGATTTTGCTGTTCCGTTTATCAACTTTACCTGAAGAATGCAATTCATTATTTATCGGTATATCGATTTTAGATAAATTAAAAAATAGACAGGTGTTAATCGAGTGCAAAATTATATAAATGCAAAACGTGGTCTATCTCTGTTTGTTATACGTTCTGGAGATATGAACTTGGGCCTACATGTTATAAGCAAAGTTTACATGAATATATTTTTGCACGTGACACATGTGAGTTATCATATTTCATGAACTCATCAAATAAAATGCATTCCTTATTAGACAACTTTGTGATATAACTGAGATTCTAAGATCTATTTCGTAACTCTATCATGCAACTTTAAGATTCTTATTAGACACCTTTTGTGATTAAATTTTAAGGTTCTTATTAGACAACTTTGTGATACAACTTTAAGGTTCTTATTGGACACTTCTGTGATACAACTTTAAGATTCTTATTATACACCTCTGTGTTGCAACTTTAAGGTTCTTATTAGACACCTCTGTGATACAATTTAAGATCCTTATTAGACACCTCTGTGGTGCAACTTTAAGATTCTTATTGGACACATCTGTGATGCAACTTTAAGATTCTTATTGGACACATCTGTTAGACGCCTCTGTGAAACAATTTTAAGATTCTTATTATACACCTCTGTGATACAACTTTAAGATTCCTATTGAACACCTCTGTGATACAACTTTAATATTCTTATAAGACACCTCTGTGATACAACTTAAAGATTGTTATTAGACACTTCTGGGATATAACATTAAGATTTGTATTAGATATATCTGTGATGTAACTTATTAGACAACTTTGTGATATTACTTACAGATTCTTATTAGACAACTTTAAGATTCTTATAAACTAGGCAACTCTGTGATATAACTTGAAATTCGTATTGGCCAACTTTGTGATACTTATCAATTAACTATTTGATATAACGTTAAGATTGTTTAAGAGACACTTGGCACCATGCACAATACTTTTTCCTATCAACCTGCATTATTAGACATGATAAAGAATGTCTTATTAAACTTTATTTGTCTGAAAGATAACGTAATGACCTTTTTTCCAGATTACTTCGGTTTATTCCTTTAAATTAGTGTCCAAGACATTGTGATTGGAATCTACAGAATTACATTTTCAGCCAAAAGTATGCACAGACTACAGGAGTAGTGCTTCTCAGCTTCTCTTATCCGATTCCGAACGAAAACGAAAAAATGATTCGACATAGTCCCACTGGGCTGCATTTTCTTAGCTCCACCAGCAGGCCGCTTGTATTTATGTTATATATTCCTGTGGGAGATATACAGTAGGAATTAATTATTGGTTACTTACTTGTTAGGCACGTCGCTATCCACTAATTAGTTTTATTTGTTTCTCTTTGTCATACTACAACTATACCATACCTTCGTTACTATATACGTCTTTAAGTGCAGCGTTTACGATTAACCTGCAAACATGAGCACAACTGGGATCACTTTTATTGTTTAAATGATTTCCTGATGCGTAAGTGGTTATTTTAAAGGGACACACGACAATGCTGAAATTGTTTTCTTACATTAATCAAAGTCCACCGCGGTCGAATTTTCTATTTTCTTTTCTTTTTATTTGAATGGTGTTTAACGCAATTTTCAATATAGCATATCCAGTTTTATTTGGTGGAGCAGGACCACCGTCCTTTTGTAGATTCATTCTGAGGTCTTTCTCGGACGTTCCAAGCCGTTATTTTATGATTTCTTCACTCTTGCCGTTGAGGTCGAGGGTTAGAGCCCAGCTTGGCTCAAATAAGACATCTTAAATTAGAAAGTGTGTCTGTTACTTTCGGAAGGACCGTTATTGTAGTTAGATTTATCTTTAGGTTGTCCTCCACCAATAGAAGTGACTTCTGTATAAACAGGAATTAAAAGAGGCGTTTAGCCCAGTATAAACCCATGTTGTACAGAATAATGTCTAAATTAAAAAATGTATAAAAATAGAGATACAAAAGGAAGAAACCCTATACTTAATACCTAGAGATGGGTCCTCCGGTGGCCGAGTGGTCTAAGGCGCCGTCTCAAGATCACTTACCACTCACCGCTAAGTTCGTAGGTTCGAGTCCCGCTCGCTCCAAAAACTTTATGTGCGGAAGTTTCCAGTTACTTGCGGAAGGACGGTGGTTCTACTCAGTCTGAGGTCGTCCTGCACCAGTAAAACTGGATATGCCATATATCATATGAAATGTGTTGAAAATGGCGTTAAACCCAATTCAAAACAAAAAAAAAATAACTAGAGCGCCGTTAATGACAGCTTCTTTTCTTTTTCTTCTTCGTGTTGTTTCTATTTCTCATCGTCTTCTGATAGTTTTGCTAATATGGTTTAACAAAGTTGTTTTTTATGTTGTTGTTTTTTTGTTATGTTTTTTTGGTGGGGGTGTTGCTTTGTGTGTGTGTGTGTGTGTGTGTGTGTGTGTGTGTGTGTGTGTGTGTGTGTGTTTTCTGTGTTTTTTTGTCGTGTTTGGTTTTGTTTCTTTTTTCTTTTCCTTTTTCACGAAGTAAATATTTTGATTTATCATACAATTGTGTGTGTTTTTGTTCCCGTGTATGACTAACACTACCAGTAAATGTCTTTTATGTCGGTACGGTATTTGTGTTTTTATCAGATGTGGGGTTAATCATTGTGTCGAATACTCCTGGAAACCGCATTGTGGTCACATGACAAGATGACCGGTGTTATTTATACTTGTAATACAGTTTTTATACATGTAACACGATTGTACACATGTTACTGTGTAAACCACAATGTGGCCACAACAATGAGTGAGCCGTTCTTGACGAGACTCCAAGACCATAAAAGCCGCAATATGAAACACTTTTTAAACCGAACTGGCCTCATAAAATTGTTGTTGTTGTTGTTGTTGTTGTTGTTGTTGTTGTCGTTGTCGTTGTCGTTGTCGTTGTCGTTGTTGTTGTTGTATGGTGTTTAGCGTCGCTTTCAACAATTTTTCAGTCATATCGCGACGGTGTTTACTTGAGACAGTATTCTAAGCGCTGTCACACTGGAGTATCATGCCGCAGACACATGGTATGATACCCCACCCAGTCACATTATACTGACACCGGGCCGACCAAACCTAGAACTCTCCTCTAAATGTTGAGCGTCAAGCGAGGAAGCTTCCAGTACCATTTTTAAAGTATTTGGTATGACCCGGCCGGGGACTGAACCCACGACCTTCCGCGTGCGAGGCGGACGCTCTACCACTAGACCACGCCGCGGTCTTCATAAAATAGAAAATAGAACAATTTACAACACTGGGCCCGTTTTACTAATGTTCGCAAGTGTCAAATTCGACGTCACGAAAAAACAGTCGGGAAATTCATTTAGTGTTTAACTTACATCATTTTACGAACTTTAGAAAGCCTTGTTCATAGTATTCTTTTAAAATTTGCAAAAAAAATATTGCACAACTGACACTTTTTAGGTGTCACAATTTGTATAGTGAATTAAAAGAAACACTATGTCCTGAGAAATTCGGGAATGGTATTTACCAGCCATTCTTAAAAAAATATTCTTAAACTTCAACTCAAGAATGAATTTTGAAAAACAAACACTTAGAAAGCATTTTTGGGCCAGAATTTGCAAGCATTTAGGGACATCTTTATGCCATGGTGAATTAGATATCTGAGGTTAAAATTTGGATTTTCAAACTCAAGTCTAAGAATATTTAGAGCGGGTGGTGAATACCATCACCGGGTCATGTTTGCGACCTGTGATTAAGGCCCTTTGAGTGTAAAGCGGAGCGGTGCTGTCGGAAGTGCAGTAGACAGTGTAATGGTCGCTCACGCCAAAGATCGTCAGTTCAATCCCGCAGCCGATCACGATGTCCTTCAAATAACAACAGTAAAAGTAGTAGAAATGGTAATGGTAGTGGTAGTGGTCGTGCTAGTGGTAGTGGTCGTGGTCGTGGTATAAGTGCAGTGGCAGCGGCAGCGGCAGAGGTAGCGGTAGTAGTATTAGTAGTAGTAGTAGTAGTAGTAGTAGTAGTAGTAGTAGTAATAGTAGTAGTAGTAGTAGTAGTGGTAGTAGTAGTAGTAGTGGTGGTAGTAGTCGTAGTGGTGGTGGTGATATCGATGGCGGTGGTGGTAGTAGTGGTAGAAGTGGTGGTTGTAGTAGTAGTAGTAGTAGTAGTAGTAGTAGTAGTTGTTGTAGTCGTAGTCTTAGTAGTGGTGGTGGTGGTGGTATTGGTGGTGGTGGTGATTGCGATGGTGATAGTAGTAGTAGTAGTAGTAGTAGTAGTAGTAGTAGTAGTAGTAGTAGTGGTATATTTGGTATTGGCGGTGGTAATGGTTGCGATGGTGACAGGAGTAGTAGTAGTAGTAATAGTAGTAGCAGTAGTAGCAGTAATTGTGGTGGTAGTAGTAGAAGTAGTAGAGTAACAATAGCAGAAGTCGTAGTAGTAGCGGTAGCGGTAGCAGTAGCAGTAGCAGTAGTCGAATTCGTAGTAGTAGTTATAGTAGCCACGAGTAATAATAGTAGTAGTAATAGTAGTAATAGTAGTAGTAGTAGTCACGAGTTTTTGTCACTGTCTTAATTATAATAGTAGAATCAGCAGTAGCAGCAGCCGACTGAACAGCAGTCGCTGTTACCCGTGGAAGGACGAAGGTTACCAAGTTCATACACAAGCATGGGAGGTTTTACGTTGAACGCGACACCATCATATAGCACTAAACTCCAATCAAACATTGCAGACACGCGAAACACCCACTCGTGACACACCTCCATGAAAGATAACTGCGATAAAGAAATAAAACCCTCGATTTGATTAAGTCCTCTAAATACAGTTGAGATCGCTCGTTTGGTATTTACTGTGACATTAATGTGTCATATACATCTTTTTGTTATTTTACCTCATTAATCATTAGTGTAAGTGAGTGTTTGAACAAACCTAGCTGTCCTTGCAACATACATGAACCCGGATGTTCAAGATGGCGATTTTTTCATTTCCGTTTACTTGGCCTTGATAGTTTTAATAATGAAATGTGGATTATTTGGAAGGCTGTAGCACTGGGTTAACCCGCTCCTATCAGCTATAGTTTCCACTTTTTGGGACAATAAAATATCAAGTGTCTTGATCTACGTACACGCATATGTAATTATTGAGTACAAAAGCTATATATATAATATTATAAAATTATTTTCGAAAATAAGCGCGGAATTATTGATTTGGTACGGCTATTCTTATCACAACCTCTCCCGTTTTACGCATGCAACACTTTTTTGTCATTTTGATTTTCGCAAAACTAACAACAGAGATAACAACTATTCCGGTAAACTCATTAAAAGTCACGAATATAAATGTTTACGTCAATCTCCGATAACGGCTATATGACTCAGTGTTGTTACCAATGTATTTGCATGTGTACGGACGGACGGGCGGGCGGGCGGGCGGGCGGGCGGGCAGGCAGGCAGCAGGAAGGCATGCAGGTTGCATTTTTTACACAATTACTACTAAGCACACTGAGCAACAAAATATTTTCAATATAAAATACTGAACGAATTGGTTAATACGCATGTGCACGTAACCCGCGTAAAAAAATGAATTATGATATGAATCCGCAGGAAGAAAGTGTAATACTATTGTATAATAATCATTGTATTATAATAAAACAGTTAAAACGCAATATTAATTAGTCAGAGCGCACGATCATTATCTCATCGTTAAGCACAACAAATGACCAATCAAATTGATTGATTTTTTAAAGGAAATGCTCAGGTATTATATCATGTGATTGGTTGTATGATTGGTCATTAGTGTCGTTTCAACACCTTATCAGTTATATCGCGACGGTGTCTGCTTTAGGCAGTATTCTGAGCTCTACCACACTGGAATATTATGCCGCAGATACATGGTATAATACCCCACTCAGTCACATTATATACTGACACCGGTCGACCCGACCTAGAACTATCTTCTAAATGCTGAAGAAGAGAGAAAGCTTCTTGTACCATTTTTCAAAATTTTGGTATGACCCGGCCGGGGACCAAGCCACGACCTTTCACATGCGAGGCGCCATGACGCTCTTACCCCAGATCACTGCAGCGGTTATCCATCTCAAAGATAAAGAACGACGTCTAATGTAATGTCTATCAAAATGCTACGCGTACATGTACGTCAGACGGATACAGTAAAGGGGTACACGCTTATTTCTGAAAAGTATATAAATTATCTACATGAAACAAATATGGCGTTAAAATATTCCAGTATTCGTGCACACCCTTGATTTCTATGCTTGAAAGGATATTTGTTCATTTAAGGCAGTTCGCGGTGTTCCTATCGGATATGTTTACATCTGGCATAAATTATTAATATTCTGTACACTTGTATTATGAGGTCTCAGCTTCCGTTTTAGCTTCTTTCTTTTTTTAAATATAGTATCGCAGTTTTTCGTTAACAGCGCCCTCTAACGATACGTATTTTTCGAATGTTCTTTCCTTATAAAATGATCAATATCAATTTAAAATGGTTTATAATAACATAGTTAAATTATTTAATTTATTTCCTATAACTATAGTATAACTTTTATACAGATAAAAATAACACAGTTTGTGTTACCTTCACATCTAACCATTACGCTGTGACGGTGTTGGTATTCACGTGGGTTCAAAAACAAAGCAATTTGAACATTCAATCATGTGCTTAAATTCATCATACATTAGAGTCTGAGACTCAAAATCTTTTTTTAAAAATCCTGTTAACATAAATTTATTGATAAGAAATGAAATTTTCTAATATTTTCTGTTAAATAATTATTAAAATTGCGCGTTTCCGCAAGTAAATGTAGTAATTTCGTTGTTCAAATGGTGTTATTTGAATAGTAAGTTTTTGAAAGTTTGAGTCTGAAATCTGAATCTAAGATTCAAAATATTGATGAATTTAGGTCCAGATTGCACATAAAAGCTCTGGTACACATTCTTGAATTTCACATATATTCATTCGTTTGCCTATAATATAACCGAATATAACCACTCTAGTTTTTTCATGAGGTCGATTTTAACTTAAAATCTTATACATGCTTTTACATTTCATCGTTTTTTATCGGTATGGTGAAAAATTAACAAGCAGGAAATATTAATCTGTACCTTTAAAGATGTATGGCACCACTAGTTTTGTATCGTAACACCGCTAGTTGTGCAGTTTTATAGAGTTATACCGCTAGTTTTATATCGTAACACCGCTAGTTTTATAGTTTTTAGCGTAACAACGCTAGTTTGTACTTTCATAGCGTGATTCCACCATTTTTGTAGTTTCATAACGTGATTCCACTAGTTTTATAATGTTACATCACTAGATTTATAGCGTGACGCTACTAGTTCTGTAGTTTTAAATTTATATACCTCTAGTTTTATAGCGTAACACCACTACTTCTGTAGTTTTATAGCGTTACACCATTAGTTTTATAGCATAACACCACCAGTTCTGTAGTTTTAAAGTCAGATACCTATAGTTTTATAGCGTAATGCCACCAGTTCTGTAGTTTTAAAGTCAGACACCTCTAGTTTTATAGCTTAACACCACCAGTTCTGTAGTTTTAAAGTCAGATACCACTAGTTTTATAACGTAACACCACTAGTTTTATAGCATAACACCACCAGTTCTGTAGTTTTATAGCGAAACACCATTAGTTTTATAGCGTAACACCACCAGTTTTGTAGTTTTAAAGTCAGATACCTCTAGTTTCATAGCGTAACACCACTAGTTTTATAGCGTAACACCACCAGTTCTGCAGTTTTATAGTGTAACAACACTAGTTTTATAGCGTAACACCACAAGTTCTGCAGTTTTATAGCGTAACACAACTAGTTTTATAGCGTAACACCACCAGTTCAGTAGTTTTAAAGTCAGATACCTCTAGTTTAATAGTGTAACACCAATAGTTTTATAGCGTAACACCACCAGTTCTGTAGATTTAAGCGCTACACCACTAGATTTATAGTGTAACAGCACTAGTTTTATAGCATAATACCACCAGTTCTGTAGTTTTATAGCATCACACCACTAGTTTTATAGCGTAACACCAATAGTTTTTTAGCGTAACACCACAAGTTCTGTAGTTTTAAAGTCTGATACCTCTAGTTTTATAGCGTAACACCACTAGTTGTGTAGTTTTAAAGTCTGATACCTCTAGTTTTATAGCGTAACACCACTATTTTTATAACATAACACCACTAATTTTATAGCGGAACACCACTAGTTCTGTAGTTTTAAAGTCTGATACCTCTAGTTTTATAGCGTAACACCACCAGTTCTGTAGTTTTATAGCGTAACACCACTAGTTCTGTAGTTTTAAAGTCTGATACCTCTAGTTTTTAGTGTACACCACTAGTTC